>JACEGR010000939.1:0-202428 GCA_014170235.1 Listronotus bonariensis | reverse complement strand
GAGGTACAGTTACTGAATTTGCTTGCTTCCGAGTATTACGGGTTCCTAATGCGTTTATTATTCATGCTTTATTATTATTTTTAATCACAAGTAATCGAGTAAAGTACACGTAGTAGTAATTACTTTTTATCCATTGTAAATAAGTTTATAAACTCATGTACTCTAATCATTGTAGCCCTGATGAAGAAAATAAATATTTTCAAACGCTTGGAGTAACTCATAAGTATTTTTATTTAACAAGGCCTCTAGGACCGATACCCCAAGAAAAGTTAACCTTTTATATATGTATATCAGGGGTGGCCAACTTGTTTAGGCCCAAATCAACTTTTCAGTGACGACACCCAGTGCTATCTACCAATTTCAAAAAAAAATTTTGAAGAGCAAAAAAGTCCTTATCTCAACTACCATCGTCTTCTTTCTTCCTCCGATAATACTTTTGAGGAGCAAAACAAAAAAAAAAAAGGTCCGCACCTCACTTTTTTCAAAACCACAATCATTCAGTAACTACCGCCGCTTTTTCTCCGTCTTTCCGCCTTTCATTTTCACATTTTTTCGCCCCTACAGCATTGCTCCATGGTGCCTTGCACCACCCGGCAGCACGTCCCTGGTTCTAGGTATTTTATATTTCTGACCTTCAGCTGCATATATATACAGGTCGGATAAGACCACAGTATAAAATTATTTTAGTCTATACAGGGTGTCTCAAAAAGTGTGACGTATCAAAGATATTTTTTAATGGAACACCCTATATTTTATGACAGTTTTAGATTCTACCTTAAAAAATAACTCAATTTTGTTCATAGTACTAACTGTCTAATTTTATTCGTTTTTGTGAAATTTAATTTTTTGAAATTGATTTTACTTTAACACTTTTAACATTTTAAACTTTAAAATGTGTAACAAGATTAGAAAAAGTTTGCCATATCATACGTGGGTCAAATCAAGATCAAATATTGTACAGGGTGATCAAAAAATAATTTCAATTTTCAGAAAATCAAATAGTCATATCTCTCTTATTTTAAATGGAATTTATTATTTTACGTTACATGATGACAAATAAAATACTCTTTCAAATGGTGGAAAGGTTGCCTATACCTATCTTTTGAGCTTTTTTAGTAAAATCTGTTTGTACAAATTTTTAGTCCAAATGTTTATTTAAATTAAAGTTGGCTGTGACATAGCAGCCATTAATATTTTCTTAAAAAAATAACAACGACCATTTATTGTTTACTAGTGTTTTAGTCAGTTTAAAAAAATTCAATGATTTTAAATAAAAACCCTTCTTCTACAACAACAAGATGATATAATACTGGTAGGATGTGAAAAAATGGTTTACTTTAGTCTAGAGTTAATCCTGAAAAATATTCCAGGAGAAACTATCTCATAACCTTAATGGTTGCTTTAAAAAATTTGACACAGTGATTATGGATAATGGAAGTAACGAGTTATAGGTCACAGAATGTCGTCATAACTGACCAGAGGCGTCATTAGGATTGTTTAAAAACACAAGTTTTATCATTACCACATTCAGCTGAAAAAGTGTTATTGGAAGTAGCATTATAAGCAACTAATATTTTTTTTGTGAATAGTGGCAGATAATACAAAATCTTTTAATTTTGTGCTTTTTTCAACAAATTTACATTTTGCAATAACTGCTTAGTAAATAGGCATAGCTATATCACAGCCTACTTACATTTAAATAGACATTTGGAATAAAAATATGTTAAAACGGAATTTACTTAAAAGTATAAAATATAGGTATAGGCAACCTATACACCATTTGAAAGAGCATTTGGTTTGTCATCATGTGGTGTAAAAAAATACAGGGTGTTCTATTTAAAATAAGGAGATATTGCTATTTGACTTTCTAAAAATTGAAATTATTTTTTATTACCCTGTATAATCTATGATCTCGATATGACCTACGTATGATAAGGCAGACTTTCCCTGATCTTGAAACAAATTTTAAAGTTTAAGGAGTTTATATTGTTAAAATAAAATTAATTTATTTGCACCCTGCATTTTGAAAAAAAATCAAATATCACAAAAACGAATAAAATTAGACACTTGGTACTATTAACAAACTTAAATTATTTTTTTATGTAGAATCTAAAACCGTCATTAAATATAGGGTGTTTCATTTAAAAAAATAACTTTGATACGTCACACTTTTTTAAGACATCCTGTATAGAGTAAAATAATTTTATACTGTGGCCTTATCCGACCGGTATATGTTTAAGTATTTACTTTTTAAAAACAACATGGATATCCAGCTACAGACCCTGTCGAATATGGTGGGCCGCACTGTATATATATACATATATATATATATATATATATATATATATATATATATATATATATATATATATATATATATATATATATATATATATATATATATATATTATCTGTCTTTAAAGGGAGTAAAATATTTTTGTATTATACACCAAGACAGTAGGGAATTTTTCCTTTTTGCTTTAACATACATAGCCACCCCGCTACAATTGATGCTCGTATTTACTGAATGCGATTTCAGTAGGGCATCAACGGCAGGATTTAATATCCTACCGCTGGACAACGAAACTTGTCTAATAAGTGGACGCTGGTTTCCTATGCTATTCACCACGACTCGATACAGCCTCACTGAGGAGTTCCTGTAAGGCAGGCGAAACCGGTCTGGGAGAGAGTCGTGGTGGATAGCATAGAAAAGCAGGACGTTTTCTTTTAACTGTCTTTAAAGGGAGTTAAATTTTTGTATTATATATATATATATATATCATATATATATATATATATATATATATATATATATATATACTATATATATATATATATACTATATATATATTATCTATATATATATATATATACTATATATATATATATATATATATATATATATATATATATATATATATATATATATATATATATATATATATATATATATATATATTTAATAAAGTTTTAGATTCTTGGGCATAGAGGCTCCTAAATGACAAAAGAAAAGAAAACAAATACATAACCTGGTAGAAACGACTACTTGGCTGGTTACTTTAAAATTACGGAGTCTCCAAATAAAATCCATCCATTCCATTTATTTGGAGACTCCGTAATATTAAAGTAACCAGCCAAGTAGTCGTTTCTGCCAGGTTATGTATTTGTTTTCTTTTCTTTTGTCATTTTGGAGCCTCTATGCCCAAGATTTTAAAGCTTTGATTAAATTGTTTATTCTAAGGCTCAAGAATATTACTTTCTTATTATATATATATATATATATATATATATATATATATATATATATATATATATATATATATATATATATTATATATATATAATAATATACGTATATATATATATATATATATATATATATATATATATATATATATATATATATATATATATATATATATATATATATATATATATATATATATATATATATATATACAGATTGTTCACGGATGGGGTTAACAAGAGGACACATGGACCAAAAATTTCATTAGTCGAAGCTATACAGGGTTCGCAAAAACTTTAAAAACTTAATTTTTTACAAGAGTAAACTACCTTTATTTTTAAGCAAAAGAATATTTATTTAAAATGGCATTTTAAAAATCTTTATTCGAGTTACAGGGGTATCATAAAGTTATAAAAATTATTTTTTTTAAATTTTTATAATAAAATGACCTAAAAACTTTTATAATTTGCTTTTTAAACACCCGCTTGTTCTTTATTCCTACAAAACACAATTTTTCAACTGAAACGCTAGTTTTCGTCAAATTATGGATTTCAATAAAATTTTGTATTATTGTTTTTATCGATTACAAACATGATTCCAAATACATTTTTTAATGACACTTTGCTAAAAAATGAAAAATACAGGTAGTTTACTCTTGGAGAAAAGTCATGCTTTTTAAGGTTTTGTGAACCCTGTGAATAGTGTAAATTTTATCTTGTAAATTTTTTTCTTTTTCATGAGAATTTTAAAGTGTGTTCCACCCTCAATATAGGCATACCTTAATTGGTAATACTAATAACTGATCGTTTCATAGAACTAAATTCTATGAAACGATCAGTTTTTCTTGCCGTTAAAATACTTCTGGCTTTTTCCTAAAAGATGTAGGTAAATACATACCTACTTTTTAACTTACTAAGAGCTTCGAAAAAACCTTCGTAGGTGTCAAACGTGACTCCTAGTTTCATTTTTGTTTGTTGATCAATAATAAAAATAATATTAAACAATGAAAGAAATAATTATCAAAACTAGGTAAGCTTTACCTATTATTCGGCGGTTTTTAATAGTTTTTATAAACAAAACCGCCGGACAGCGGTTTCTATCGATAAAATAAGTAAATGCCGTCAATAATAAAAAAATATATATAATTTTTGGCGCTTTTCACATAAGTAGCTAAAAAAACGCTGAAGGGCGGGTTTCTTCTTAAAATTAAGCAAGTGCAACAAGAATGTATCTTAAAATGTTTTGGCCTTTATTTTAAATATGCTTGTATTGGCACATTTTTCTAGGCTATAATTTGTAGATTCTTTGCGGGTCAGCAAAATTCGAAACCTAATTATATTAAATATATTCATTTTTAACAAAATAAAAAAACTACTGAAATTAATTATAAAATTTTCCAAAACTTATTGGTGTAGATTTCTTTTTACCTTTTTACAGTGGTCTACGCAAGTTTGCGTCATATGAAAATCGGCATGGTCCAAAACCTAAATTGCAACCATCAAATATTAAATTGTATCTGTCTTCTACGAGGTTAGGTCAAAAATGTAATTTGTGTACGCGTAAAGTACTATATTCAAGCCTATTTAAGTTATTACTGAAATTATTTAAAAACTTTCATTGGTGTTATTGGCTTTAAACCATTAAAACCTTTATTAAAAGAGATAGCAAAAAACATAGAGACAATTTTTGGAAAAAAAAATTAAATAGGGTTTATGCTTTTTAAATGAAACACCCTGTATATATATATTTTTATTAATAGACTTTGTCACTTCGATAACAAATATATATATAACATAGTTGCCTTATTTTTGTTTAAAGTTTTTTAAATATTTCAATTTTGTGGATTTAAAAAAATTAAATGGGTATATGTTATAGTCGAGTCAGTAAAGGTTTTTGATAAAAGTCCTTAAGAACAGCCCCGATTTTGATTTTTTTAAACTTTTTGTTCTTATTATATTGTTAAAAATCAATAACCTTTCAGAGGGGGAAAATTATTGTTTAAACAATATATGTATATGTTATTTAAGTGTGCAAAAATTCTTTCGATAAACTGTAAGGGGTGATTCATCTTTAAAAATAAGAAGAAAAGTTTATATGAACATATGTCCTAGAAGTCCTAATTTCGGAACTACAGGGAGTTAAAATTGAAACAAAAATAATCGTTTTTTAATCATAAGTTTTATACAAGTTTAGATATTTTAAAGAAATTTAAGAAAGGTCTTACAGGCGTCAAAAAATGTTTTTGACGTATAAAAAAATATTACCAATGTTTTTCGCAAAGTATATACAGTAAATATTTTTTCAGACAAAAATTGTATGCCACTGCGTCTCCCTAGTAAAAGATACTTTATTAAATTTTAGTTTTGTTTTAAACAATTTTATTCTCTTATTCTTTTTGTATTTGATGATGACTTCCTACGCGAGAGATTGATTAATGCACCATATTTTAATTTATGTTATGATTGGTAAAGCAAACTAAGGAATCCTAACTAACCTTAACTACCCAATTATAACTAAATAAAATAGCAATTTTAGCATGCTAAGAATTTCCTTAAGTGAAAATCATGTATCGAATAAAAAAATCAAAGACAAAATTTGTTTGAAACTTAACAAGAATCCAAAAAATATTTATTCTTTGAGGAAAATGCAGTGGCGTACCATATTCTTTCTAAAAAAATATTTGCAATAAGTCCCTCACGGACGACAAAATGTCTTTAATTCATAGAAGACGTATTCAAAATTTTCCAAAAATATCTGTGTTGGTAAAAAAGTTATTGTAAAACACTATGGTTTTTTTTTAAAAATTTAACACCCTATAGTAGCTCCGAAAGTGGAATGCTTAGGACAGATGTTTAAAGGATTTTTTTTCTTATTTTTCGTTGTTGAATCACCCCTTAAAATTTGTCAGAAAAGTTGGTGGATACCCTGTATAAGTAAAATTTACGTTGTTTATAAAATACGAATAATAATTTTCTCCATCTAAGAGGCGAATATTTGAATACGTATTCGAATACTGCAAAAAAGACTTGAATACCTGAAAATAAAAAAAGAACAACTACTTAAAAATTAAAGACCAAAAAAAATGTCCTTACCTCATTCTTCCCTACTTTTTGTTCCCTTTTGGTATTCGAATACTCGGAACGCCGGTATTCGAATACTCAAGAAAAATATTCCTCGAATACTTCAAAAGTATTCGAATACAGAATCCCGAATACTAACCAATAAAGTATTCTACTGAATACCAAATATCAAATACACAAATGTATTCGAATACCGGCTAAATGTATTCTGAATACTATTCAGAATACTAAGTAATCGAATACGACCCAACTCTGCGTAGTCTTAGATCTCTTCCAAAATTTGCCACGTTTAACCTTCTAATCATGTAATCTTTAACTAACAGATCACCTAAATATAATAAATATAAAAATAATGGAAAATCGACTTAAATTAACATTTTTTTTAGAGGATGTATAAATAATAAAAACATTAGTGCTACATTTGAGAGCAAGTAGCAATAGTTATTAAAATAGGTCTTGTTACACATGTATATGGGCGTATATAAGAGGGGGTTAAACCCCAGCATGGAAATTTAGTAAGGAAAAGTTATGTTTTTATGGCGGACGGTTGTGGACCTCCTTTCCCCTTACCATGTGGGACCTTTTTTTTGCTATTTAATTTTTTTTATAATTTTTTTTGTTGTCAACCTTTTTCCTCCTTCCTCTCGCTTATAAAAAACCCATATATATGTCCGTGCACACGTGATGACACGGAGTATTGGAGACTCCGTGACTCACCTGACTTGAAAACAGATAATGTATATAAAAGACAATTATAGTTTCACTAATTGTCTTTGCTTATATCTACCACTACAATAGTAAATGAAACCTACCGTTTATGGTACCTTACTTAAACGTAGTCTAGTAAAGTTGGGTCCAAATTTAATTCATTCTGAAAGCGATGCCGCCAAGTACACAAAAAATGATAAAGTAAAGAAACCCTTTTGTGAACAATGATTTATTGCAGCAAAAAATATTTAACCCAACGAGTTTCTAGTACCACGCCACGTGCCATCGGTTTCATAGTAGGCAAAGGCGAAATAAGAGAATGTTTTGTAAGTAGGTAATACGTGTTTTAGCAATGTATTTTTATTATTTATCTAAAAATATGAAATCAGGCTCTGTCAGCGCTTTGTGCCTTCGAAAAGGTTTGTTTACTTTATAATTTTTGTGTACTTGGCGGCATCGCTTTCAGAATGAATTAAATATGGGCCCAACTTTACTAGACTACGTTTAAGTAAGGTACCATAAACGGTAGGTTTCATTTACTATTGTAGTGGTAAATATAAGCAAAGACAATTAGTGAAACTATAATTGTCTTTTATATAGAGTCTGAGAGACTCGATGTCGTCAGTTAAGGGTTAATTTGTCCTGTAACTTTGTAAATTTAAACTTATATAAAATTTAACCTGTAAATTTTGTTATGTAGGGTTGATGCCATGAGGTGTAATATTATTGTTTGTTTTTATACACAGTGTGTCCGCCGAAGTTTTTACATATGGGATACTTTTTATTATTAATTTTACAAAAAAGTTATAATTATTATAAAAGTTTTGCATAGTCTAAAACTTAAAATGCAATCATAAGATATTTATTTTTTTCAGTAATATACGAGGTACCTATCTCAAAAAATGTAAATTTTGTTAAAAAGAAAAGTACCTAATTTTGAAAATATCAAAAATTATTATTAAGAAAAAATGTTTTGAATTAACAATAACTCTTAAATATGCAAGCTCTTTTATTTACAAAAAAAAGTTTTTCTTTAATTTTTATGCGATAACGAGCGTTTCTGTGACTTTTTACTGTTTTGACAGTTCTTAAGCCTTTTTAGATATTATATTTCTAAATAAGTTACAAATTTAAATTTTTATCGTTGTATCAAAAAAAAAAATAAAATAAAAAAAAGAACTTTTTTCTTATAAATGAATGAGTTTGCATATTTAAGAGTTATTTTTATTTTTAAACATATTTTATTAATAATAATTTTCGTATTTTCAAAGATAAGGGTATTTTCCCCTTGGAAAAAAGTCATGTTTTTAAGATACCTGGTATACTACTGAAAAACATTAATATCTAATGATTGCTTTTTAGGTTTTAGACCATGCAGAACTTTTATAAAGAATAACTATTTTTAGTAAAATTAATAATAAAAAGTTTCCTATATGTAGAGAAGTAAGGCGGACACACTGTATATAATATAAAAAAACATACTAATTACTGCATTTAATAACTTTTTTTTGAAACTTTATTGTGAAAGAAGGTTTATACAGGTTATACTTAAAAACAGAAATAAATAGGTAATTATTTAAAAAACTAAAAGAGTTAAGAGTACTTTGGTAAATACAGGGTGTTACAAATTCTTGTTTATAAAAATTAGATCAAGAAAAGTTTATATAAACATGGGTCCGTAAATTTTTATTTTCTCAAAACACAGGGTGTTTAAGAACTTAAAAATTTCAAAACACCTATTTTAGATAAAATTGTTAAGCTGGATGTAAACCTTTTTAAATAGGTATTTATTGTTGTTACATAATTGCAAATAAAAATTTTTAAAATCCAACTTTCAAAAGGAAAAGTGCCCGCAATGCTTCCATTAAGGTGTAAAAATATGCAATAAGGTAAATTTTATTTTTATTAAACTAAACAAGATACAAAAAAATTGTTTCTTAATTTGTTTTTCTAAAAAACGTGCAAAAATTTTCCCCATATTTACACCGTGGCGTATTGCCTTTTTGTTAAAAATATTCCTTCAGTTGCCGCTCAAGCGCATCTGCACTTATTAAATGTAATTTAGTTATTAATAAATTACCCCCGCCGTAAATACAATTGCTCGAATAAAATCAAATTGGGTACAGGATATTTAAAATACCTATAATTTAAAAAATATTTTTTTACAATTTAACCAACATGTTTAAACAATTTGTAAAAATTTTCAACAGTAAAAACTGCCCTTAATTTTTTAACATCTGGTAACACACTGTATATTTGCTATGTAAGTAAGCTACAAGAGCTAGTAATTAGTAAAAAAATATACTTGGCGTTTCATATGAAAAACATAAAATGTTTTCCACAAGAAAAAAACATATAACTTTTTAACACAACCCTGTATAAAAAAATAAATACTTTGCATAGATTTTAGGTAAAAAGCTCCTCAAAAATTGTCTTTATGGTTTTTTTCATTTCTTATAATAAAGGATTTAAAGGGTTAGAAAAACCATAATTTATTTTAATTTTCGCTCGTATCTCCTTGACAAATATATTTCTTAAAATTCTAACTATGTCATAATTAGTTTTCCCCCAAAATCGGCTTATAATACCTACAGAGTTTATTATTAACTCCAGTGAGACTCCAACTGAGAACCAAATTGGCCCACCCTGTACAGACTATCAAGTCCTTTGCAAAATAATTAAGCGTCCTTTAAAGTAACTGTACAGATTCCTAATCTTCATCAAAATTAATTTTACGACATGATTAAAAATAATTAAATTTCTGTCCTTTGCCTATTGCCGATGCCAAGCGAAGATGAATATTAGGAGACTTTATAAGTTCGATGCCTAAAGCTGTTAGACAAAGGACAACAAACTGGCTTTAATCGACAAAGCTTTCATGTTCACTCAATAGAATTAACGATTATTTCGTTTTAAACACTAAAATTGAAATATTTTATTTTATACAGGCTTTCCGCTAACTAATGGTACATACACACACAGACACAAAAAAAACAGATTATTGTTTGGAGAGTTTTTTTTTTCGTAACGGAAAAAAATTAAACATTTTTAATCTATACATGGTATATCTGTACATTTTATTTCTATTGACAGGTACTAAAACATGACTCTTCATATAAATTACTCTTTTTTCGGGAAAAAGTGAGGTTTTTTCCTGGGAAACATACATGTAAATAAATGTAGATACTTGAGTTTAAAGTATTTTAATATATAAAAATTACATTTCGTTTATATTAAAAGTAAAATTAAACATTTTTTAAATCTTTGAACAAACCACGAAGGCTTAAAGCCTAAATACTAACGTAGCGTGGGTGTCTTAAGCGAGGTAAGAGGGAGTTTGTTAACACGGGACTTAAATACTTGAAGATTTGGGGGGAAAGACCTCCGGGGGCAGCAGGTTTCACATTCTAGAAACTCTAGGGATAAAAGAACGAACAAAGTGGGAAGTTCGGGGCCTGTCTTGTTGGACCGTATAGGGATGCATACGCGCGGAAGCTTTGGATATATCAAAAGCAACGATCTGGGACTCACCTAGAAACTTAAGAGACTTATTCCTGCAGTGTGATACGAAGGAAAGAAGATCTCCTGTAGATTTTTAGTGGCGAAATCTATACTACCTGTCATGCAAAAATTTTGTGTTTTTCTAAATACTTAACAATTTACATTATTTAACTTTATATTATTTAAAATAACTACTAAACAACTACACTAAATTTTTTTTAAATTTTTTATTCAAATCCGTCAAATCACATTCGTTAAAAGAACATAGGTATATTTAATTAATTATTTTAATTTAATAATTTAATGGTTTCCATGGCCAGCAAGTCCACTTGTTTAAAACTTAAAATTTTTCATTATCAATTTTCTAATTTTAATTTATAAGAATATTACATCTTTTTTAAAGATTAAGCCGTCGTTTTCCTTTACAAAAATATATAATATATTAAACGGGTAAAAAATTAGGTTTTACCTCTCGGTTTTTTGGCTCCCTTCGCTTCGCGTTCGAAGACAACACAACCATCAGCTAAAATCCAGAGCTATTTTCCCTTTGTGTAATAAATAACTATATTTATGTCAATAAGTTTTTATACGTTTTAAATAATTTGATAAAAGTTGGTATCTAAGGTATTTTTGGAATAAACTTTTCAGATCCGATATTAACTTATTTTGTGCAAACTAAAGGCGCTACCTACACTACTCTAAATTACTCTCAAACGTCGCATTTTTATTCTACCTTCTAGGTATGTAAAATCAAGTTATAAATTTAAATTTTTATATGCTTTCTACACAAAAGGGCATACCTACTTTGTAAAAATCGCTGTAAGACCGCTTAAGTTGTTAAGTGCAACCAAAAAATATCATTAATTACAGCGTATTGGCTATAACTCCAACAGCCACAACATACAGTGAGGCCCTAACGCCCATTGCCCCCTTCTAAATTTTAAAACGTTTGGTATATTTCCATGCAGCATGAAACGATAATACAGGGTTATCATTTTAAAGCCGGCACCTTTGATAACTCCTTTATTATTGGAGTTATGAAGTCGGTTAAATTAGGAAAGTTGTAGTATTTTTCCGTTGAATAACGTGCTGCCAATAAAAAAGCAATTGAACATCAGGTTTTCGATTTATTGCAAAAAATATACTTTTTTTTTAATGAAACTCACTGTATATTATATAACCATTCAAACGATATATCAAACAGCATTAAAAATCCGTATGTATTTTATCCAATTTTAAATATTTTCGAAAATACTGCCACTCTCGTGAATTTGATAGTAAACTGACATTTTTAAAATAAAACACCCTGTATATTGTATCACCAATAAATAGATTTGATATTTTAAAGAGCTTTAAGAAAATACCACATTTGATATATCTATAGTTTTGGAAATATGACAGTCTGTCGCTGACATTCTCAAAATATTTTAGTTGTATGCCCCCACGGATTTTATAATGTAACCAAATTTTTATAATTATCCAAGGACTACTTTTTGAAAAATCGATTGCAGCAGTTCCCGATGGGACACCCTGTTGATATGTATGGTTAAATCCTAATTATCTGGGATAAAGAATCTGTGTTTTCTCTGTCTACCATTAATTAGTGTACGAGAACTACCGTTTTTACCTTAAATAACTTTATTATTACTTTATAATTTACAAGGTATGCTACATTTAGCTTTATTATTTTAAACAAAATTATGTATACCTGGGATTACAGATTGTTGTTAAGAAGATTTATGCCCGTATGCCCCGTTGTTAAATTTAATCTGGATAACAAAATCCAACTTAGAAGCTTGTTGACTTTTTCTAAGCACCGTTAATGGATAAGTTATTCCAAATTACATATACAATATGAGCAACGCTGTTTGGTTCATCGGCAAGCAATAGAATAACAAAACAAGCACTATTAGTCACGCATGTTTACATGCCGGGATTTAGTTAGATTGTCTTTTTTCCTCACATTGCCTATATGTCATGTTATTTAACTGAACCTGTATGCCAGTATGCAGTTCTGGGAGATTTTAAAAGAAGAATTTTGAGGATATGCAAAAATGACTTTCGGGTTATGTCATGAAAAAATTCAATAGGTTTTTTTTTATAAAGTAGTAACTTTTATAAAGTTTAGCACTAAAAATTAAATAAAATGTTGCACTTATAAAACATAAATCGTCAAAATGCATTTTCAAAAATAGTGTCAGTAGTCTCCGCAAAACTTGTAAATGAAAAAGGTGAAGTTCTACATTTCGTCAAAAAACCTAATACACTAATTTTTATGGATTTCGCTTGAAAGTTTAAGCATACATATGGACTTTACCATATTGTTCCTTGGTTGCGAATTTAGCAAAAATGGCAGCAGTCTTGCGAAGAACAACGACAAGATGCAAAAATACCGAAAAACTAAAAACAAATAAAATGAGTATTAAATGTATTATTTAATATTATTATTATATTTATTACAAGCACAAAAATTGACAAACCATTATCATAAGCAATTTCCTTCTAAGTTTATTACAAAAATTGTAATACTGTATTTTTTGTAAACCTAAGGTATTTTATTACCATTTAAATTAAATTAAAACATGGCGCGAATGAAGAGAACTTTATTTATTTTAAAATTATTATACAAAATAGGAATCCTGACTTCTGTTTAATATTATTGCGCAAAAAAATTACAACTTCCAAATGATGATCATATTTTTTTTTCTTTAATAAGCTCCACATGTTGAAAATTAGTAGGTTTTGTAAACCAGATTCAAAGAAAAGAAATTTGATCTTTTGTGCCAAATAATGGCTTCTTTCGTTGCGTCTTCTTGGTAATTTATTGTCCGGCTCACTAGCATATATTTTCTTATACATTGTTGAACTGTAAACCGTTTTTATTAATAATTTAATCGTCAAAAATTGATTTTATTTCTTTAAAACAAATCTTAAATATTTGACATCTAGTTTTTTATCACTAAGAAAAAAATTCAGAACTAAAAAGATCGTATACTATCTAGGTTAAATATCCAATTGAATTTAGTCTAGATTTTAAGTAGCTAATCGATACCTTACTTTAAGGGTATTATAATTACATAATTGTATCATACTTTTTAAAACCTATACAAAAATTTAAAATTTTCTGACCTATACCACGACAACTAACCTAACGGGCCAAAAACTTTTGTTTAATAATAATTTATTAATATTATGTTAGTGATTTAGTGGTCAAGCTTAAATATAAATATTTCATGAAGTATCAATCGTCCGCAATCAGATCCCTTTTATTTCGGATATTTTCAGTCTTTTCCTTTTTTATTGCCAACGAACGACACTTCGAATAATGTGATTTGATTGCAAAATAAAAGCATTATTAAGAAGGAAACTTAGGCATCAAGGCGTCGTAATGAACATCTCAGAAAGTTAAAAATATTGATTAAGATTATATATCTTTTATTGGATTTTAATAAAGTATCCTATAATTCTTAATACTTCGCTCCGGCAGTTTTATCTATTTATATTTATGAAAGACATGATATGTTCTATACTCTAGAAGTTATGGTTACATAGATTCGTTCACACCCGGTATATGTATTATTACATTTTCGGATTATGCACAAAATTCTAAACATATTTTGTGTATCATGTTCTATACCTGATTTCAATTTAAATTAACTTGACGTTTGCAGACCCAAAGATAATAATTATTTTTTCTATAAAGAATTCTTTATTATGTAATTTGGTATAAAATTCTTCTTTTACAGAACCCAATTTAACTAAGCTTTTATAAAGTTTAAGAAAATTTTAATACAGAAGATTAAAAAAGTTTGTAAAAAAATTGTTTTTCAAGATATTTTCAAATGAATATTTTTAACCCCCTGTATTAATATTTTTTAAAAACTTTATAAAAACTCAGTGTATTTCTGTGAAATTAAAATTTTATACCAAATTAAATGATAAGGGATAATTAGGGATAAAGGAAATATTTTTGGGTATGCAAACGTCATTTTTTAACAAATTTATTTAAATATGTCAAAAACGCTTAGACTTAGGTAAAGGACATTATACACAAAATATGCTTAAAGTCTTGTGCAGAATCCAAGAATGTAATATTATATAGAGTCTTCCATTTCAAATTAGCAAGTTGATACGCACTTTCGGTATACCTAGAAGTCCCAGGAAGATAATGTATTTGGCATTAAAAAGGTCAATATAACTTAAACTTAGCGCCAAAATTTAAAAAATGTATCTTTAGTAGTTTCCAAGAATTTCTAATAGGACACTTACCGTAAATAACCCTGTATAATCCCTTGATTTATTAAATAAAAAGTCCGGACTTTAAAAAGACTATATTTATGGAATCATTCTAATTTATAAAGTAGCTCTAAAATAATGCAGACACAACTAGACGAGATATGAGTCACACAATATAATAAAAATGTTCATAATTAAACGAAGTTAGAAACGCATTTTTTTAAAACCTCTTTATACTTATACAATGTTGTGACTATTTTACATTTATTAAAAATTATATGCCTAACAGTGTTTGCATTTATAATTTTTTTTTTTATATTTTTATAAAAATAAAGAAATTTTAGGGTTTAGGCTTTACCTTTTACATTTTTTTTAGACTTACCTTTTTATGTAGCCATCGTTTGGGTGCCGAGGAGTGTTCTTGAGCAAGAGATATTGGGCAGGGGGCATTTTTTACTTACTTTTTTTAGGCAGATTTTCTTTTGCAGCCGTGTAAAGTATATCTAACTTAATTTTTGTTCCAAAAGCAACATTAGTTTTACCAAGACTTATTCTACCGTTATAAAATAGGACTAAAAATATATATGGTTTTTAAAAGTTTTTTTTCATAGAATATGGTTATTAAAATATATTTTTTTGTATCGGCTCTTTTTAAATTACTGGTAACTTAACATTGAGCTGCTTTAAAAATATATGCATAAGGGCCATTTCATTATCGCAGGTGCAACTTTTCAGTATTAATTTTATGCAATTAAAAAAATCCAATAATATTAGTCCCAAAAGTCTCTATTTTAATATTTTTACTTAAAATGTTATTTTAAAAACCAGGAAAAAGGTGATTGTAATCGTGGGCGCAACAAATTTTGGCCAATCTTTCCAGATTATAGACAAGAAAGCGCATAAATCTGTCAATTATAAGAAATATTATCTTATGCCATAATATTTTGTATGATATTTGAGATATGTTTTATAATATTTTAAAAAATGTCCGTATGTCCGCTTTTAACAAATGTAAAATACAACAATGGAATATGCATTTTTAGTCAAATGCGTGAGCAAACAGTTTGCTTTAAGTAAATTTACCGTAATTTTTATAGAAATAAAATTAAAGACTAAACCATATATTAAAAAAACTTATTAGCGTAATTTAAAGATTAGGGTCGGTAATCGTCTATAGAGAAGCTCTCAACAAGTCTTGGACAAGATTGTTTTAAACTTAAATATTGTAATTTTATTAAGGTTAAATATGCCATTTGCGAAAGGGAATAGATTTCCATAATAAACTTATAGGTAATACTATAATGTAGAGAGTGTTTTTAAACAAACGCAAAACATTATAGGAGGTGAACTTTTGTTCAAAATAAAGGTAAGTTTGCTGTATAGACATGGGGTCAAAATCAAGATGTTGTGAAAAAAATTTAACAAAAAGTCCTAATTTTTTTGCTTTAAAACAATATGAGTATTGCATTTAAACAACCAAGTAATGTCAAATAAAAACATATTACATATGCCCTAATAGGTGACAGCAGATAAATGGATTTTTTTATAAAATATATTTCACCGTCTCGGCACGTTATGATTTACATTTTTTTAGTTTAAAATGGTAAGTTAAGCAAAAAAAAAAAAAAAAAGAAAAAATTCAGGAGTCAAAAAAGTTTTTAACCAATCCGGTAAATCAACATTTACATTTTTTCGGGTCAGTGCGTAAGTGTCTCTTTAAATTTAATTAGCAAAAACGACCGGGGTAGTCCATTTCCACCACTTTCAATAATTCTAAAAAAGTAAAAATATTTAAAAAGAGTATTTTTATAATAGCAATATTTTCGTAAAATTTCATTAATCTAGCGCTTTTTATTTTTGAGATAAAAACTAAAAACCTTTATGTTCGCCATTTTTGTACAGCGATATCTCTCTCATTTAACCCTATGTTTATTAAGCAAACTACCTTTTATTTTAAACAAGGAATCACCATCTAAATTTTTCGCATTTGTTTAAAAAATCCTGTATATATAAAGCAGCTTTGCATTGTAAGTTCTGCACCTGAAAAACGATTTCAATAAACCTAATGGATATGTTATGTTGTTATTGTTTTTTTTACTTGATAAAAATAAATGATTTTTTTCTTCCATATTCACATATTCTCAAAATTTATCATTGTTTGATTACATTTTAGCATCACACCTAACAAAAATTGGCAAACGAATGTAGTTTGGAAGCTGCACTTACTTTCTATCTTAGTAAAGGTGAACACCTGATAATACAGACATACTTAAGTTGATTTAGTGAGCAAATTATTAATAATTTTAAAAAATATAAATTTTGGGCTTTTTGCGTTTTTTGTTATTATTGTTTTTCTTAATACTTGATAAAAATAAATGATTTTTTCTTCCATATTCACATATTCTCAAAAATTTATCACTGTGTGATTACATTTTAGCATCACACCTAACAAAAATTGGCAAACTGCATGTAGTTTGGAAGCTGCACTTCACTTTCTATCTTAGTAAAGGCGAACACCTGATAATACAGACATACTTAAGTTGAGTTAGTGAGCAAATTATTAATAATTTTAAAAAATATAAATTTTGGGCTTTTTACGTTTTTTTGTTATTATTGTTTTTTTAATACTTGATAAAAATAAATGATTTTTTCTTCCATATTCACATATTCTCAAAATTTATCACTGTTTGATTACATTTTAGCATCACACCTAACAAAAAATTAGCAAACGCATGTAGTTTGGAAGCTGCACTTACTTTCTATCTTAGGAGAGGTGAACACCTGATAATACAGACACACTTAAGTTGAGTTAGTGAGCAAATTATTAATAATTTTAAAAATATAATTTGTGGGCTTTTGCGTTTTTTTAAACAAGTAATAGCTTTAATCAAATATCATTTTGTTCAATTTTTTGAGAGGTATGAGCGCAACTTACTACTTGTAGCAAAAAGTAATACTTCATATCAAGTAAGCACATTAACGAACCTGTAAAGGTACAGTAATCGTATAAAGAAATAAGAGGCAAAAAAATAATTTTATATAATTTATTTAACATTTTATTACTCTAACTATGTACAACAACATTTGCACACAATAATTACAATGATTACATTTTAAGAAAAAACGTTTTATTTTATTTTGTTTTTTTTAATTAAAAACTGTGAAAAAGTTAATTACCTTTTAGTTCTATTTATTTATGTAGGTACGATTAAAAAAGTGAATAAAATTATTTATATTTTAATAACACATTTTTTCCTAAAATCTGTAGACATTCGTTCATATAGATATATCTAATACTCTAGATTATATGTACAGATAAAGGGTTTTTATTTTACACATGTTTGTAACAATTTTGTATCCCTAGATTTTTTTTTTTTTTTTAATAGGACACAATTTTCTTTGAAGGTTAAAAGAAAAAAAAATTATTTTGTAATTTTGTCGTTACGACGTTTCGGCCTGGGTGGGCCTTCATCAGGTACATTTTGACAAACAACTAATATCTAAAATACAAACTTTTTGTTTTTTTATATTTAAGAAATTATAATGAGTTTACCTTAAATGAGGGCTTCCATTTAAACAAAAAAACATTTACAACCTGCGGTCGCAACATTTAACATATACCACTTCACATATATGTACAAGAACATCCACAAAATTAAAACAACTAATAACTAAAACAACCACAACGGTTTTCTTTTTGTTTTGATAATTTTTTTTATATATTATGAATCCATAGGCATTTTTTAAATTTTGTTTGATATTACTGGTGCCATCTATTTTTTAAGGAAGAGATTTAACTATTTTGGTTTAATATTATTACAGGTAACTGTAATTCTTATATTGATGGGTATTGAAAGATTTCTTTGCTCGCAAAACCAAATTACATGTAGAAATTTTTATTATGATTATTATTATTTTACTTTGTAAGTGTGGCCCTCTTGGAGAGGTAGTAAAAAGTAAATCTAAAATTAGTTTGTTCTACGTTTTGGGTGTCCTTAAATTAATTATTAATTAGCTGTTGATACTGCCTACTCAAATTCTTAGTATCTGCCCTAGTGTTAACTGCATTTTTGTTTCTTTGTATATATACCATCTCCAAAAACTCTCTTTTTTTGTATTTGTTTCTGTTTTGAGAATTTTTGTATTGTCGAAATTAAAAGTATGTTTTTTCTCTATAGAATGATTTGTAAGAGCTGTTTTATTGTGTTTGTCGTATTTGTGGCTGTTTAATCTATTTTTCAAATACTGGCTAGTTTGTCCTATGTATACACCATTGCAGTCATTGCAGGGAATTTCATATATAATGTGGCTTTTTTGTTTTTATCGATTTTGCTTTTTAATCTGGAGAAATTGTTTTTTAGTAAATTGTGGCCTTTATGACAGACGGTAATTTTTTCTTTTTTAAATAATTTTTGAAAATTTTCGGAAAGCTTAGGAATATAGGGTAAAGAGAGATAGTTTTTTGGTTTCATTTTCTTTAGGTTTTTGTGTTTTATTGGAATTATAATATTTGTGTATTCTTTTTTTAAAATTGAATTTACTAATGTATCTGGATAGTTATTAAGTTTAAGGGCGTTTTTTGCTTTAATAATGGATTTTGTTCTAAATTGCGGATCGCTTAATTTTATTGCTCTGTCAGCAAAGGCCGATTATCACTTATTTTTTTGGGAAATAGGGTGTTGGGAATTGAAATTAGATATCTTGCTGCGAGGAGAGGGCAGGCCCGTCAGAATATGCCCTCTTCCCGGCTATCTCTGACTCTAATTTGTTTTTCAGAAGGGTGCTATAAACAATGTTTGAAAATAAAATAATCGTTTATGTGTTTCTTGTTTATAAAAAACTTATAATAAATTGACTTTTTAAATGTCTGCTGTGTTTTTATTCTGGACGGTTTTAAAGTCCCAGATATCATTCAGAAAGCTAAATGTACGTATGTCCAAATTTTATTAATTAAGTATAGGACCACATGCTTCACTTTAATCACCAGAAATATACTTTAGTAAGTAAAATATAAATTTATTTAGTTGGCCATGCTGCTTGTTTATATTATTTTTTTAACATGACTCCAAGAACCGATTTAAAGCATACCTTTTTGTCAAACTTAAATCAGCACGAGTACTTGAATTGTATGCTATAGATATTAAAATTGGTTAGTTGTAGTTAGCTTAGTGACATACGCTAAAACAATTTGCTTTTATTGAAATTTTTAACATTTGTTGGAAATAAACAACTTTTGTTACTTAAAATAACCCTATGGTTTAGTTTTTTTTATTAAAATGTTTTATTTAAATTTACTTTATAAACATTTTTAACAAAGTTTTATTAAAACAAAAAATATATTTGTTTTTGTTAACAATTTTTATAATAATAAAATTTAATATTGGTTTTAAAGGGCACTTATTAAAATTTAAATATTAAAACCAACTGTTCAAATAAAATTAAACCGAATTTTATCAGCAAAAACAAAACAAAATAATATTTTTTTGGTTATATTTGATGGGAATATGTATATTTTTTAAAGAGTTCACAAGATAATTGGTTTTATTTTTGTTAGGCTTTTAGGATTATATTAAATATTAATTGCACAATAAGCAAAAAAAGGATGGTAAGCATAAAAACTGGTTCCGATATTTGTTTTATAGTTTTAGCAGAAAAGTTTAATTAAAAATATTCCAACAATTTAATTTCACGTCTATTATACAATATATAAAGAGAATGGATTATAGTAAAAAACTTGTAAAAATTCAATAATTTTAAATGTCTTTTTAAAATTCGCTGTCTTAAGCCAAGTATTTTAAAACTGTTGCATAATGCAAAAATTGGCAAAAATATTTTTTTGCTCCAAATTTTGACATAAAATTTAATTCTTTAAAACATTTACTTAAAAAATTTGTCCTGTATTTAAAAATAAAGGTCCTTTACTTTTGGTCAGTTTTCATATCTTTAGTTTTTACTCGCCCTTTATATTACCAATCGAAGTAAAATTTTGTATTTATCAGTTTTGGACCTTGCGATCACTTTTTCCAAAAGCATTTGTCTTCTTGTAACACCTATCCTAGGACCCACTGTACACGTGTGTACTGGGATAGGTGTTACAAGAGAATAAAACTATCTTAATTTTAACGCCAGTTGCACACATCCTACTATCAGACACCAATTCTCGAAGGCGATTATCTAGAAGCTAATTGATTATAGATGTTTCTGAGTGCACAACGCATATATCCGATTTGATATCGGACGTTTCGTCAAACATATCATAAATCAGTCGACCTTTAAATAATTGTGTCAGATAGTAGATTAGAAATTATGATGGGTGCTGCTGGCCCTAAACGACATTTTGGAAAATTGTTCCTATGGTCCAAAATTAAAAAATAAAAATGTGTCCTTAATTTGTGATATAAAGTGCGAATAACAACCATAAATATAAAGAGTCACTTTTTATAATTCAAAAGTTTATTTTAAAATATACATGTGTCCGGCCTAAGTTCTCTACATATGGAAAACTTTTTTATTATTAATTTTATGAAAAAAGTTATTCCTTATAAAAGTTCTGCATGATCTAAAATCTAAGATTCAATAATTAGATATTAATTTTTTTAGTAGTATTCGAGATATCTCAAAAATGTGAATTTTGTTTAAGAGGAAAGTACTCTTATTTTTAAAAATATTGAAAAATTATTATTAAAAAATGTTTAGAATTAAAAATAACTCTTAAATATGCAAACTCGTTTATTTATAAGAAAAAAGCTTTTCTCTGATTTTATGCGATAACGAGCGTTTCTGTGACTTTTCACTGTTTTAACAGTTCTTAAGCTTTCTTTAGATATTTTATTTTAAAATAAGTATTTATAAGTGTACAAATTTAAATTTTTATCGTTTTATCATAAAAAATTAAAAAACTTTTTCTTGAAAATGAATGAGTTTGCTTATTCAAGAGTTATTTTTACTTCTAATTATTTTTCTTTATAATAATTTTCGATTTTTTTAAATAAGGGTACTTTTTTCTTAAACAAAATTCATGCTTTTTGAGATACCGAAATTTAAACATGAAACTTAAGTGGTTTTAGAGATATTTGAGCGCATCTAAACTTTTTACCTAAATTGTGGCTTTGTCATATTTTAGCAAAAATTAAATTTTAAAAAATTGTGGACTTTAAATGGCTTGGACATTTTATTTTAATAAAAATAAATGGGGCAATTCATTTTAAAAATCAAACAGTTACGTGTAGCACAAAACTAGTAAATGCAACAATGGTGCAAATATTACTATTAAATTCTCCAGGCTCGAAAACTTCCAGATACCAAATTTGATAAATGTCGTTTTAGCGGTTTTAAAGATATTGCAGTACTTTTAACTATCCCAGTATGTATTCGTATATTAAAATGAAGTAGGACCTCGAGTAACCCCACAATTTAAAATGCTCCGTACCCAAACGGTGAACAAATTTTAAATTCTCCTTTTATTTATACTTCGTATGTCACACTCCGAGGACCCCCTAAGCTTGGGGTCTCCAGATAATTGCCCTGTCTAGCCTGCTAGTAGCTACCCCACTGATATGGTCGCTCTTTTAGTAAAGACATTGTTTAAACCTGTAAAATTCTAATAAAACACAAGTGTCATCTCCCGAAAACTAGTAGGATTTCATTTATGTCTCTGTTCCTGACTATTAACGGACCTCAAAAATGAATTAGTATAAATAACCTTAAAAATTAAGAAAATGAGTTGTGTTAGTATTTTAGCAAATAAGCGATATACTTAATGCTTTCCAACTTACCAAATTAAATAAAACATGTTTTTGCTATATTGAATAGGACAGTCAATAATGTTTTGCAAATTTAGACATTTTAGTAAAACATGTTTTTTACCCAAAGATAAAATATTATTTTTAAATTAATATTTTTGCGTTTGTTACCTACATAGATTTTATTTAGTTCCAGAGCAGCTTCGAGTAACGTTAGACCTGTAAGGCTAGAAATTTCTATAGTGATGAATCATAGCATGCTAAGTACGAAAATCCTCATCTGGCAGGCATCAGCCGTGCACATCATCACCCTGTATATTTTTGAAAGTTTAAAAAATAATAATAAAAAAATTTAGCGCTGAAAGCTTAAAATTTTCTAGGATTTATTTCATTCATACTAAGGTTTGAAAAAAGGACTGGCGTTTGTAATGAGCACAAGTACCGGCCGGCGAACTAAAAGGTGTGGCTCATTTGGATGGCCAAATTTTCAAAACTAATAAACTTAGTTGTACCTAATGTTGTATTTTTTTAAGGCTCTTTTTAAGATCTTTTTGATGGTTATATATTATACAGGGTGCCTCATTAAAAAAAATAAACTTTTTTCACCCTGTATATTATTACCAGTATTACCGTTAAAAGATTTTTAAAAGAGCTTTAGGAAAAACACCACATAAGGTATATCTAACTTTATTAGTTCTGGAAATATGGTCATCCAAATCAGCCACACCTTTCAGTTCGCCTGGCAGGTACTTGTGCTCATCGAAAACGCCTTTCATTTTTTCTTTAAACCTTACGATAAATGAACCAAATACTAGAAACATTTTAGGCTTACAACTTCAAATTTTTTTGTTTTGTTTTTATCATTTTTATAAACTTTTAAAAATATACAGGGTGATGATAAGGATGGCTGATGCCTGCCAGGTGATAATTTTCGTACTAAGTATACTATTACTCATAACTATACAAATTTTCAGCCCTACAGGTCTAACCTTACCCGAAGGGTTCCCTAGCTCTTCTACTATTTTTATTTGTCACATTTCTTAGGGTTGTCATTACTTTGTCTACTTTTTGCTACAACCTACGTAACCGCATGCTTTTTACGATTTTTCTTTTATTTGCAGCAATAACTTAAGAATTTTTACATAACAACAGTATTTATATTTTAAAAACAGTTTTTTATTTTTACTGAACATTTTTACAAAAAAAAACAAAATACTTTAATGACTAAAAAAGACAGATAGTAACATAAATTTAAAAAGTAATATAAAATCTGTTAGTTATTATTGTTTTCTTTTTTTTAATTTTGCCTATTTGTATGCCAAATGTAGATATACTGTTTAATTTTATTAATTATACAACCATTATATTCACATTTTAAGACTCAGACAATTGGTAGGTTGTTAAAGAGAAAAGTGGTAAGTCATACTAAATTATTAGACTTACACCTTTTTTTCTTACATGTTCCTAACTCACCTACATTACAAGTTTAAAAAAAAAATACTAATCCCGTCAAATAGCTATTTTAACCTTTAGTGTTTTACAAACATGGTAAAAATGGTGATTTGCTTTAAAAATACAGCTTTTATTAAGATTTAAAAAATAAAATATTATTTTAATTAATTAATGTCTACATTTTTAAACTATTAAAAAAAGGACAATAAAAAGCTGCAGTTTTAAACCATATTTTTAATATTGGTAATATCCAGTAATATTATAAATAATGATTACAAAATAAACAATTGGTCTGTGTATAACGGACATCACAACGCGGTAGTGCTTAACTAATAAGTATTTACAGTTTTTAGGGTATAATTTTTTAAATGTAAATAGATATTACTCTTATATATAATTATTTATATTAAAAGTATATTTTTCTAAATTAAATTGCTGTTATTTTTACAATAAAAAAATCTTATTTAAAACTCTTCCTATACTAACAAAAAATTAAATTCGAAATATACGTAACATTTTAATAATATCTAATTTAAAATACAATTTATTTTAATTAATTATTGGTAAAATGGTAAGTTAATAACAAATTCTAAAACAAATAATTTTTTATTTTTCGGTTAACACATTTTTGTGAGTGTTTTTCAAAATTATTTTAAAACAACTTAACGGAAAACCAAAAACTAACCCTAAAGAACAATATTTTAACCCAAAAATGTACCTTCTAAAAATAAAACGTTTTTTAGAAAAGTGGTTCATTTTAATTGGAATATGTTTATGTTTATATCTAAACAGATCCATTCAATGTGTATCACAAATAATACTAATTTCTTTTTAGCCTTAACATCCGCACAGTCCTACTTCCTTTTAAAAGCCTTCTTGGGATGTCAAAAAATAATTAAATCCCATATTTTTCTTTATTAAATACTAAAATAAAAAAGATATTTACTTTACCTTCGTTAAAAGATAATTAAACCTGTCAATGTAGGTAATATAATTATACTGGTGCCATATACAGGGTTAGTAAAAAAAAACAAAACGGTGGATTATCTCAGCAACCGTTAAACGTAAATGGACCAAATTTTGTGTAAACTGAACATGAGTTTAAAAATTTTATTTTCAAGGTTGCCAAGTTTATAGTTTCTCTCTAGGTTGAAGAATTTTAAAATTTTAAATGGAATAATCCATTTTTTATTATTATAATATATTGCCTACTCACTTTATTATGACCTTATATATTTTTTCAATTTCGAAGATATAGCATCAAGCTTGAATGCAGAAATGACCGGGTATGGTCAATTATCTTAAGAACGATCCAACCGAAATTCGTCAAAATATTTAAAGGGGAGTAACTGGACATTGTAAATTCAGGGATTGCATTTGTAATGTTTAATAATTAAAATTTTCTTAGTCCCGTTCCTTTTTTTAAATCTTGAAAACGTCACAAAAATGTTTTTTATGAATTTAAAAGGTCCAGTTACACCTCTGTACTAATTTTGACGAATATGAGATGGATCGTTTTTGGATGACTGACCATATTAGGCCATTTTTGTAGTAATTTTTAAAAAGCATGATCTCCCAAATTGACGGGAGTAAAAAAAACAATAACATTAGATCATAATGAAGTTGATACAAACAAGTGATTATAATAGTAAAAAATAGGGTATTTCATTAAAAGTTTATAATTTTCCTTACCTACAGAGAAAACTATAAATTTGGCAACCTTGCAAATACAATTTTTTAATTCTTCATGTTCAATTACCCTTTAACACAAAATTCGGTTCATTTATATTTGACAGTTGCTGAGATAATCCACCGTTCCGGTTTTTTCTACTAACCCCGTACAAAGTTGTTCTAAACTATTGGATCTACTAACAATTTGTTAACACCTGTATCAAAGCCCGTATATTTTGCCGATGTACAGGGTGTAATTTAATTAATGGCTAAAAATACAGGGAATGATTTCTTACCTCATTTTAGGAAGGAAAGTTCATATGAACATATCCCTAAACATCTTAACTTTTTTAAGCTACAAAGTGTTAGGGTTTTAATAAAACAATCGTTTCCTTATCATAACTTTAAAACTCTCTAGGATATTTTTATAAAATTTATAATGCACTTACTAAGCACCAATAAGCTTCATTTAATGTAATTTTTTTAAATATTTATTCCAGTAGCGTCCGTACGGGATGTAGGTATACTGGAACTTAAAAATAAATATGGCACACCATTGCTTTTTTAAAGGAAAAGTAATTTTAAAATCCCCCTTTATTTTATAACAAATTTGACCTTGAACTTTTTTGTAGGATGCACCGTTTTTGCGTAAAAAATAAAAACCGTTTTTGATGCACTTTTGGTATAGCAAAATTAATTTAGTTTTTTTATACATAACGGTGCATCGGACGAAAAAAGTCAGGGAGTCAAATTTGTTTCACATTAAATGAGGGTTTAAAAATCCACTTAAATTTACAGAAAAGCAATGGCGGTACTATATATATTTTTTAAATGTTCAGTGTTCATCCCATACGGACGCCTCTAGTAAAAAATTTTCTGAATCTTTTATGTTAATAAAATCCTATTGGTGCTAAGTATGTTCTGGCCAAATTTCGACAAAATATCTCTAACAGTTTGAAAGTTATAATAAAAAAAAGATTTATTTTTTAAACCTTTAACACCCTGTAGCTTAAAAATTAGGAGGTTTAGGATTTATGTTCATATAAACTTTTCCTTTCAAAATAATCTAAGAAATTATACCCTGTATTTTTAGCCATCAATTAAATTACAGGCCGTATTTCGCCTGCATTGCTTTGTAAAATTTCAATACCACTAAACAAAACAAAATGGGTTAGCTGCCGCATTATTAAGCTATAATTGAAAATTTAAATACAAATAAGGTTTTTACCTTTAACATTAAAAATACACTGTGTCTACTGATGTCTGCACCATATGTAAAACTTTTTTATTATCTCTTTATTAAAAAAACATATATTTTTTAAAACGCTTTTATAAGTTTAAAACCTAAATTGCAATTGTGCAAATGGTGTCTTAAGAATTATAAATTTTGCTTAATTGGAAATTGCCTTTATCTTTTACAATACCAAAAATTTTAATATAAAAAGATTTTTAGTATTAAACATAAAACTTTAAAAAAAGCAAACCAGCTTATTAAAAAAAAATTTGTCGCGGTAACGAACATTCCTGTAACTATTCGCTGTCTTGAAAGTTCTTAAGTTTTATTTTTATATTACATTTTGAAGAAAGTATACATTAATGTACAAACCCAAATTTTAATCGTTATAGCCTAAAAATGTTACTTTTGTAATTTATAATAATATTATTTTTGATATTGTCAAAAATACCGGTACTTTTCTTTTCAAAAATTTTATATTATTTTAGGATTCCATGTAAACCACTGAAAAAAAGTTATGGGTAAAATTTGCATTTTAGGTTTTACACCTTCAGAACTTTTTAAAAAGTTTTTTTGGAAAAATTAATAGGGTTTTCTATATTAAATGGTCTACTTAAGATTGCTATAAAGTGCTTGAACTGTCAATAAATTTTAGTTGTATATCCCCTACTGACTTTATAAGGTTGACAAATTTTAAAAATTTTCCAAAGCCCTCGTTTGCTTCTTTTTTGCCTTGCGGAATGTCATCTAGTAAACACATAAAAGTTATATCTAAAATATGTAAAAAGAATACATTATTTATTAACAAGGCAGTTTTTTTATTCCAGCTTAAAAAAATATAAAATTATAAGAAAAGTAATAAAAAGTTTCTCTTCCGAATGTAGATATAAAGTTTTTATGGTCAATAGTAAATAATATTGTTTTTCTGAAGTAATCAGTATGAAAAACATTTTTATGGAGTTATGTTATTTTTACCACTTTCACATTTATATGTTGCACAATAGACTATATCAACAAATATTTTATAGCATACTCAAAGGTATCCTAAAATATTTAATGTGACTCGGATCAGTAAAGTTTTAAGTGTTCTCTATTATGGCTTAAATCGTTGTAAGCTTCATTCGGAAAAACTATTTTAAACAAAGCTAAGTTGTGTTATTACAAAAGTTATTTATGGTTCTCTTTATAATTTAGTATGGTGTGAGTAGGTCATAAAGTTGAAATACTGAAGAGTTTTAATTATTTAAAAAAAACCTATCTGAAAGTTACGCATATTATTACACTAAAATTTTACCAGCTATTAAGTTGATTAAATATAAAACATTATAAACCATTGTGTATGTGTTAGTTACTTGTTTCTTGTGCATATTTCTTTTAATATTATCATGTTTAAAAAAAGGTCTAGCCACACATAAGCGCAGCAAGCCAGCAACGTACTTCAGCCGTGCGTCTCTCTTGTAAAATATAGGGGAAAGCGGGGCAATTTAATATTAACCTTACAATTTTTGAATAACGCATTAAAAAGTTACATGAATATTTTTTTAGTTTAGGTCTAAGGACACCGCTGCTCAAGTTTACTCAAAAAAATATGGACATATTTATACCGCGTGTTTACTTAAGTTCGCAACCACATGGGAAACTTTTTTATTATTGATTTTACGAAAAAAAGTTATTCTTTATAAAAAGTTCTGCATGGTCTAAAACCCATAATGCAATCATCAGATATTAATTATTTGTAGTGGTATACGGGGTATGTCGAAAAATGTGAATTTTGTTCAAGTGAAACGTATCTTTATTTTTAACAATATCGATTTTTCTTATATAAAAAGTGATTTAAAATTAAAAATTACTTACAAATATGAAATTTTTAATATTTACTAAAAATATAAACTTCGGTTCTAATCACTGGGAATTTGTTTTTATTATTGATTTTACGAAAAAGTTATTCTTTATTTTTTTTTCATGGCCTAAAACCTAAAACGCAATCATCAGATATTAATTTTTGCAGTGGTATACGAGGTATGTAAAAAATGTGATTTTGCTTACAGGAAAAGTACCTTTATTTTCAACAATATCGAATTTTTTTATAAGAAAAGATGTTTAGAATAAAAAATAACTTGCAAATATAAAAGCTTAATTATTTACATTTTTAACAATGTTAACATTGACATTTACATACCTCGTATACCACTGCAAAAAATTAATATCTGATGATTGAATTTTAGGTTTTAGGCCATGCAGAACTTTTTATAAGGAATAACTTTTTTCCTTAAAATCAATATTGGATCACTCTCCATGGTGAGAACTGAACTTTTGTTTCTTAGTAAATAGTCAAGTTTGCTTATTTGTAAGTAATTTTTAATTCTAAACAACTTTTTCGTATAAAAAAATCGATATTGTTGAAAATAAAGGTACCTACTTTTACTTAAGCAAAATAATATTTTTTGACATACCTTGTATACCATAGCAAAAAATTAATATCTGATGATTGAATTTAAGGTTTTAGACCATGCAGAACTTTTATAAAAATAAGTTGTTTTCGTAAAATTAATAATAAAAAAGTTTCCCATATGGTGCGAACTGTGTAAAATGCTTTATGAGCTGTCCTGTAAAAACATTAACATATTCAGGGTAACGGACAAAAAATAAAGGTGCTGAAAAGTTTGGGTAAGAGAATTTAGAAAGCATATTTAGGAACTTACATTGTCTCGGAAAACCTAGATCAGAAAATTAATATTTAATAAAATCGCAGTACCTAATTTGTTTAATAAATTGGTAGCAATTGCTGATGCTGCTTAGTTTTGTAAGATATAAGTTTCTGATTTATGCTGGTCTTATAGGAAAAAACATCGGGATACAAAAATTAACTGATTTCGATATATTAAGCAGGACAGAAGAAATGTTATGATATTGATAATTTGGGCGTTTGATTATTGTGGTTTTTAAAGTTTGGCTAAGATTAATTAAATTAAAAACATACTAATAAGCTGTAATACTGCTGTATAAAAATGCCTTTTTGTTTTTAAAATTACTTAAAGGAATGCCAAAAAAGTCAAAAGGAAACAATTTGGTATTTTTAATATTTTATTGTTTATTTTTGGTGAAGTTAACCTTCACCTACTTTACCTGGGTAAATAAATCACAAATCACATATTCGTATGAGTACCCTGCACCTATAATATATTAAGTATGGGTTCTAGCTCACCCATATCACCCATGGAGCTTCTGTCTGTGACTAATTTAATTTAAAATTTCATTTTGATTTTTTTTTCATTTATTTAAAACTTTGTTGCCTAGTCATTTAAAAAGTAAAGTACTCGTAAATTGGTTTTTAAACCCTAAAAAATGAATATGCTTTTTAATAGAAGTGATAATGATTAACTTAAACCGTAAAATTTAATAAATTTGTTTATAAAGTATTTTAAAAGAATAAGTTTAAACATTTTAAATTGCAATGTTTGGTTTTATCCTATCTGTCATTTTACAAAATTTATACTTAGATTTTTTCTTGTTTTTAAATAATTCTTAATTCTTGTAGCGTTCTTTTTTACAATGTTTGTACTTCTGTATTTAAATAAAGATAATAACAAAAATAGGTAAAAACTAAACATTTTATTACAATAATAAATGTACAAGTGTGGAAATGAACTCGCCGATCATAGGAAATTAAAAGCATAGGAAATATTCGAGGCAGGATGTGCTTTGTTAGTATTGCTGTTCGACGAAAGGTGGAAATGGTGGGCCGGCAGCCCTTGAACTAGTTTTTCTTGAATCGCGCTCATTGCAGCGGTAAATTGTAGGAGAGCACATAGCAGACTAGTGGGAGGGATTTAATAAATTTATTGCCTATAGACGACGGTTTGGTTTCCATACCGGTATCTATTAACAAAACGTTTAAATACCAGCAATTTAACTTGTACGCACCATATTTAGGTATAAATAATTTACTAGATAAATAATAAAAAAAAACAATTAGAAAAATTGTACAAGTCTTGCAAAATCGCGCACATACGGTTCTGGAAAAACTCAGTTTGAGCAAGAGTCTGAATTATTGCAAATCACAAATAAACATCTTCCTGTCACACACGCAGTTCCTCCATTGTCGTATTTTGTTTTGAATTCAACTGGGTATTCTTTTTTGTAAGAGTACCCGTATTAATTAACTGTATACTATGCGTTGACAGCAACGGTTGATTTTCCTGTACATTTCGAGAACTTAACGTATTTACATTCGCTTTATTAATTTTCGGTGGAGGCGGGGGATGTCGTGGAAGGGTAGCGTTGTTTTGAGGTAAGTCCGCAAATTCCGGAGGAGGAAGTTGATGGTGGGAGTGGTGGTGCCCTAGTATCGTCGCTGGGTCCCCTTTTACTCCGATTATACTAGATTCTAAGTCTCCACAAATGTTGTTGGGCATTTGACCGTTTTCGTTTCGTTTTTTCGGTTGGTGTGCACCATTTTCGTTCATCCGCGTTTTGTCTCTTTGGTAATAAACACCCGCGAAAATTAAAACATTTAAGATTAGTAACGAACACCCGATTGCTATTGTCACACTTAGGGCTGTGGAGTAGGCAGCGAAACCATCTTCTACTGTATGTTGCGTTGTACTGATGCCACCTGAAAAACAAGCACGAGTAAGTTTTAGATAAACTTTTAGTATATTAAGTTTAGTTAATCTTAAAATAAAATTTATGAAGATTTATGAATACTAATATGTTTAACTTAAAACTTTTATTTAGATAAATTAAATAAAACAAAAAAAAATTTAAAAAACCTTTAAATAAGTCACTTAATAATACACCCATAAAATACAACCTATATTCCTACATAGTACAGGAAATAAATAATTTCACCTCGAAATTCTTTGGTCCTGTATAAATTGATTTAAAATTTTAACTGTAGGTAGGAAATAGCCCAAAAATTAAAATCTATACCGAGCCACACGGCGTCGGTATCTACCCCATCTCAGGGGTGAAATTTTTTCATTGCATATTAACTACAGAAATCGACTAAAAGGAAATTCTGAGCAAAAATGCCTAGTAATTTTTTTCATAAAAGTATTATTTTTAAGTTATTTGCCATTAAAAGAAAAAAAAATTCGACGAAAAATAGACGTTTTTAATGGTTTTTCGCGAAAAACTCGAAAATTATGCATTTAATCAAAAAATGTAGAAAGCAAAATTCTTCTGTTATAATCTTAATGTGTTCTCAAGATATTTGCAAAAACCAATTTAAGAGTGGATTTCAGGAGTGCATTTCTTCCTTTCAACGTGTTGAATAGCCTATAAAAAATATTATTTTTTGATGTACTACAACATATTGCAGTTTTATCAAAATCGGCGGAGGACGATAATTTTCTTGTTAGAATTAATATTCTTATTTTTACTTTAGTGGTCTATTTTTGTTATCGTTTAGTTATCACATCCCTATTGTTTCATTGAAACCTTAAATATTTATTAAACGGTTTTACTAAGGGTATTTAAAATTAGTTAATTATACAAATCTTATTTAGATGAATTTTGTTTACTTTTATTTAAATAAAGCTTTGAAACGACTTGAATTTTAATGGTAAAAGTAGTAGTTTATATCTGGATATAAAAGTCTTTAGGGTAAGTTTGCCTATTATAAACCAGTTTTTTAAAAGACTTTTTACTAATTTAATAAATACCATCTTTATTTTTATTTTGGCATAAATTCTTCTCCCAAACTTAAAGCATTGTTAAAATAGAAAGATAATAAATTCTTAATAAGTTTTTAAAATTGACATTCTTGTAGAAACTTACACTTCTTTTTGACGTTAAATAGGATAGGCTTTAAAAAAATAAATTAAGGTTTAACGACAGTTATAATTGTTAAAGAATATTTTAACCACTCTGTATTTAATAATTGTCTACCTTAAAAAGACCTTATATGTTGTTTTTTCCTATATACTTATTTTTTCGTAAGTTACATTTTTTTTAACTTTGATAGTTAGAGAGCTTTTAGGCTACATGGTGTTAAAGTTTTAATACAAAAATCATATTCTTATCATAACTTTAAAACTGTTTGAAATATTTTAAGAAATGTGACACGCCATGACTAAGCACAAAGAGGATTTTAGATTTTTAAATATTTAAACCAGTGGCGTCCGCATAGAATGAATACTGAAGATTTTGCAAAAAAAAGTACGCGATTGCTTTTTTTCTAAAAAATAAAAATACTTTTATAAATCCCCATTTAACTTTGCAACAAATTTGATCCCCTGCCTTTTTTACGATGCCCCGTTTTCACATAAAAATAAAAAATTGGGCACTAGCCTCCTAGTTTAAAATAATTTCGCTATAGCAAACATGTATCAAAAACGGTTTTTATTTTTTATACGAAAACGATGCTTCGGTCAAAAAAAGATCAAGGAGTTAAATTTGTTGCAAAATAAATATGAACCTTAAAAATATTTTTTATGTTTTGGAAAATCCATGGCTTACCATGTTGTTTTTTTTAATCTTTAGTATACATCTCGTACGGATGCCATTGGTAAAAAAAATTAAAAATCTTCCACAAAAAATGCCTATTGGTGCTGAGTAGGTGCGTGTCAAATTTCATAAAAATATCTCGAACAATTTTAAAGTTAGGATAAGAATACGAATTTTTCCCTTAAACTTTAACACCCTGTAGTTAAGAAGTATAGGACATATGTTAATAAAAACTTTTCTTTTTAAAACAGGGTAAGGGATCATATCCTGTATTTTTAGCCATCAATTAAATTACACTATGTGAAAAATGCACGGCCAAATTTCAGGAGGTGATTCCTCATTGAAAAATATGAAAAAAGTTCCTATAAACACGGGTCCGAAAATGCATAGTTTCAAGATACAGGGTGTTAAACTTTTTAAAAAAATATTTCTTTTGTAATTATCTTGAATACCCTGAAACCGATTTTCTTGAAATTTTTCAGTGTTATTTCTAGTAATAAGGGCCTAAGTTAGGCATAATTAAATTAAAATTATTAAGTCCAGTGGCGTCTCACGGGACATCTTATCGAAAATAATTGTAAAAAAATGTACGCCACTGACTTTTTGTAACTTTTTTATTTTTTTAGAATAAGCAACTGAAAATACAACTTTTTATCTCTTAAAATTTTTTTGTATCTTGCTTCGTTTTCGAGAAAAAAAATAAAACCACTTTATGTGCATGTTTCTTGGGACGGAATTTTTGAATTTTGACGATTTACTGAGCAAAAACAGTTAAAGATAGAGCAAAATTAATTTTACTTTCCTATCTTAACTTTTAAGGACTATCTAATGACATTAAAAAGTGAAGGTCAACTGGAAGATTAAAGAAGGTGAATGTTGAACCTAAATGTTGGACACCCTGTATCTTAGAAACTATGCATTTTCGGACCCATGTTTATAGGAACTTTTTTCATATTTTTCAATGAGGAATCACCTCCTAAAATTTGGCCGTGTATTTTTCAGAACACCCTTATATTTTATTATAAAGTAATCGTAGGTATAGCATAAAATTTGATTTTACTTTCTTCAAACCCACAGTTTCCCCACTTCAATATTAATGACATTGTTTTGCCGTTCTTAATTTTTATTTTAGTTATTTTTAGCGCAAAATTAGATACTTACGGAACCGTCCGTCATCGGGAGGCCACAACAATTTGTTTTTAAATATTTCCGAGCTGATAACTTAAAATTAGCATAATTTTAAGTTTACAACTTAAATTAGATAAATTTTACTGGAACCTTTAAATTATATGGTCTATGTACAAGAATTAATAAAAATGTTTAGAATTAACAAAATACAGGGTGTCTCATTTTGCAACTTATTCCGTTATTTTTGTGTTAGCGTGATGCGGTTTTTGTAGGTTTGCTACTTCGTGATACATTTAATGCCGTAAACAGATTTGAGATACCTTTTTTGCTCTCTGATACAGGGCAAAATAAAAATATTCACTTTTTTGAGGGCTTGTTTCATCTCGACGAACCATATTAGCTAGAAAAATTTAAAACTGCCATGAATAGATAATTTTGGCTCAAAATTGAGTGGCGTAGTCAAGAATTTTATTAAATGCAGTTGTTAGATATGACCCAACTTACATTTTTAAATGAAACACTTCAGCGCATATGGTCAAAATTGTCCTGTTTATTACCTTTTTGAAGACGTATCACACTTACATATCATGCAAATATTTCTGGTACTTTCCATAAGAATTGCATAAGAGGAAAAGAGAAAGGTATATCTCTCTTGCTCACATGGCAATCTTATGGGAAGTACCAGAACTACCTACTTGATACGCAAGTGTGATACATTGTTGGAAAGGTAATAAAAAGGATACTTTTTACAACCATAATATACAGAGTGTTCCATTTAAAATAATGCAAGTTTGGGTCATATCTCCTAAATAGTGCATTAAATAAAACTTTTGACTACGGCACTGCACTTTGTGTAAAATTATCTATTCATGGCAGTTTTTACATTTTTTCTAACTTATCTGATTCGTGTGATAGAGCAAGTCCTCAAAAAGTGAAAATTTTCATTTTCACCCTGTATCTCAGAAGCAAAAAAGATATCTCAATTCTGTTTGCGGCATTAAATGTGTCACAAAAAAGTAGCAAACTGTCGCGAAAACCGCACCACGCTAACGTTAAAAATAACGGAGATACCCCGCAAAAGTACCCAAAATGGGACACCCTGTACATATTTGTTTTATACCACCGGTACAAAATCGCACTAGTCGCTCGCACAGATACACAAAAATAAGCACACAAAATTTGTTACTTCTTTTCTTTTGAAGCAATCAGCTTTGTTTTGAATTTGTTTTGATTCAAAACAAAACTGATTATTGGTACTTCCAAATTTAAATGTTCTAGCAAAATTCTTTTGGACAAGAGTAAAGTACTATCTGCGTGAGCGATGAAGGTAATTTGGTACCGATCAGGTAAGAAATGTTGATTTGTAGTACTTGTACCAAGTTTAAAGATTCCAATGAGATCACCTACTAAATCCAAGTTGTAAATCTTAATTATTATACTAATTTCGAGCATTCTTAATGGAATGCAATGTAATTTATATTTTTGGTATTGTAAAGGATGTCCCAAAAAAACAATAATTGTTCTATACAAAGTTTTATTTAGAATATAATAGGTAAATGGTAAAAAAATCAAAGCACTCCATTGAAATACTTGATTATGCAACTTAAAATAATCATGACAAATTGAATATATTTTTTTTGCTTATTACCCTGCAAATGTTAAAATTTATTTAAAAAGTGGTATAACTTAAAAACCTAAATTAAAGTAAAAACCTAATTCAAAAATAATACTGAAAACACTTAGACTACACTTATAAGACAGTCTTTGTCAGCAGTTATAATTTAACGTTTAGCCACTTTTCGATATACAGGGTGATTCAAAAGTAAGCGGCATCCTTTCGGGGGCATAATCCTTACATAAAAATAAGACAAAGAGTTCCAAATATCTTGTGTCGGAAAACGCTTCTTGTCTAAGATACATGGTTTTAAAAGTAAAAAATGCCATATTTTGATTGTGCTAAAAAAAAACGTTAAGCCACTGCTTTTTTCCAAAATAAAAATAACTTTTGAGTCTTCAAAATAAAGAGGGTCGCTATTAAAACCCGAAAAAGATTCTTGATAGCTGGTAATATTAGAGTCACTATCTGATACGTATGAGCTAGACCCAAAAGGCTGCGGAAATACCAATTTTTCTTGTAACGGTAACAGTGAATTTTTGCTGTCTTGTTCTTCAGTTTCATTTGGGATGGTATAAGATTCCAAATCCATATTTGAATCTGTTTTTCGTCATGGTCTCCGGGTCTCGATTCAATGTTTACTGCTTCCTGGGTCGGTAATAAATTTAATGAAATATGGTGAAAACTGTCGCTGCTATTGTGTATTATATATCACCCTGAGATAAGACTCTTCTTTCGGAGACTTGCTCTAGAAATGGAGATTAAAATAAGTGTTAGTTTATAGAATTGTATAAGAGTTGGGACCTTTTAGTTTAGTCTGATAATTTATTTGAATAATTTACCTTAGATTTTCCAAGTTCTTTCATCAGTTTCGAAGGTTTCCGAAAACGCCCGAATTATCCATTAAGAACTTTTATGCCATCCTGTACTATGGAATTTTCACGATATTTCTCGAATATTCTAGATCATTCTTTACTCTTCCACCATACTATAAAAGGGCGACGGGAAACCTTGGATCAGTCAGTATAAATTGACTTTTGTGTTGTAAACTTCGAGACATTGACAAGAGTAGATTTTGTCGTTGTTGTAACCATAGTTACGTTCCATTGTTAATAAAGGTATAAAAACGAAGACACGTGTTTTTATACGAGGTGATTGGACATGGTGTCAGAAGCGGGATGATAGTCACGAGAAGTGAAGCGAATGAGATTACTGAGGAAGCCGAAGTGGTTGACGAAGATTGGATGCGGTAGAACAAGAAAGCAGACTGAGAGCATGGAGGAAATATGTGCACTTATGAAACTAATGATAGAAAAACAAGAAGACTTTAAAAACGAAATGAAGTCCAGCTCTAGAAGAAATAAAGCTTGAAATTCGAACCAGTCAGAGAAGAAATGAAGCAAGAATTGAAAGAGATGATGGAGAAGACCGAGAGAAAATCTGAAAAAGGGGAATTCTGATAACGGTCACGATGAAATGATGCTGGCTTGAGTTAAAACTTACCAAAGAGGATGAAGAACGGGGAAGACGTTTCCTGTTATAACAATACGAGAAGAGACTCAAGCGGGGGTTCACTCGAAACCGCAGCAGTCGCGTAAAGCGGCGACACGGCATAATGAAAGAAGTACATCTAAAAGATGCTAAGCCGCTATTAAGACCGTGAAGATACTTGATCGAGACGATCAAAACTTGGGAGGGGGCATATGTTACGGACATTAAAATAAGTGTTAGTTTATAGAATTGTATAAGGTTGGGACCTTTAGTTTAGTCTGATAATTTATTTGAATAATTTACCTTAGATTTTCCAAGTTCTTTCATCAGTTTCGAAGGCCTCGAAACGCCTGAATTCATCCACTAAGAACTTTATGCCATCCTGTACTATGGAATTTTCACGATATTTCCTCGAAGATTCTAGATCATTCTTTACTCTTCCACCATACTATAAAAGGGCGAGATTAGGTACATAGGTAACGCAGCAAAGGGCTTCATCTTGGGTTTTGTTTATTGCTTTACCTATTGCAGCGCTCTGATCAAGCTCACCCATTTGGGCTTCTACGTCATCATCAGAATAAAAATTATCAATATGGTAGGTAAATGGTTCCGAGGTTCTGCTGTCAGGTCGATGATCAGGTGAAGATGTCAATATTTGATCTTCATGAATTAAACCAGTTTCAGATATCTAGAATATTTTAACATTGCTAATAACAGCTATATAATAAATATTGTAGCACCCAAGCAGCTTTTGGTTAACGTGAAGGAACCGTCTGCATGCTATTTGAAACATAACTTTAAACTTACAAATTTAAAATATACAAGGCAATAAATAATACCCGCTTGCGAATAACTTTTTGTCATAGAATTTTGACATTGTAACGAGAAAGTGATAAAAACAAATGTTTTACGACATACTACAACTAGTCGAGTCAGTGAACACTTTTCCTTGGAAGTCCTCTATAACAGCTCCGATTTTGATAATTTTTTTTAACTTTTTGGTTTTTAATTTTGTTTAAAATCAGAAACCTTTTAGGAGGGGGAAATAATTATTTGCATTGTTTAAACAATATATATGTTATTTATACAGGGTGTGCAAAAACTCCCCGAAAAACTTTAAGAAGCGATTCTTCATCAAAAAATAAGAAAAAAACTTTATATGAACAAATGTCCTAAAAGTCATACTTTCGGAACTATAGGGTGTTAAAATTTAAGAAAAATAATTGTTTTTTCATCGTAACTTTTATACCAGTGTAGATATTTTTAAGAAAATTTAGGAGATCTTCTAAGCATAAAAAGAAATTTTTTGACATATAGGAAAACAATAATTTTTTCCAGTGGCTGCCGTGAGGTATATATGGTAATTTTTTTAGAATAAAATTGTACGCCACTGCGTCTTCCTAAAATAAAAATACCTTATTAAATTTCTGTTTAGTTTTTTAAAAATTTAATATCTTAATTATTTTTTTACTCGATGTACGGTTTTCGAGTAAATAAATACAAAACATTTCTTGGCATGGTCATTTAATATCGCTAATATCTAACTTTACAGTAAATTATATAACCTTTTTTATAAACTATTTAAATTAAAATTAATTTCCTAGGCGAAAGATTGGTCAATACATCAATGTTTTAACTTTTAATTCATAGAATGATTGAGGTTGAAGCGAAGCTAAGTGTCCTCGTGACACGACTAACCATACTAAATAAATAGCGATTTGACCGTGCTGAGAAATATTTTTATTTTTTTACGCAAAACCATACATCGAATAAAAAAGTCAAAAAGACCAAATTAGTTTGAAAAAACTCAACAAGAATCAAAAATAATACTATGTTTAGGAGTGCGGCAGTGGCGGTGCCATTTGCTTCTCGAAAATAATCGCAGTGAAACCCCCTCACGGACGACACTGACGAGAAAAATATGTTTTTCTTTGTAGGCTAAAAAATTATTTTGATGCTAAGGAGACCCCATCAAAATTTCGTAAAATATCTAAACTAGTATAAAGGTTATGATAAGAACACGATTACTTTTCTTAATTTAACACCCTGTAGTTCCGAAAGTATGACTTTTTAGGACATATATTCATATGAAGTTTTTTTCTTATTTTTGCGTGAAGAATCACCCCTCAAAGTTTGTTGAGGAGGAGTTTTTGGAGACCGGTATAAATAACATATATATTGTTTAAATTATACACATAATCACTTCCCTTTGGGATGTTTCGATTTTAAATAATATGCAAAATATTAAGTGTTGTATATTGTTGTTATCACAAGAAAAAATGCAATTTTTTAAGATGCTAAGATACACATTTAAAAAATGCAAGTTTGCGTTATATTTTAAATCTGAAAACATTTATATTTATTTTAGGTACGCCACTGAATTCTACGTAAAAAGTTATAAAACTTTTTCACTTGAAGTTTCTTTTTATCTCCATAAACGTCCGAGTAATATGACATAACAAAAATCGACCAATTTAGAGAATCACCCTGTATCTTCTAAACCAATCAAGTGAGCGTGGATCAAATTGCTTCATTAAACTAAACACTGTATCTAAGTTTTTTGTATCTCTTACCGTTTAGCCTGTACCCTATAATACCAACCAAAAAAAACACCCTGTACATAAGGGCATACCTATTTTAAAATATAATATGTAAAGAAAGTTTTGCATTGCTGATATTTATGTCCGACAGAAATTCTGGCTAATGTGAACATTAAAGATTTCTATCGGACATAAATTTTTGACCACAACCACTTGATGGCTAAATAGTGAATACATTACATGTAAAAGCCTACACCGAAAATAGAAAACAATTAAATACATTTTTAATCGTTTACATTAGCCACGATTCCTGTCTGACATAAATTATCATGCAATAAATATCAGATATAAACCTACCTATAGGTTTTAGACCATGCAGAACTTTTTCTAGAAAAGATTTTTTTATTAAATTAATAATAACAAAGTTTTCCATGTGGTGCAAATTTAAGTAGACACGCTGTATTATAAATAATATATATATATATATATATAATATATATATATATATATATATATATATATATATATATATAATAGTGATATATAATAGTGGAAGGGTAGTCTTGGCCCGACTAGTTGAATACAAAGATTTTAAATTCTTGGGGTTTCGGTCTAGGGCTGAACTAAAACTCTTTTTTTACTAAACGCCGAGCTTTCGGAAATTTATTTTTCATTTTTCAAGGCTACAATATAAAGAAAAATCTTTAACAATCAAAAATTAATCTACAAAAGCGACCTATTGTTTTAAAAACGGTAATATTTAACAATAAAACTTACGTGCAAAGTGAGTTTTCTTTCGGCTAGAGTTGTAATAAGAAACATAATTAATTTATTGTTTTACATATTTCTTCTGACAATTTTTGAAATTAATTTTTAAAAAAATTTACATTTTAGTGTTTTCTAGAACATCTTAATATATACTGTTAATACATATTGAAATCAATATCGGTAGCAGTGTTATCAGGACAACATTTCTTTGCAGGGTTTTTCTTTTGTTTTTTGGTTGTTGATCGAAAAAGATTTATACAGTATGGATTTTGGAACTTAACAAAAAAAAATGTTTTTGAAAAACTATTTTGAATTTTTTTCCTTATATATTTTATACATTATTATAGTGATAAGGCAGGATACAAAAACTTACTTTGACTAAATTAATTATCGTTTTGTTTTAAGTTTTCTAAGAGGCTAGAATAAATTATGCTTAGATCATCAATATATTTTCTTTTATTTATGCAACTACTATCTAGGAAAATCTCCACCATTTCCAAAAACTGTCTTTTGTTTTTGTTTTTTCTGTGTTAAGTACCTTTGCGTTGGCAAAATCAATGTTATGATTAGTCGTAAGGACATGTTCAGATAGGGTACAAGTTTTTTTATTGTGCCTGCAATCGCTCTTATGTCTGGTAATTCGTTGCTGTAAAACAGTGGAAGTCTGTCCTATATAGTTACTGTTGCATTCTATGCATTGAAGAGAGTAAACAACATTCGATCCTTTCAAAACACTGTCATTATCTTTTGACCTGGAAAAAGTGTTTCCAATTTTTAAAATTTGTTTTCCACTTATTTTGAGGCTCGTAAGTTTAGTTAAAATCTTTGCTAATTTGTGAAAAGTTTCACCGCAATATGGTAGAGAAAAAAATAAGAAGCTTAATTTTCTATTGATAAGGCACTACTTTTTTGAGGAGTGCTTGTTGGTTGGTTATTATTGAATAAAAAGACGGAATTTCTGGAGAAATAGCTAAACTTTGTTCATTGTTAGAAAGATTGTTAACTTGTATTGTTCTATTGTTATTATTTAAATTATTGGTATTAATAGAGAGTTTATTAACTAATTATTGCAACAGTAAATTAATACGTATTGTGTCCAAATTATACATTTATTTCTTGTTATTACAAACAACAGCATTAAATACTAATTTGTTTTCACACCAACATTTTATATGTCGATTATTGTGTTTTTTCTTGTAAAATCTAAAATAAAAACTTACTTAGAAAATAATTTAAATAAAAACAAAAAAATATATATATAGGGTTATTTTTAAATTGGTACTTTGCTTTTAACACTTTATAAAACGCAAGAAAAATATTTTTCAAATAAAATTATGTCCGAAAATACAGGGTATCTTACATCCAAGATACAAAATTTTTAGGAGAGTTTTAGGAAAATAATGCCTTTGCAATCCATAAAATTTGTACACTTTTTTTTACCACTACATAACATTTTTAATGAAAAAGTTTAAAAAAGTACCAGTTGCGTTCTAACAAGATTTGTATTAATTTTTTTTTAAGAAAAAATAGTACAACACTGCTTTTTCTTCAAATTAATAATATTTTTTAAATACTACATTATTATTTAATAAGTCCACACTTGCAGTAAAGTTTTGCATCAAAATTTTGAATTAATAATAATTTAAACTTTTTAAAGAAGTCCTTTTAGATGATGAAAGATAGTTTTATTTATTTTAAAATGTTTTAACCATTTTCTATTTCAGTTTTTTGTTTAGTTTTTACGTATGTACTGGTCACTTAAATGTCTTACTCTTACTGTGTTTTTCTTTTAATCTTATAAGTTTTTGTGCTGTTAATGACTGCTTCAGCAGTCGAAACATGTCCGCACAACTGTTTGGTGTAGTACAAAAATATATATAATGTGGAGATGCCTGTAAGTTGTTTTAATTCGAATTTTTAAAAATACTTATTTACTTTGGAGTTATTTGGTCTCTTAATATTTTTTGTACGACGAACGGTTGTTGTTTAAAAACATAAGAGTCGTTTTGATGCATGGCAAAATTAATAAAATCTGATATGGTGTTTTGTAAGTAAAATTCGTTTTTGGCTAATTTGTATAACAATAAGGTGAAATACTACTACAGAAAAAAGCAAAAATTTGTTATCATTTTTAAAATTTATAATTTGGAAATCTTTTGCAACTTTATTTATCAAATTAAAGAAAATAAACAAGGTATACATTCTTTTATTAGGTAGAATAAAAAAAAATAAAAATTGTTATTAATGAGCACCTAGGATTTTTAAAAATTAGTCTTAGCTTCAACTATATTTTTAGAGGCAACCTAAAGTAAATAATAAGCTTAATAATAAACAGGTTTTATTCGGTTAACAAAGGTCGCTTTAATTTCTGAATCGTAGACTTTAATTTTTGCTCTCAATAAATTTTTTATTTTAACAATTTTAGGATATCGAAATTAAAATTATAGTGGAACTGTTAATTACACAGGCAAACAAAAAAAAGTCTTGTATCTGAAACCAGACCTACCTACAGGTAAGTTTTTTGATGTTCTAAAACCGAATCTAAGGTCAGAATTTACCCATCACCCTTAGATTTTGCCCCAGCTACCGCAGCTACCCTCTAACCCGCCCCAGAGAGCGAATATTTCACTTTGTACAAAAGTAAAAAACAGAAGTATCCAAGTTACGTTTTTTGATGTCCTAAAACCAAATTTGAAGTCAGAATTTACCCATCACCCTTAGAGTTTGCCCCAGCTACCCCAGCAACCCTCTAACCCACCCCAGAGGGTGCATATTTCACTTTGTGCAAAAGTTAAAAATAAAAGTATCCAAGTTACGTTTTTTGATGTCCTAAAACCGAATCTGAAGTCAGAATTTACTTATCACCCTAAGATTTTGCCCCAGCTACCCCAGCTACCTTCTAACCCACCCCATAGGGTGCATATTTCACTTTGTGCAAAAGTTAAAAACAAAAGTATCAACTTACGTTTTTGATGTCCTAAAACCGAATCTGAAGTCAGAATTTACCCATCACTCTTAGGTTTTGTTCCAGCTACCCCAGCTACCCTCTAAACCATCTCAGAGGGCGAAGATTTTACTTTGTGCAAAAAGTAAAATATAAAAAATATCTTAATTATATTTTATTGAGTACTAAATGCAAATCTGAAGTCAGAATTCACTCACACCCTAAGGATTAATATTTTATTTTTCTGTTTTGGTCTGCTAAAAACTAAAAGAGTAACCAAAAGTTTCATTAAATTTTGCATTCTTGTACTCTTCAAACCCTAACTGATATTGATGTTCCTTAGAAATAATTATACATTTTCGTTATTAACTTTGAAGTGAACTATCATCTTAGGGTGATAAGTAAATTCTGACTTCAGATTCGGTTTTAGGACATCAAAAACGTAACTTGATACTTTTATTTTTAACTTTTGCACAAAGTAAAATATGCACCCTCTGGGGTGGGTTAGAGGGTAGCTGGGGCAAACTCTAAGGATGATGGGTAAATTCTGACTTCAAATTCGGTTTTAAGACATCAAAAAACGTAATTTGGATTCTTCTGTTTTTTACTTTTGTACAAAGTGAAATATTCGTCTCTGGGGCGGGTTAGAGGGTAGCTGCGGTAGCTAAGGCAAAATCTAAGGGTGATGGGTAAATTCTGACTTCAGATTCGGTTTTAGGACATCAAAAAACTTACCTGTAGGTAGGTCTGGTTTCAGATAAAATACTTTTTTTGTATGCCTGTGTTATTAACGACAAATATTATTTAAACGTGTTTATTAAAGAAATGGTTACTTAATTTCAGTAATTAAAATAAAAATTTCACAAAGGAAAGCGGTAAAAATTGTAATTATTTTAATGAGTCTCTCCGAACCCCAAAGAAAATTAACAAGCTGATTTCTAAAGAGAAGTAAACATTAATAATTTATTTACTAAACAGAACTGAATAATCATTAAAATTTTAAAATTTAAGAGTTGTATTATAAAGGTTTTTGCCTCTTATTTAATTAATATTAAATAAAAAAATACAAAATATAAAACAAAAACAATAAAATAAACAAAGATATTTAAGAAAACAGTGGGTTTTTTATAATTATAATTTTTTGCTAAAAAAATATTTTGGTTGTCTAGTATTCTAAAAATATTTTCTATTTAAAGGTTAGAAAAATTAAATTAAAAATGTGTTTTGTAATTTAACAACTAATACATTTTTTACGGTATACAGAGTGTCTTCTAAACGGACTGTACAAAGTGCTGCCACAATTCCTTGAGGCAAAAATACAACGATTAAATGTCAATTTACATTTGTCGAAAGTTTGATCGTTTGCCAGATACAGGCTATCAAAGTATTAAAATTACCCTAAAATATTGACACTCTGTATCATGAAAATGAGCATATTTTCGACAAAAGTAAATTGCATTGAATCATTGTATTTTGGCCCAAAGAGTAGTGGTAGCATGTTATACAAACCTTTTTGAGTCTTCTGGGTTGCCTAGCCTAGACAAAGCCTGATGGAATAAATAATTAAAAAAATGTATGGAATAAAACTTTTAATCTTAAATATCTTAGAAACGGCTGCTGATAGCAATATTTACTAAATATACCTTTTTTGTGTATTAAATATGAGTGAATAAAAATTATTTTCCAGACCTATAATAAACCAGGGAAACACATTATAATAATTTCAACATAAGTAATGAACTGCAGGTAGCTCCCTCTACATTTTACAACAAAAACATGAGTAGATTTTGACCCTAAAACCTTATTTTGTAAAAAATGTTTAATAATAAATAAAGTGTTTAAAAATAAATAAAATTAATTGGCAGCTTTGACACCCTATATCTCGGAAACGATCCGCTATTCGACTAAGGTTAATTGCGGTAAATCGCACACACTGTATAATATCACAGTACCTAGTTAGTTTTAAATTGAAGGCTACAAGAACTCTTTAACAAAGCGCGATAAAACTTTTTTATACAGTGTGTTTGAAAAAGTTGGAACCATATGAAAAACTTTATTATCATTAATTTTAGAATGCATGGTTTAAGACTCAACATTTAATTATCAAAATTTAATTTTTAAAAATCTTATACAAGATATGTCAAAAATATGAATTTTGCTTATGACAAAATTAAAAAGTGTTATTTAAAAAGTTGTTCAAAAATAAAAACATGTACAAATGCAATTACAGCAATATTGCAGGAGAACTCAAATTCGGTAATTATTCATTCATTTATTGTTAAATAATCTTTACGACAGTGCCTCCTAAATAACGTTAACTTTTTTAATAAACATTTTTGATATTTTTAAGAATTTTTGACATTTATTGATTAAATAAAATTTGATAATTGCATATTAAGTTTTAGACCATGCTGAACTTTTTATAAAGATTTTTTTCTAATATAAATAATTAAAAAGTTTTTCATATGGCTCCAATTTTATTAGACACGCTGTATAAAGTACTTAAATTGATTAGACTCTATTAGTCCCATTATTTATAAGACTTTTTTAAATTTATTTATTATCTATTATTTTTAGTTTTTAAAATACAATTTACATCGTCATTTGTCCTATTTTTAATATTTTGAGTACAGTATTTAATTATTTAAGAGAATAAAATTGTGTTGCAACTAAACATAATTAAAATTTATTATCAACTATTTTGGGCAAAGTGCTGAATTAAATATTGCGACTCCAAGCTAAAACTAATTTATTATTTTTATCATTTCTGCATTTTTTTTTGTTATGGTAAATAAACTATAATAATAATAATAATAATTTTTCTTTATTTCAAATTACATTCATTTATACATTGGAAGTACAAACAAAACACAAAATGAAATTGCGTCAATAAAAAAAAGAACAAAAATCAGTGATACACCTAGGCTAACTATACATTTCTAACAAAAATCATACATTTAGATATTCTTCCAAACTATAAGGCTCCAAATTAACTAGTAATGTTTTTAATTTCTTTTTAAAAGTTTTTCAACGTTTATGGTTTTTATGTCGTTATTCCAATTTATTAAAAAGTTTAATTCCCATATAATAGGTACTTTTTTCCGATAAAGTTAATCTATGTATTGGGTAACAAATATTTCTCGTTCGTGTATCATATTTGTGATTAAAATTTGACTCAAATAAATGTCTATTTCTAAAAACAAATAAAATACTTTCATATATATATATATATATATAAGCCATAAATTGTAAGAATACCATTAGCTCTAAAAACGCCTCGACAGGACTGCAGGAAAGCCATTTTATATAAGATTCTAATAATTCTCTTTTGAATTACAAAAATATTTTGAGCCTTAGAGTTAGATGCCCAAAAAATTATACCATATCGAGCTGTCCCCTCAAAATTTGCAAAATACAGGGCCCTGCGAGCTGTCTCATTCAAATATCTGGCAACGACTCGAATACAATAGCATATTTGGTTTAATTTATTTGTTAGCTTTTCTATGTGACAAGACCAATCTAAGAACTCATCAATAAAAATACCCAAGAATTTGGTGTTGTTACTAAGTGCAAAATTATTACTATTTATTAAAACAGATTCTGGTTTGACAGTTTTATTAAGCTTGGTCCTAAAAAATACTGTATTAGCCTTATCCCTGTTCAAGCATAGTTTATTTTTCTAAAACCAAGTATTTGCTAATAAGAATAAGTTTTCTGCATTTTTGGATATTTCAGAAATACTTGAACCCTCAGCTAATAAATTAGTATCACTGTTTAAAAATATTTTTTTTTGCTTTTAAGCAAAAAAGGAATACCGTTTCTTTCTGTTGGTTAAATATAAGAGGTAATAATACAAATAATAGGACTGATATCAGTATACAGGGTGTCCCAGAATATGTGGGGAATCTCTTGAATTTTTACTTAAACACATAAAAATAATATGACAAGTTTCTATGTTTTTTTCCAAAGCCCCTCTTGACAGAAATATATGCCCATAAAAGGGTGTCGCTAAAAATCGGTCTTTTAAATTACTTTTATAGTGATAAATAATTTATTAGTATAATAGATATTAGTAAGAACCATTTAAAATGGTGTCATAGAAAAGCATTTTTGTTCTTTCAACAATATGGCTAGCACCGGCTAATTTAAAAGATTAAATAAATTATAAAAAGAAATAACGGTTTAATTGTACTAAAATATAAAAAATAATTCGGTAAGTCATAGCTACCAGATCGCACCAATCTTCCCATCATTCTGGGGTATTGATCAGACAAATAATAAAATCTTTGGGCGGAGCATATCCGGAGTAAATATTACGATAGAAGTTTTACAAGTGATGAGGCGTTTTCATGTGATACCTACATAAAGGTTGTTGTGAAGTAATACGTAATCCGCCATTTTGTATCGGCGGCCATCTTGGATTTACAATTGTAAATAATGTATTATATTGTATTGTCATTAAGATTAAGAGTGTGTACCAAATTTCAGATTGATCTTACGTCAGGAAGGTGATCAAATTCCTATTACTAAATTTAACCTAAACAAACAAATAAATAAATACCAAAAAAACAGGTCAAGCTAAGTAAAACCATTCAAAAACTAAAAATGTTTGGTTAAAATTATTTAAATAAATATCAAATCCAACAGTAAACTAAGAAAAAAAAATTAAAATAAATACCGCTAGTTAATTAACAGGCTGTGTTATCTTGTACAAACTGCGAAATTAATTTCAAATAAATAAATGTCCAACCGGAAAACGATATGCAAACAACTTAAATATCTTATAACGATAACAGTGCTTCATCTTTTAAACTTTTGGCTTAATTAAGATTTTGTTAAGAACTTAAGGATTTATTTTGTTAAAATGTTTTGGTTTATAAAACATCTAACGGGGTATTCTGGTGTAGAGGCATGCATTTTAGGTGATTTTTGAAGTGCCGGAAAAAAGGCAATGAATATTTTTACTTTTCATTTTTTAAAGGCTATTTATTAACATTTAAAAAAAATAAAAATAAAAATAAAAAAGAAGAGCAGCTGATAAAGTGCTCTCAAGGTGGATTTACATCTGACATTTATTGCATGATATTTATGTCAGACAGAAATAAAAACAATAAAACAATTCTATGAGACATAAATTTTTGACTATTTACATTAGCCACAATTGTCTGTCTGACATAAATATCATGCAATAAATGTCAGATGTAAACGTACCATCACTCTCAAAAAATCGGCACGTGGCTATGCCCATGATTTCAATCTTTCTAGCAATCTGAAAAAAAAATTGTCGCTATGTCCGTAACTTCAAAAAAGTTTAAAAAATATATGTTTTTACAAAATGGCGGCTGTCTGAACAAATAAAACAATTTTTGTATTCCGTTCTTTGATTTTTGATTTTTTAGGAAATATTTCAAATTTAAATTTGGGGATGTGGCTAGTTTTGGACATGGACAAGTTTATAAAGAAGACTCTCAAAGCATTTTAAGTATATCAATCAAGTAGAACTGGAGAAATGATGAGCACCGTCTTGTCTGTCTTAAAAATATAGTTTTGAGAAAAACGCCTTTAATGTTTCACATCAAGTTTTCTGCAGTCTAAGTCATGATATTTAAGACTTTCATTTATTTAATTTACCGTTACAACTTTCTACATTGATTATTCTTTGACTTAAAAATAAGTTTTCCGCGTTCTTCTTTTCCAATTAAACAGCTTTGATGTGCTGAAGCTGAATTCTTGTATCTTAGAGCGGAGTTCTTCGATTAGTTTGGGCTGTGCCAGATTGGATGTCGCGCCAGAAAAATACTTATAACTCTCTAAATCTTTCACACAATGTCAAAAACGTTTTAGAATCTTCTAAAAAGCTTGGTTTTTAATTAGTTTTAATTTATTTTCTGGCGTGTGCCCAAACAACTACCATCAATTGATAAAATGTATTCTTCAATATACTTTTTGGTTGTACTAAACCACGTAAATGCCAATATCTTGAAAACGGTTGCTCGGAGCCATTCTTAGAAAGTATAGTTCTCTTGTGTAGAAAGCATAGGAAAGTTTACTGGTTTACTTAGATGTGACATACAAAGTAGCACAAAAAGTTGAAACGTTTTAGATAAATTTAAATAGTGTAGCTAGCCCCTCTAGTATACCCATAAAAATCAATATCAGATCTGAATAGCTTATGTCAAAAAACCCCTAAACACCTGCATTAAATAAAATATTTAAAACGTATCGAAAATTACCAAAAAAAAAGGTTTAAAATATATTTTTTAATTTGACGTATATAGTATCTTACTTATTATTATCGGATATAGGTATGTTTGGTTAAATCTAATATGTTATTAGCATTATTTATAAATCATGTGGTTATTATTCTATGATAACCTATTATAATTAGCAGACACTAATGTGGATATTTTAATTAATATTTTCCTGTTTTCGTGTATAATAATTAATTCCTTTGTTGTACATGTGCTTAAGGTACTTCATTGTCGCGATTTATTTTCGGTTGATTCATACACTATTTCGACTGCCTTTACTTCTTTTTCTTTATATTCTTTAAATCCACTTTTAATATCACTTTAGTCAAAATTATTACTGTCAATATTCTTACTTCTTTGTTTATGTCGTCTTTCAATTTTTTTTAATTCTTTTTAAACTTTAATATTGTCTTTTGGTAGACATATTTTTTTACGAAATCAGCAACAGAGGTTGCCGTCGACCCACCAAGACCTATAACTTACACGCAATACACTTTTTGCGGCATACCTAATTTGCTTTGGTAATAGTAACAGCCAAGCTACAAAGGTAGGTGTAGCAGCAAGACTATAATACAACCTTTGCAAAAAATATGTCCAAAATATTATTCGGTGGGGTCACGGGCGACCCGTGTTGTCGTTTAATGGTTAATGAAGAAAAACATTTAAATATAAATTACCAGTTACAAATTAAATACACCGTCATAATACCAGACACTTTTTTAACAACCATTTTAAATTATAAGTAATTTTGGCAAAAAAACCACTTGTACATATTGGAATTTAAATAAATAATAGCTTAACAAACATATTATCTAACCAACGCAATTTACATTAATTAAAAAGTTTCTTCATTGCGAGATACAGGGGGTCAAATTAAAAAGATAAAATGGAAGCTGTAAACCCTGTATTTTACAAACAACCAATTTTTGACTAAGCTAAATTGCATTGCATTGTTGTATTTGGCACAAAGAATAATTGTGATAGACCTTTAAAAAATCCTGTAGATATGGTGTATTCAAGTGGATAGTGGATAGACAACAGATAAATGCAAAACATTTGAAATTGGTGTTTATTTTAATACTTTTGCTTGATAAAATAAATACAAAAAATATTTGTATTCGCCACATTAATTTGATGATAGTAGTCAATGCCAAAGGGTCCTAAACTGTCCTTCACTTCAGGAAAATGACTTAAAACTTTTTTGTTTCAATCCTTTGATAAGTTTGGATATAAAATAATAAAAAGCATCGAAGTATCGTCTAAAAAGGTCCTCCTGTTGCATTACCTTAAAATGAACGGTTTCCGAGAAAACGACCTTTACATACTTTATAATTTTAAAAATAAACAAAGCAATCGTTAAAAACAAACGCTTTGGTTTACATGGAAATAAGGTAATTCATTGTATTATAGGTTTTGACAGATAAAAGTTATTTAAAAAATATATAATTTTTCTTTGGTTATAAATATTGAAAAAAATATGTATTTTCTTTTTAAACTTTTATCTGTCAAAATTTATAATACAATGTAATAACTTATTTCCATGTAAACCAAAGCGTTTGATTTCAAGGCTTGCTTTGTTTATTTTAAAAATCAGAATTCCTAATTTAACGTATGCAAATGTTTAAAGTCCTTTTCTCGAAAACCGTTCATTTTAAGTTATTGCAACCAAAGGACCTTTTTTAACGATATTTTAATGCTCCTTATTAATTTTTAGTCTAAATTTATTAAAGGATTAAAACCAAAAAGTTCTTAGTCATTTTTATAAAGTGAAGGACAGTTAAGGTCTCTTGGCATTAAATCCTGGTATTAAATTAATAGGACGAATACAAATAGTCACAGGTGATATGTATGCAAAATTTGGCAAAAATCAGTACTCTAGAAAAAGTTACTAAAAAAAATGAACAAACAATTTTTTTGTTTAATCAATCATATCTCCGTTAAATTTAAGCTTAGAAAAATTGTATAAAATTTTGCATCAATTTTTGCTAAATCGCGTACAAAATCCTTACGCGTAATTTACGGACACCCTGTATATTCCTGTTATAAATCTTATACAATTTGCATACAGGTAACTTTAAATTTAAAATGTGTTTAACGGAAATAAATTATTCAAATGATTTAACTTCTTTTCCGTAAACCTTCCCTGAACTCAAAAGATATATTCATATTTTAAGTTTGTTAAAGGCAAACCGAAAATGATATATAGGTACTCTAGAAATGCAAATGGGGCTGTTAAACTTAAAGTGCTTAGAGAGATATGAGTCGGCATATTTGAATCGATCGCATCCGTTTGCAGAAAACGTAGCAAATATAAAGGTTAACAAGTTAAATGGTATTAGATGCACATAACTTGATGTAAATTGCCCGGTGAAGGGTGAAGCTTTACCAAGAATAAGCTTGCATTGCATCGTTATTTTTCCTTAGAACACTACTTTAAAAGCTTCGTTTTCTTGTTTATTTAGTTTCGTTTTTACAGGTGGTTTATTTTGGGTTGGGGACCTAATAAAATTTTACCTGTGACCGTTTTTTTCTGGTTAAGTCACCTCGACAAAAATGAATTTCGTCTTGTTTGATAACCTAAAGGTAGCAATGGGATTTTTAAGTGGATTTATGAAGTTTGTATTAGTCTTGGATTAAGTTAAGGATTGAAAAAAGGTGATCCTAACCAGAACTAACCATGACTCCCCTACCTTTACTCTGTAATAATAAGAGAATTATTGTAATGCAATAAGTCTGACACTAATTTAAGAGTCTTTATGAGTTTTATTTAAATTATCATATATGATATGAATATGTCTGTCGATAATATTAAACTATATGCACACCTTTAGGGTATCAAACAAGAAGAAATAATTATGCAGTTTGTCCAGGGGAACAAACCGAAAAAAAAGGGTCAGGTAAGGTAAAATTTTATTATGTGCCCAAAGCAGAAGTTCCCAAACAAGAAAAACCGTACAGGGATATTCATTTTAAAGTAAACAGTGCCTTATTTTTAAACTTCCCTGTATTAAAAAAAAGGAATATAGCCATTTCGTGTATTTTTTCCGTAGAACTCAATAATTTAATTACGAAACACATTTAAATCAAAAACAAAACATTACAGCACAAGTGAAGTATTTTTTTCAAACACCCCGTATATTTTATGACTAGAGATATTTATGAGGAATTCAATGATATAGGGGTTGGCGGGTTTATTTCCTGCGGTTCTGATAAAACTGATTAAAAACTGCGTTATACTATAGGGATATAGGGGTGCTTATTTGTCAAAGTCACGAATTTTAAAAATACGTTTATTACTTTTTGGTGTAATTTTATAATAAGGTTTTCACTAGAAGAACGGCTTATAAAATTACTCAATAAAATAAACACGAATTTTTAAAATTCTTGACTTTGATTAAGCAAATTAATCTAGGATCACCAGATTAATTTGCGCCTAATCATGGTCTCAGAAATACAAAAATAATAAAATGTACAGGGTGTTTTTCTGTAATAATTTAAAATTAAAGCCATTTCCGGTTAAACCAAAAGTGACTGAAAAGTGAAAAATATGCGTAAAGTCTGCTCTGCTTATATCATTTGGGTATACCAAGTATCATTTTGTTATGTTTAAAACTTTCGGAATTATGGCTTGTCCTAATAAATCCGTTGACACCCGGTATATGCCTAATTTTGTAAAAAATAGTGCCATTGTATTAAATTTTAATATATTTTCATTCTTGTATCCTATTTGCAGTGAAAAGAGAAGTGCTATTTTATCTGTAAAAGAGGCGCTTTAAGTATTGGCATGTTCACTTTAATACAAAGTTCTATATCGTATAAGCACTTTATGTTTTTTTATTGACTTCATGTCAGTGGCAGCTTGTTGGCTTTACTGATTCAGTTGAAAATTGCGATTAATAATCAGATGTTAAAGCCTTGTTCAGACACCGCTAGTAATTTGGTCGAGTAGGGAGTAATTAAGTATTTTCGTGCGTGCTGACAGTAAAAATTAGAAAAGTACTTTAGCGTAGTAGCTGTCCCAATGCAAGAAAATACTTAATTACTCGCTACTCGACTTAATTACTCGCCGTGTCTCAACAAGGTAATAGTGTGGCTTAGTGCTCCTTGCTACTTGAACACGAATATTTTTATGCCAAAAGTAGATATATTGTCCCATTTAAAAGTTAAGGGGAAGAGGAATATTATGAAAAACTGTATTGTATGTACAAAAGGCTAAGTTTTAAGCACTTGTAACTCAGAAAAGGAGAGTAGTATTAAGTAGGGAATAAAACGGCCTTAAAATGAGGTGTTACATGACACCTCTTTTACTTTTAAAATAAAGTTGGTGGTGCCACGTGGCCATCAAAAGGTTTGTTTCAAGAACTAATTTAAGTGGCTTTATTTTACCCAATTTAGATATCTTGTCCCATTAAAAAAAAGGGGGAAGAACACTCCGTAGCTTTAATGTATTTAAAAAAAAATACAATTGCTTTTTGCGCTTTTAAATAAATTTAAAAAAATTGAAAAAATATTTATAATAATAATTTTTACTTGACAAGTAAATTATTTATTAAATATATCACAAAATTATAAGTCATTAGTACCTTTTAAATACCTGGAATTTTTTTTTATGTGAACAAGTATTTTGCGATCAATTTTTAATTATAACCTCTTTAAAAAGAAAAATAGATATAATTTAGGACAACAATTAAAAACTTTCGTCACTGGTACAAAATATAGACAATCTAGGCACCATGCTGTTACCAAAAAATTCTATTATAAATATTTTTTAATAAGGTAAATAACTAATTAGTTCTTTAAATTAAATTAGTTTTAATTCTGCTATATTCTAGCATTTTTATAGTGCATTTTATTTACCTTTTATCGAAATTACATATTTAACAATAATACAATGGGAAATTAAAAAAAAATGTTGTTGTTAAGTTTAAAGTAAAATACTTAACGAAATTTAAAATGGGCGTTGTTAATAATATACGACAGTCTTTTTAATTAAATATTTTATTTCAAAAATGCATGTAAATCAATTTTTTAAATTTTCGTAATATCTACATACACTTTTACATTATTCCGTTTATTTTTGACCCTGAAAGACAACTTATCCAAAATGTATTGCAATATTTTAAAGGATAAAAAGGCAACTTAATTACTTAATTAAAGTTAAATTTAAAAAATAAACTATAATTAACGTTAAGTTAATATACCGTTAATATATTTATTTTTATGCCAAAAATGCGGGTTCTGTATCCATTTCGGTTAAAAAAAGCGGGCTAAACTTTACCTTCAAAATGACTTTAAATGCTGTTTCAGCTTTACCTATAATTTTTGACCACTCAAATGTCATCTAGAACATGATTCAATTTTAATATGGTAATAATCAATATGTAAGTTTTTAGAATTAAAAACTTTGTGTTTAAAATATACTATAAAATTCCGGATTTATATAGAACACATAAACATAATTTATGTAATAAGTGCATAAAGTGATACTTTTTTTACGAATGGGAAGTTTGACAGTACGAGCCATTAGGTGAGTACGGCAATCCCATAAGTAAAAAAGACACTTTACTACTACATTTTTCACGAATTTCCCAAATTACCATTTTATACATGTTGTATTTATCTAAACTAATTAATTTTAATTTTTGCAGCACAGCCATTACATTGCAACAAAAAAATCATAGCTTCTTTATTTTTAAGAGACAATTATCCTCTTCATAACTATGCATTTATTATTTAACGCTTTTACTGTTACATTGCATAAATTGATATTTTAGTTTATTGTAGTAAGCATTAAAACAAAAACTAATTCAAAGTGTAAAAAAGCTTTGAAGTGTTAAAAAAGTTACTTTTTTAACACTTTATGTATTGTACTAGAATGGATTACTTTAACTTCATGTTAACGGTTATAAGAACAGCATTTTTATTAACGGTCGTAAAAATAATATAAATAATTTTCCCAAAGTCCCTCCTTACAGAGATATGTGCCCCTGAATAAAAAAACATTTTTTAATAGCTTAAACCTTTAGCTAAAAAATGTTGAATAAATCGGGTTGTATTTAAAAATTTTTGTTTGTCGGTTCGACATAGCCTTCCCCTTATTTTATTTATTCCCTAGCTTTAATTATTAAGGATTATGGGAACCTTCATAATGCTGCAACATTATTTTCTAGTTTCGTAAACAATTTATTACCATTTTCAACAGATAGAGGACATATTGTTTTTATAGGTCCCTATTAAACAAAAACTTGTCGAAAACTCTTTAATTTATTGATATCTAACAAGGGTACCTTTTTAAGATAAGGATTTAAGCTACCCAAAAATACCTATTTTATTACTTTATTATATAGAGTCTAAAAATAATTACCACTATTGTGTAATTGTTAAAATGATAAGCAACAATAAAAAGTTTGATCCTGGGGAACTAATGAATGCAATTGCTTTACAAAAAAGCCATACTATATTAAAAAAATATTTCATTATAACAAGTACTAAAAGTTATTCAAGAGAAACCGATTTCCAGCAGCGTCCTTTAGGGGCACATAGCTCTGTAAAGAGGGGTTTTGGGATAAAAATGTATAGAAACTTGTCAAATTATTTCCACGTATTTTATATGAATATGAGAGATTGCCCACATATTTTTCGACACCTTGGAAATAAAAAAAAACAGGACACAGATAATATAAAAAAAACTAGTAGGTATTTTTATACCTACGACACTGGTTTCATATCCTATAAATTTCTGTTCTTCAACATACTTCTTTGCCATTTCAGTTTAAACAAAGCGGGCTGTTCGTTTCTTTTAAAGTGACACTTCAAATATTGGCTTTTCGGTTTTTGCATTAACCAGCTTTGTCTCTAGGGCACTATTATCTTTATCCTTCACCTTTTTAATATTTTTGTTCTTTTTTCCTTTCATTTAAAGTCAGGGGATTTAAAGGGTCGGAATATTACTTGACTGTCAAGATAAACTTTGTATTGCGTGTTTTATTGGGGTCAGACCCTTTAAAATTTTTGTCACATTCGGAAAATATATGACATTCGACTTCTTGTCTTGTTCATAATAAAGCCGTGTACGGCTCTCACTTACATTTATTTTTATTTTGTTGTTACTGCCTAGTTTAACCATTGCTATATTTTTTTTATCTTTATGACATCTCACGAAGGCTTATGCCTAAATACCAGTGTACCGTGAGTGCCGGGTTACTGGATATTTAACCCAATATTTGTCGTGTTCCGTCAACGTTATCCAAGCACTGAAACATGCAGTTGCATTTCTCAGCACCTTTTAGACAACGCGGTAGTGCCACCACGGACGTTATTTTTAAATAACTACTACCTAGAAATGGCAGAATACTACACAGTGGTTTGCCATTGCCAACTGTGAGGTGACGAGTCCGATGTCCGACTCCGAGATTCGAACCCGGATCGCTGCGGTAAGAGGCTGACACGATAGCCACTACACCACTGCTCGCCACATATGTTAACTAGTTTATAAAACTGTAGTGCTCTTTTTAACGTATATAATATTATAAGGAAGACACTTCTGCTGACAAAATTTGTTAACTGTATAAAAATTTGTTCTTGGCAATTTCTTAAATGAGATTTACAATAGAATTATAAGCCGCCAGGCGGGTGTTTTTAAACAAATGACCTAAAAAAAGGAAACAAACCTAAATAAAACAAGACAAATATTTTAGTATTTTTTTTCTGGAATGTTATTCGACAAGACTATTTTAATGAGAATTACAAGCCAGTCTTCTCTATTTAGTTTGCATATAAATCAACACTATTTATTGAGCTTTTTATTTTAACCTAACTAAATTAAATGTTTTTTTTTGCAAAAACAACCAATGCCATTTTGAACATAGTGCCAATGTCAGGTTTTTTCTAATTTACAGAAAAAAACTAATGCTTACAGAACCTTCAAATATGTCTCTAAATGCGCAAAATACAGGTATAATATTTACGAAAATATTACAAAAAATATATAGTGGTGTTTCAGAACTATGGGATCAAACTTTAAAGTGTGATTCCTTATATTATTTTATAAAAAAATCTATAAATATATGTCCGGAGTTCCTTCCTTACTAGGATACAGGGCGTCAGTTTCTTCCAAATATTTTACATATGCTTGGGCCAATTTAAATAAAATTTGATACATTTATTTAAAGTAATAAGGCGCTTATTTAGCCCTAACAAGATTGGGTCCAGTAGAGTCTCAGTGGGCACCGCAAGTTATATTATTGAGAAAAAAAAGTACACCACTGACTTTTAGACGATTTGATTTTTGCTTTTTATATCATGTTGTCTATGGGTACTTTTTAGAAGACATTAAAATAGCTTTACTATTTTTCTCAAAAACGAAGTTGGATTCCATAGTTCTGAAACACCCTGTAAATAGTTAGCCATATAGGTTTATTAAAGTTTTCTATTTAATATTTTGACTATTTTAAAAACTTGACATTGGCCGTTTTTGAAAAAAACTTCAATTTTGTCGCCAAAATAGTAGGAGTTTGGTCAATAGAAAACAAAAGGTTGCTTTTACATTTTGCCAGTGTAACACCCTTTAGTAAAATATTCTGTTAAATTATTACTAACCAGTTTTTTCCAGAAAAATATATGTTATTATGTTAAGTCATTTGCAATATTTTTTAAAATAATCAAATTAACTTTACAATGGATATGTCCAATATTTAGTATTTTAATAGGCCATTAGAAATCAATGTAAAATTAAAAAACTTTTGGGCAATTTTGTTTACTATTTTCTTATACACGCCGTGCGAGCTCTATATAGGGTGTAAATTAGGTAATAACTTAAAGTTCCTATAAACGTATGTCCGAAGACACTTCGTTTTCGAAATACAGGGCGTTATAGTTTTTAAAAACGTCGGTATTTTTTAAATATCATAAAAACGCTTTCAATACAATTTAACACACTCATTTAGGGTAATAAGGCGCCTGTAAAGCTCTACCTAGATTAAGATTTTTGGCTCCAGTGGTGCCTCAGTGGGCACCACAGTCAATATTATTAAGAAAATAATGTACGCCGCTGACTTTTTATTAAGTTTTAATATTTTCTTCCGAATAACCAATTAAAACTGCAACTTTTTCGTTTATTGTGTTCTCTTCGTATCTCGCTTTGTTTTCAAGAAAAACAAATTAAATCACTTTAAGAGATACTAAAAAGAATCCATAAAGCGCCTAAAATAAAATCCAAATTAAAAAAAAAGAATAGAGTGGATTTCTTTTTTTCTCCAAAACGAAGATAGATACGAATAAAATTTTAGACAGAGACTAAAAAGTCGCATTTTTTATTGCTTAATAGAAAAAATATATATAAACATTTTTTAAAAGTCAGTAGCGTACGTTTTTCTTAATAATATTGGGTGTGGTGCCTACTGAGACGCCACTGGACCCAACAAACTTAATCTAGGTAGAGCTTTACAGGGCCTTATTACCTTAATTAAGTGTACCAAATTTTATCCGAATCGGTTAAAGCGTTTTTAAGATATTTAAAAAATACCGATTTTGTTTTAAAACTTTAAGGCCCTGTATCTCGAAAACAAGGCGTCTCCGGACATATGCTTATATAAAAATTACAAGGAATTATTCTTTAAAATTAAAGTCATTACTTAAATTTAAACCCTGTATATTTAAATAGATTTTCAGTGTGTTAAACAATTCTTGGTAAATATTATTTAAAGAAAACCAACAACGCTTTGTTGTTCTTTTAGACCGTTTCCATTTCACGCATTTGCAAAAATTTCACATTAAATGTATTTTAAGCGGCACTACGTGTATAACAATATTTAAAGATTTTTTGTCCAAATTTACCATATTTAACGCACTAAGAACAGAACGGACCATCCTACAATGTGCAATTACACGTATTTTAAGTAGGACGCATATTTATTAGGGTCAAAGAATACCTATAATTGAAGGGCTTATTGTAAAAACACGATAAGCCACAAACACAAAATACGGTGTTATTAAATTTTTAGGTTTAAAGGGAATGTGTTAAATCAACTATTATCAAAAATAAACTTTTTACGAGTTATAAGCTCCAAGGATAATACTTAAAACTTCTTTATTCTTGCTTATCATATTAATAATTCAATAAACTAGAGAATAAAACAGATTTCTGGGGCTGTGTGGCTTATCGTGTTATTACATTAAGTCCTTTAAGTATAATAAGAAAATAAAAACTTGCTTAGTACAGTCAGGTCCAAATAAATAAGTTCTTAGTTATTTAAATTATCTTTTAAAAAGTGTTTCTCGTAATAAATTTCAGGACCTTATTTTTCTTTCGAAATTTTATTATTTCATTTTTATTGTTCTTTGAAAGGCCAGTCCTCTAACTTCCGGCTTTCACTTACTAGACTATCTTTTTGGTTATTATGAAGTAATGCTGTCTAGTCTCATCTGGGTACATGTGTGATTGTCATGTCTTTTATAATAATCTGAGAAATATCTCAGTACACCCGGAAAACTCTTTTTGCCAGTTGTTCTATAATGGAAATAATATTAAACTATATTCCTTGGACTCTTTGTTTGACCTCCGAATAGCGCGGACGTGTTGAAGAAAACTACAGAGTTTTTTCAGGTGTGGTGGTTAGAGGTGCTGTACGGGCGTTTTTACCTTCGGAAATCAAGTAAAGATTCCAGATTGTTCACCGATGAAGCCCTGGAAAGCATGTCCAGAAGGAAGAGAGCTGGAAAATTATACCAGAAAGGACCCGAGCCAACAATAAATAAAAAAATACATTTCTTGTACTCAATGATTTTCTTATCGGAATTATTCTTTGACTTGATATGTGTATTTAATTTATTGTTCCTTGGCCTTTTGTGTGTATAATTGTACTGCACTGTATTTGGTTTAAACACAGTTGTTAGACGAGGGTGGTGTCGCTGTAGTAAACTGGTAACATTGCTATAATTCAAATTACTTAACATTTTCTATTTTTAACACTTGCTGATTGTTGTTGCACTATAACACCAGAATTGTAAAGTATGCATAATTATTTAAAATTTGGGTTTAAATAGTTTGCAATCAAGTATTATTGGAAACACTTCATCTATTACTGACTTTTTCATAAGTTTTATTACCTACTTGAAAAATAAGATGGAATATAGGTGGTTCCACCTGTGTATATCGATATCTGACATAGTTATGCATTGGTTAATCTATTTATTTGTTTTTTTTCACTTTCGGCATAACCGAAAATGACTGCTACTTTAAAATTTTAAATGACACCACCGGCAGATTTATCATATTTTAAAGAAATATAACATTCTGATTGCTATAGCACACCATATGACATTTTTTTTAACTTCTTTTTTAAATGCATTTTTTAAAATAAAAATCTAGAAAGCCATAATTAGGCTAAAATGGTTAATTTTTAGTCAAGTAGCTATGCAAAAACAGATTTAATCGTCTTTTGTTTTTTACAACTTCTACAGACGAGGGAAAAGTTTAAAAATCCTATTTATGGTCGTAACTCCTTTTTTTTTTAATGGAACGACGGTAATTGGTGAGCATATTTTAGAAGAGCATTTTATTAAAAAAGAAAAAAATGGTGCCACATAAATAATATTTTGGGAAAAGCTTTTTCCAAATAATTATACTCCATTAGTTAACCCTGTATAACCTATAAAAAATGCTTTAGAATGTAAATAGGAATTCAACAAAAATATGAAAAACAGAATGAATATAAAGACATAGTGGTTCATTAAGCTTGAGGCAGGGAACTAACCAGAAAACGGCGCATTTTAAAAGCAAATGTTTTCAGTAAAAGTTGTTTAAAAAAAGGGGCAAATATAATAGTATCACTAGTTTGTGACTTTAACTACAATTTTAAGGTCAAATTTATATCAATTTTGTTTTCTCAAATAAGAATACCATTTTTTTTTTACATTTTTATCCTACGTACAAAAATAGGCAACTTTTATTAATCCGATCTCAATTTTAAAAAAACATGTTACAAAATAAGTTACAAGAACACATTGTCTATAAATTTTATGTTTAGAAATACCAAGAATATTAGATATTTAATTTTTGTTAAAATTAATTGTTTCTTTTTTACAATACTAAACGTTTTTTAAATATTTTGTTTGAATTTTAATTTGCTTTTTTATTTTAAAGAAATTTAACCTAAAACATTTAATTTTCTTATTTTTAATTTTACTTGTTTAAACGACTCGTTTATATCACTTTATTTGCAACCAGCATAATAAAAAATGTTTATAAATGTTTAAAAATAAAATTGTGATCATTCTTGTTATTTCTTAACATAAAATTTATAAAAAATGGATTTTAAAAATTTATTTTGTAACAAATCTTGAAAAACTGAAATCGGATTAAAAAAAAAATTATATAAAAGTTAATTATTTCGGTATATTGATTAGGATTCTAAACAAAAAAAAATTGGGTATTTAGTTTAAAAACAGCCTCTCTATTTCAACTAAAAACATGTTGTTCTTAAATGTACCATTTTCCGGTGATTTGCCTGTCTTAGGTTAAATAAACCACCCTGTATACCTATGAAAAAAAAATTAATAAAGTTATATGAATAACGAGTAAACAAGCTTTCTAAGACTTTTGATTCACCCTGTATTATCCAAGTATTGCTTATATAAATTGAGTTTTCAGCGTTTAGCACTAACTTCTTCTTAGGAGAGTCTCTTGGGAGCACTTAGATGCTACCTTTTGCCTCTGCGTTCACGTCGATGTTTTTTTCGCTCTTTTAAGGGACGAGATTTTAGGGCAAGCAATTCTGCTCCATCGTTTGAAAAGATAAAAGCTATATTATGTGGTTTTTATTGCACCATTTCCTTCCACAAATTTGATTCTGTCATATTTATGTTTTGCAATATTTTTACTTGATAATGTTGATTTATTTATGGAATAACATGTTTTATTTTCTTATATTTTTAGGTATTTTTAGGCCTCACCAGGATAGTTGTAAAGATGATCTTAATATATAAATTGATAACCTGTTGTGTAATTTTTGATCATTATATTTTTTTGATTAAATTTTTAAAAAGGAAAAAAAAGTACATATTATAAATATAAATATTCTATACAATTTTTACGTTGAATAAACTGGGTACTATCTCTTTTTCTTAAAGCTGCGTACAGTAAGCAAATATAAAAAAAACAAATAAAAGTATTTTTCACATGTTAAGACTAAAATTGTATTAATTGTAGTACTTGTATTAAATTGAATAATTTGATAGCATTGATATATATATAACATTGCTTTAAACAAATTTCTATAAAGGATAAAAAAGGTAATAAAGCTTTTAAGCATACAAGCCAAAATCCTTATTGTCCTATGTACATATATGCTTCACAAGATGGGCCAAGGAGCAATAAATCATGTGTACCTGTCCGGTCCAAGAGATATGTCAACAAGAAAATTGTTGAGTATAAGGAAGATAGTTATCAATATTCCCAATAAGCCGCGTACAGACCAGAAATGCAATGCCAAGTAAACAAATTTAAGCACATGTCACGTTCTACCGTGTTAAAGTAAGTCTAATCTATAAGATTCTAATCCCAAAAGTACAGTTTGAAGAAAATCGACATTTTTTGATTTATCCATTTTGATAATATATTATTTAAACAACGTGTTAACTTTAAAACCTTTCCTAAAAACACGGTTTAAATATCAAAATGTAAAACACTTGTTGCACATTAAAACAATGTAAAAACATGAAATGACCAATTTTGCTATTAGACTCTTTTGCCCTTGCACGGTAGCATTGGCGTTTGTTGTTCGAAGGAATTGAAATGTGGTCGTCCACACCTAAATTGAGATTGGAGTTGAACAGCATGGAATAAAGTTCGGTGTTAGATAGTCAAGCAATGTCGAGCGACGAGAACGATTTACTGCTGGCGAGTGCAGGGTTCTAAATAATAAAGTCAAGTCAAAGTAGTGAAGTGAACAAATTCTCTATTTTCCTTTTCACTTTAGTCTCTTCACGTTCAAATTCTGCTCCACGAATTTTCCATAAATCTATTTTATTTTTAGACAATTTAAAATTCCTATTAGTAGGGTCCCACAATATTGGATTATATTTATAGCACTAAATTATTATTAAACTTAATGCATCGGTCCACTGCATATTTCACACACACCAAGAAATTAAAAAAATACTAGTCCTCTCTCATCGAAGGCAGACAAACGACTAAATAATATGTAGAAGCGCAACAAATCCTGTCCAGACCAAATCAAACCATCCTTTGATGTGCCGTTTAAAGAGCAAACGCAATTGAATACCAACGCCAACCTTGAAAAATTGTTGGCTTATGTTTGCTTAGTTAAAATGTATTGTAAATATTTGATTGTTACTTTTTAATTAAGAACTAAAGTTTTAGTTTTAAGTCCTTTATTTGTGATACCTGACCATGACCCCTTATTATATGAGTAGTTTTTGTAAATAAACCATTACCAAATATAAAATGTATTTAAATTATTAATAATTATTTAAAAATATTTATTTCAAATAAATGATCTAATGACTTATTAGAGTATTGGGTCTTGAATATGTCCTATTTCCACCAACTGTTTCAATTTTATTCTTTATTTAATTTTTTTTAAAACTTAGAAAATGGTAAATAATAAGTGTTAAAAAATCTTCTGGTTAGTGGATCTTTAACACCCTGCTAACTTGAGTTATTACCAACTTGTAGACCCTTATACAATGACCAGAAGGGAAGACACTGCTATGTTGTGAATGTAATATTTTTTTACCAGCTATAAAACATCCTGTAAAGACACTTATGTTTTTTAATGAAGTGTGTCCACCTAAGATATAAAAAACGTTTTTTTATTAATGTAACGAAAAAAATATCCTTATAAAACAAACTCTGCATGGTCTAAAACCCAAAATGCAATTATCGGATATAATTCTTTCAGTGTTATATGAGGTACCCCAAAAAATATAAATTTTGTTCCAGAGGAAAGTATCGGTATTTTAAAAATATTTTAAGTTATTAAAAAGGCAAAATTGTTTAGAATTAAAAATAACTTTCAAATATGCAAACTTTTCATTTACATTTTTTTATGCAATGAAGAAGTAAATTTAAATTTGTTCATTTATAAATATTTATTTTGAAATACAATATTTTAAAGAAGTTTTAGAACTGACAAAACAGCAAAAAGTCGCAAAAACGCTCATTATCGCATGTAAATTTAAAGGAAAAGTTTTTTGTAAATAAACGAGAGAGCATATTTAAGGATTATTTTCTATTCTTAACATCTTTTCCTTATATAAAATTTTTAAAATTGTTAAAAATAACGGTAATTTCCTCATAAACAAAATTCATTCATTTTTTGATATACCTCATATATACCTCTAAAAACACTTAATATCTGATAATTGCACTTTGGGTTTTGATCCATGCAAAACTTTTAATAGAGAACAAGTTGTGCAAAATATATTAAGGCTTAAGTTCCGCAAAGACCAAGGTGCTGAAACACACTTTACAATTTACACTTAAAAATGGGCAGAGATAGGACTGGCCGAAAGGTTGTGTGAATAATTAAAATTAATAATGGAACTTCGACATTCTTTAAGTATCACTCACAGAATAGACCGTAAGCAAGATGCAAAATTTTTTCAGTTATTTCCTCTCAGTCCATAACTCGTAAAATGCTTCCAGAGGGTTCTACATAAATCGTTGTGAGCGTCAGCTGCGTCTCCCATGGTGGAATTGTACAGGGTGCTTCAGAAAAAAATTAAACTTGGTCTTCGTTAGTGCTCGTGTCACTTGTGTGTTTGTTTTTGTGTTTCCGAATGGCGTGATGGGCCGAGACTGATATAAAATATTTCGGAAAATTGTTTTACTCTTACTTAATATTTGTGTATGAAACAGGCAGTATAGCAGTGCTTTTTGGTATTATTTTTTATGTGTTTTTATAGTGTTTTCTTTTAAGGTGTCTTCGGTAAGTTTTTTTCAATTTATTATGGATAAGTTTGACGAAATTAAAAAATCTGACGATATAGTCGATTGGTTGTTGACAAATAATTTTAATTCTTTATCTTATGATTATTTATGTACTTTGGTGGGTTTGGTCATTATTTATGTACTTTGGTGGGTTTGGTTCGCTTCCATTTTTCTTATTCTTTTGCCCCCCACTTTTGTAAGGCACGCGCAGCCGCTGGCCGTGACCGTGCACAGTTGATCTAACAGGTTAATACTAGGCTCTTCAACATTATTAACGCCACATTTGCGCGCATGGCTAAAGATAAAATAATTATTCGTTTGGTGAACGTTATTTTATATCGTTTACATCGTTGTTTAACCTATTGATTTTTAAACAAGGTAAAATAATAAACCTTGGACACGAAAATTATTAGTGTCAAATTTTTAAAATCTCTTTTAAAAAGTTCCAAATTTTTCCAAAATGAAATTTATTTTTTGATTTTTTTCCATTAACTTAAACAATTTTTAAAAAATATTATTTAAAGTTAAAATCGTTATGCTTTAATATAATAATAATAGGAGCTTACAAAATAAAATAACGGTTTGAAGGATGGAAGCGTAACTCTAAAAAGCGCACTTGACATACTGGTTTTCTAGATATTTTCAATTTAGCATTCAATTATTTCAAACGCCACTAAAACTACTTATTTGTTAAATTAATGTAAAATAATTTTTTTTCATTCAAGATTTAAAATCCCTCTAAAATTTTTTGTGGGATGCTAATATTGATGGTTAAAGATAAAAGATCCTTTTTCATTCAAACTTCTATATTTTAGCAAGAAGTGGTCGTATTGAACTAAAAATCAAATTAAAGCTTAATGAACAAGTTATCCGATCCATGTAGTAAATAAGTTAGAAACAAATTAAACACCTTAAATAGCATAAAACAGCAATCAATCTTTTTTGTAAATAATTGATTTATTGACGTTCGAAAATAATATTAAGGAATGTCAATTTTGAGCCCTCTTACTACATTATATTGGATTACTTTTATAAACGCAACATTTGAGATAATTGAGAACATTTTGTAATAAATATTTTTTTGTTAAATTATAAAAAATTAAAATTTTACAGGTGTAGTAAAGAAAAAGTAAAGTGGCGACCTTTTCTCATGGGCAGTACACATAAGGGCGGCCAATTTTAATTTGCACGTGGACGGCCGACGCCGATGGTCTAGGATCGGCCCTGTAAACGTTTATATTAATATATCGGTAATCTTTACTTTAGGCTACGTTTTGTTTTTTTCTGACAAAAACGCACTTTATCATTAAATTTTAATACTCTATAATAAATTACAAATATTTAAAAAAATAAATGGAATTAATTCTCTTCTGTTCGTAATTATAAACATAAAAAGAAATCTCTTTTTCGACAGATAATAGAAGAACTGCTTTTCATGTCATGTAAATGACACGAATATAATCATCTTATATAAACAACTTTAACTTCGTTGTTTGCCGGTAAGATATAATCTCACCGTTGATACCGTACCAAAAAGCATCATCTAGTATAAAAATAAAAATGGAAATGGAAATAATTCCCCACAGTCGTAATAATATACAGCAAAAAAACTTCCTTTTTTGACAGTTAAGAGAAAAACTCTCGCTTTTCATGTCATTCACAGGGACCCTCTTCAGTGACGCGTTTTGTCTACGTCATAGGACATTAAACTGGCTGTATCGGGTCTACGGTAAATTACACAAATAGCAAGAATCTATTTTATAAACAACTGTGTTTTTTGACAGTAAGGTGAGAGATGAGATTACATCTTACCGTAAAACAAAAAGTTGTTCCTATAAGATACTCTTGCTTTTCGTGTTATTAACCGTGGACCTGGTACTAGCGGTGGGGCTTAACAGTGATTTTTTGAAAACTGTGATATTATCACTCTTTACGGAAACATGCTAAATTTTCATAAATAAAGTCATATAGATAACCTTGTTAAAATTGAATGAAGAAAAATATATCATTTTTAAATAGATTCTGTCATTTAATATACATATAATTTAATTACTGATTTGCATTGGCATATAAGTAAATGTATATATAAAAAAAAACCGACAATACACGAAGTATATCAAATATCTTAATTTTTTTATAAACATTTATAGCTTTGATCATATTATTTGGGCAACCCATTCGCGATAGAATTAATAACAAATCAAATTAATAAAAAAATAGGTTCCATCCGGTAAGCAAGCCAATTCGCATCCCATTTCACCAACGTAAACATGCATAATCACCATAAACTTAAATGAAAGAGGTTAGAATCACTGAATCGCAATCACTATCACCGTCCAGCGATCGCAGTCGCCGTTTAATGTTGTGGTTACGGGCAGCGCCACCATCTGCGAACTGCGAATATTAAAGAGTGATTTTTCACTGCGATCGCCAGACGCAAGTAGCAGCTACCAAAATGATTTGTTAATAACCGGTGATTGGTAGCAGCGACTGCGATCGCACCTCTACCTGGTACAGCCAGTTTATACCCATGAATAGGAATGTCAAATTTTAAAAGAACATCGATACATCGATATCTATAAATATCGTTTTGGCTAATATCGATTATTTGATATATCGAAGAGCAATATATTAAGATAGAGGGAAAAAATATCGATAAATTATCAAATGTTACATAATTTTTTTATTTTTTTCTTAACAGGTGGTGGGTAAATTAATACGGCGTAATAGTAAAAATTACCTTAATACTTGTCGATGAAGATTATTAATGTTCAAAAATAATTGATATACCGTTGCCATTTCTACCTATGGTCACTGGATAGGGACCCGGTAAATGACATAATAAATGTTGTTAATGGTTCTTGTCTATGTTTGAGTAACCCTGTATTTATAATTTTACCATGAAAAATTTTGCAGCGCTGTTCCAACTGAGGTGTATTCACAAATTACATTAGATATCAATAGTACATTAATGGAACCGATAGACGTCTTTTACAATCATCTGAATTCAGTAAATAAATCCATAAGGTTTACTATTAAAAAAGGAAAGAACAATTGTCTGTCATGTCTTGACGTTTTTGTCAGCAAATAAAATGTTTTGAATAACACATCTGTATATCGGAAACCAACACATACGAGACAATACCTTAATTTTCGGTCGAACCATTTTGAAGCAACCAAGCTAGGAATAATTAAAACAATATGCAAAAGAGCAAGCACAATATGTAGTAACGAACCAACCCCTAACACCGAACGGGATAATATCAAGACGGATCTGCGTCAGAATGGCTATACAGAGAAATCCAAAAATGAAATCATTAAGAAACGTAATGTAAAACCAATAGTGGGACCATCTGAACAGTATACAGGGTGTCCCATTTTGGTTGTCCCTTATGGGAAACTTGAAAACCATAAGAGATATTAAAAATCTGATACCCCATCCTCAAGCTCTTTTTGGAGAAAACATTTATGGTAAAAACAGATCATCGCTATCGCGAAGCGTTTCAGAGATACAGGGTGATTCTCGATTTTTTCACTTTTTGAAAAGGTCCTGTAGCTTTGTTGTTATTACAGATACGAGAAAACTAATTGCACATTATACAGACACTTTTTCCGTAGAATCCAGTGGCGTAGCCAAAAAATTTTTTAATTTGTCATTTTTGAGATATGACCCAAACATGTTTTTTTTTATTAGGGACACCCTATAAATGATTAGGTAATTAAATTGTTTGTTTTTTTCTAATTAAAATAATATATCATAGTAGGTGGTTTAATAATTTTTTTAAATCAAATATTGGAAAAATTATGATTTTAAAGACGCATTACGGCTTCTATCTGTTTTTAAATTGTTTTATATTTTTGTTTTAAAAGGAATCTGTCATCCCTTAGCTCAGAAGACATTTCCGTAGAAAAAAAACAAAAAATTAGTTTACAACAACAATAATAAACAAGTTATATTAATTAAACTTAAAAATTTATCAAGTTTTTTTAATTTTTGATTTTTTTATTTTTTTATGAATTCTTCATGTTACATTACAACATTACCAATAGAGCAAAAAAATTTAAAGTCCAAAAAAAAAATCGACCAATTTTTAACACACCTTGTAAAACTTTGATTTTTATTTTTTTATACAACATTATCATACTAATACAGTACCAAATTTTTTTGCTTCAAATTCATAAATAAGGACGCTATGAATTTTTAAATTTAAACATAAAAATAATTATTTTTAATTTTTGGGACACACTGTATCATTTATATATATATATATATAATAATATTCTTCCTTATCATATATATTATCCACCATAATTTTCATCCTTATATATTCATAAATACAATTGTAGGAAATTTTTAAATTTTAAAATAAAAAAAAATGATTTTAATTTTTTGAGACACCGTGTATCTATTTATTATGCATATTAATAATCTTCTACATCATATATATTATTTACCAAAATTTCATACTTATTTATTTATAAATAAAGTGGTAGGAAATTTTTAAATTTTAAAATAAAAAAATGCGTCTTTAAAATCATAATTTTTCCAATATTTGACGTAAAAAATTTATTAAACCACCTACTATGATATATTATTTTAATCAGAAAAAAACAAGCAATTTAATTGCCTAATCATTTATAGAGGTGTCCCTAATAAAAAAACACATGTTTGGGTCATATGTCAAAAATGACAGCTCAAAAAATTTTTTGGCTACGCCACTGGATTCTACGGAAAAAAGTGTCTTTATAATGTGCAATTAGTTTTCTCGTATCTGTAATAACAACAAAGCTACAGGGCCTTTTTAAAAAGTGAAAAAATCGAGAATCACCCTGTATCTCTGAAACGCTTCGCGATAGCGATGATCTGTTTTTACCATAAATGTTTTCTCCAAAAAAGAGCTCGAGGATGGGGTATCAGATTTTTAATATCTCTTATGGTTTCCAAGTTTCCCATAAGGGACAACCAAAATGGGACACCCTGTACACACTCCATAGATAACCCACATTTAGATCCGCACTGGCAAGAAGCATTTTTCGGATTTTTACGACCTCGCGCAGGGAGCAACAAATGAATGGGTAAAATACAAACACCGGCACCCCGTACCCTTCGTCCGCGGTCTGACCGTGACGCTCATTAGCTACCGTACTTCGAACAGAAAACAGGACGCCGCGCCGTCGACAAATTCTTTCCGATAATGCGGATAGTTTGTTTGGCCTCAGGTGCGTTTACCCTCAACTTGCTCGCACACACCGGTTTTTCGCCAATGAAATTTAACTTTTGTTTCGCGCAGGTTATAACATTGGCAATCCATCGAGATCAGTGACACACTCTCTTTCTTTTAACGATTCCATATACAGGGTGAGTGTTTTTCGATGTTAAGTACAGAGATTTCGGAAACCGTTGCAGCTACAGAGATGGTTAATTGGGAAAATAATTGTAGTTTTTAGAGATTAGTTTTAATCATTTTTTGTGTCGCTTGTGCCGTACTTATAAAAAATCATTGTCTACCACATTTAAACGAAGTACATTTATCGTTGACTTTGGGTATAAAATATGTTATATTTATTAAACATCGTTATAGTTCGACTTAAAATAAAAGTGTTAAAATAAATCTAAATTACAAATTATTCGTTCCGATCGAAAATCGAGTAATATTCGATTCGAATCCCAAATAGAATAATTCAAAAATTTTAATTAATGACCTAAAAAAACTTATATTTATTAATAATTTCATATTTAACAATCAAATATAAAAAACTTTTTATTTAAAAACCACGGAAAAAGATGCTAAAATTCAGATAATCGGAGATTCTTTAATATTTCGAATTATTAGGTTTATTTGGATTAGTTTGAAAATTCAAATTATCGATTTCAGTTTTAAATTGAATATTTGGTATTACCTAATTTTGATTCTATTAGAACGATATTTACACACCCCTAAAATATAATTTAGAAATGGAATAAAAATAGGTGTCCATTAAAACAAATGAAACATGAATTTTCCGTGAAGAAAACCGTACCCAAGAATAATGATCGACCTACAATTATTTTAAAAATTTGACTATGCAAAAATAAAATTAATAAATATGAATAAAGTTAAACTTTACAGGTACACAAGAAAAAGGGCTTTCTTTTTGTAATAAGTTGATTCTATAACACTTTGTGAAACGTAGAGATTTGTTCGTATCTTATGGAACTTTTATAAATCTCTAAAAACAAGAGACTTTTACTGCTAAAATGTAACATCTAGGTTATCATATTTACTTAAAATTATTAGAACACAAAGAAAGTTAGACGGTTGCATCTCAGGAACATCGACGACAAAGAAAACCTAAATTTCTGGAATTTTATTAAAAAAAATCTTTTCAAGCTCGTTATTAAACTTTTTTTAATATAAAGTGTAGAGAAAATACATAGAAGCAAATACTTTGATAAAAAAGAACAAAGATATGTGCTTAGTTAAATTATTGACAAGGCAATTTGGGTTATTTTTTTTTATTAAAAATTTTACACAGGTATTTTTTAGCCAAGTAAAATCCTCTTATTTTGTTGCTACAGCAACTAAAAGAATCCCTAAAATTTAAATATTTTTTCTTACGATCACATTAGAAAATTACAAATAGCACACTGTTTTCATGCATAGAAAATTCCTTATATCACACTAGTGTTGCAAAGTACTTTACAACACTAGTGTGATATATGTTGTAATGTCAACAATTTATATTTAGTCCATTGAAATGTTACATTAGGGAAACAATTTGGGAAGAACGCAATTTTACTTTTTAGTTGTCATGGAGAGGTCAAAGTAAAGTTACATTCAAGTTTGTCCTGCGGCCGCCATCTTAGAAAAGGTGTGCAAACGATTTAAATTATTTATATGAAGAACTGTGGATCACACAAAAAAATTATAAAATATTTTTTGTTTTAAACTTAATTATCTTTAATTTTGAGTTAGTTAATTTTTTTCTCAAGACTAAAAATAAAAAAGTTATTAACAAAGACTTGGGTCAAACTTGTAACATTTTTTTAAAACCGTTATAACTTTTTTCTATTCACTTTACAAAAAAAAATACACCACCATTTTTATAGAATAACATTAAAAGAATAATTTTGGTCCTAGCTATAACATTTTATCATCCGATAAAAAAAAAAACAAAGTTATAAACAAAAGTAGATACCAATTTCTGAAATTTGTCAACTCGTCAAGATTAAAAACACCTTAGTATACAGTGTGGTCGAGCGGGTTCGAATAAATTCATTTAAAACTCAGGGGTTTGTTTTTGGGAGAAATGTTGTAATACGACGATTTTTGTTTTTGGCTGTGGTGTTTTTATAGTAAAATCATGTATACAGGGTGGCCCGCTTATAAACAATGACTATTGACTTCATTTTTTTAAATAGAAACACCTATTTTTTATTACGTTTTTGAATTCTGCATTGAATTGTAACTATTTTTATGTACCATGTCTTATACCTAAAGCTAACAGTTATCGAGAAATTCAGCATTAATTTCATACAACATTTATAAAGGGGCGTAGGTTAAAAAATTATTTAAAATTAAGGAGTTAGAATTAGCAGGCACTTGTGTTCATCAAAAACGCTTGTCAATTTTTTTTACCTTACTATAAATAAACTAAATCCTAGAAACATTTTAAGCTAACAGCTCCAAGTTAATTATTTTTAATTATTTGTTTACAAGATACAAAAATAAACCCATATTAAGAAAGGTTTATTTGGATATTTTCTTTTTATTGTCACTACCAGTTAATATACAAGGTGTCTCAAAAGCAGAATTATTATTTCCAGTTGTTTTTTTATGGAACACCCTGTATATTCTTACAAATTTTGACTCCATTGAATTCTTCATTAAAAATGTAATAGACACTATACGTCAGTTATTGCTGGTTTTTGAGATATCAGCAGTATGATTAATAGTGAAGAGGGAAAATAATATTTTGGTTGGTTGGTTGGTTGGACAAGTTATATAATGACATGTAACTGATTAGCTTTTATAATAAGAACTACTAAAAGGTAAGTCAGCTATTTGGTTTATTTTAGATACATATTTACTTACTTAACCTAAAAACCAGCCATAATTGACGTATTGCTTGTTAAGTAAATATGTGTCTGAAAAAAAATAAATTGTCGACATACCCATAAATAGTTTTTTCAATGAAACACAACTAATTACATGTTATTTCATTATTTGTTACTCTGACAGTGACAGAATTATTTAAGAAATAATTAGAACAAAAATAATATTTCCTTTTCTTACTTTTATTCGTTAAAGAGTATATAAGCGTATTGCTGATATCTCAAAAACCTGCAATAATTAATGTATAGAGTGTTATACATTTTCGATGTAGAATTTAATACAGAGTCAAAATTTGTTAAAATATACAGGGCGTTTCTTTTAATAGGCATACTTAACAATGAAAATTACGTTACTACTCGTATATTACCTAGTACTGTTAATAAAAGAAGTGTATTTAAATAAATATTTTTTAATAGAAGCTTATTTTTTGTATTTCGTACAGCAGTCAAGATATTTCGTGTATAAATAGAGTTGGGATACCCGATATGTCACCCTAGCGTTGCAAAGTTTTCATTTATTTTTATTTATTTATTTTTTTTTTTTTTTTGAGTACAACAAACAAACCTAAAATTTAGTTTTTGGTGAATAATTTGTGGTCATACAAAAAATGGTGTACAATATTTGTGTAAAAATGACTTTCTTACATTTGTTGGTATATTCTCATTTGTCTAAAACTTGTCAGTTTTTACACTTGTAATGTAATATGCTATTACACACTTATACATAAAATATTATTATCATTTTTTTACAACAAATTCGAAGAAGTATCGAGCAGGGATGTTGCGAATATTCGCATCCGCATCTGCATATGCGGAACATCCGCATCGATTCAGACATCCGCATCCACATAAATCGGTGCGGAACTGATGCGGATGCGGATGTGTAGCAGGTCATGCACAACACAAAAGGGGCGGACTTCAGTGAATTGGGACGATGACGCGTCTCGCTATTTTTTGTAATACAAACAAGGACTGGATATTACTGTCTTTTTTACCCTACCCACATTTTAGTTTTTGTACAGATCCGCAACAGCGGATTAAAAAAAAAAAATGTGCATCCGCAACATCATTGGTATCAGTATATACAGTGTGGTCTATAAAGTGTGCAACAAATGGAAAACTTCTTTATTTGCCATTTGTCAAAAATTTTATTCCTTATAAAAGTTAGTACATGAAGTTAAGGTGTTTAAGCAGTAGTCAATTAGTAAGTAAAAGTTCAATGTTATACAGGGTAGGTCAAAAAGATTTAAAAATGCTTAAGCAACTCGTAGAATATGTATGTAACTGCATATTCCGTAATATATTATTTTTAATTAGCAAACAAATTCTACTTTTTAATTCTCAAAACCTAAAAAAGTAAATATTTCGATATGATTTTTTTTTCCGATATTACAGGACTTAGCCTTAATCAAAATCGGATTTTTTTCAAGCGAATTTTTTTTTCTAAATTTTTTCACATATGTAACTCAAATGAGCACGGGAATTATCAAATTAAACGTGCAATAAAAAAAAATTAAATTCTAGTGGTATTATAAATAAAAATATGTATAATGTTTAAAATTTTAATAGTTTTTTTGAATTTTATTAGTTTCATTTGTTTTAAATTATAAAAATATAAGTTAAGTTACACTTTATTTTGTTGGAATTTTGCGTGTATGTTTTTTTGTTAAAGAAGAATTGGCCTATAAAAACATTTTCACATAAAAATATTCTGAAAAGGGTAAAAAGCTAATACGATTTTATTGCCTTAAGGTCTCTTTGTTTGGTTTAAAAAACTTTTCTTTGTTTACAGAGATCAAAGTAAATAGGTTCTTTTATAAGAGCAAATTACATGGCAAAAGTTTAATTTTCAAAATACAAGATCTTTTAAAGTCTTCTTTGTATTTCGCAGCTTTCATCATGGATTAAAAGTGTGTATTGTTTATTTAAAAAAAAATGCAAAAAATGGAAGAAAAACATATAAGATGAGTTTTTCTATGTTTATACCAGGGATATTAAAAACCGCTGCAGCTACAGAGATGGTTAAATAAAAAAAAGTTTTTATAACTTACTTTAAATAACATTTTGTTTTTCCAAAAAAAAACATGGTTAAAAAATAAAAGATAACGTAGTTTAGGAGATAATAATTTTTGAATTTGTGTGGTTTTCTAATTCAAATTGTATGGGTAAAATTTCCTTTTCTTTTTTTTTTGGCAGCCCTCACACCGAATATTTTAACTCTCATATGCCCCTAAAACTTAGTTTATATAATAATAATTACACGGCCCCACAAAAACAAAAAATGAAAGTTCATACACAAGAATCCGACAATTCCATATATTTTTCGACGCTGAATCCGAATCCGAGCTTAGAAATAACCCTACACGTCTGGAATTGGTTCCGGGGCCTTTAAGCCCTAAAATACGGTTTTCGGGATAAGACGGGGTCGAGGGTGTATTCTAAAGCTAAATCCAGTTTTAAACTCGACAGGTCTACAGCTAACTAAAACTTCCTGTTTGGGCCGGGAAAATGACCCCTTGGGGGCCGGAAAATTGTGTTTCGGACGTAACAATCACAACGGTAAAATTTTTATGTGCATTTGAATTCTAGACCTTACACTAGGCGCAAAAGTTTATGTCCTGTTAAAATTTTTAGTTTGGGATCGGGAAAATGACCCCCTAGGGGCCAAAAAAATAGTTTTTTTGGCTTAGCAATTACGACAGTGGATGGTTCTAAATTCTAGAACTCATTCTGTGTTTGAAAAGTTTTTGGACAGCTAAAATTCCCAGTTTGGGGCCGGAAAAATGACCTCTTAGGAGTCGGAAAATCGCGGTTTTGAGATCCCAATCGAGACATTTTTATTTTTATGTACTTAATTTAAAAGTACATGAAAATATTATCGTTGTAATTGCGCTACGTCTGAAACACATTTTCCGGCCCCTAAGGTAATTTTTCTGGTGTCGATCAGGGAATTTCAGCTAGCAAACAAAATTTTCAAACACAAACCGAGTTCCAAAACTTAGAAATTCATAAAAATCCCACTGTTGTGAGTGCTAAATCAAAAGGTATTTTACGACTCCTAGGGGTCATTTCCCCGGTACCAGACTGAGAATTTCAACCGGTCATAAATTTTTCGCGCATAGTGTAGGTTCAGAATTCAAATGTACATGAAAATTTCACTGTTGTGACTGCTCACGTCTAAAACATAGTTTTCCAGCCCCCAAGAATGTTCGGCCCAAACAGAAAATTTCAGTTAGCCGTAGACCTGTCAAGCACAAATCCGGCTTTGACTTTAGAGTGCACCCTCGACCCTGCCTTATAAAAGAAGCCGTATTTCAGAGCCTATAGAGCCCCTAGGGCCAATTTCAGATGTGTAAGGCCATTTCCGAGCACGGATTCGGATTCAGCATCAAAATACATGAGAATACATATGTGATTCTTGTGTATAAACTTTCATTTTTTTATAGACGCTAGTGTTATTTATCATATGTGTTTTATCATTTTAGTTTTCTTTTTTAAACTCCAACGATACATTTTAAATACCAATTAAAATATCGTAAAAGGTTAAAAAAATAAATAAAAAATAAAACAAAAGCCTATATTTGTCTAAATCGATATTTCTTGAATAACTTGGTATAAGAAAAAATTTTTTTATATAAATACCAGTTAAAAATTCTTAAAATAGTACCTTTGTAAAAATATTTACCTTTATTAGTTCGTCAGGGGCGGACTAGTCTATACACAATAGTACCTAACTATTTTTACGCCCTGTATAATGAAGGAATAAAAGTAACATATTTAAATAGCTTAAACCTTTAGCTTAAAAAAGGTACTTTTGTCTAATATTGATAAAGTGAAGTGGTTTTGAAAAAAAAAACAACTTTTGATTAAATAGGGTTGCATTTAATAATTTTGCTTGTCCGTTTGACATAGGCTCCCCCTGTTTTATGCATTCTCTAGCTTTAATCATCAAACTATATGTAAAACTTTTTAATTTTTGGTAAAAAAAATGTAATAAAAATCTCTCCATACACCGAAACTCACAAAACACTTATCAAAATTTAAATAATTTAGGGCGTATACGAGATAGGTGCAAATTTAAAAAATATGACACCACAAAAACCTACCTTTATTTTTAAACTCAAAAGAAAACAATATTTAAGAAACTTGTTTAGAAGTAAAAGTTATGTCATATTTTAAAAGCAGAGCCTTCTATAAAAAAAAATAGAAGAAAACTTACTTTTCCAATTTACCCTGTATAGAGATTTAAACGAACTAACATAACTGCTGTAAAGTATTTTTATTGCCCTTAAATTAAAAAAAAAAATGTTAAATTCTATTATTTCTAAAGCATTTAGGTTTCTTTAGATCAATTCAAAAAACAAAAGTAAATTTTTGCTTGCACCTTTAGATTAATGTTCTACATCATTTTTACCATATAAAAAACGTTTCTACAATTTTAAATTTATTTTCATATTGTTACAGACTTTCAAAAATGTGTTTAGGTTATAGAATTTTAGAGAGTTAGGATCATTTAATTTAGTTTGTTAATTTATTTAAATAATTTACCTTAATTTTTCCAAGTTCTTTCATCACTTTCGAAGGTTTCCGAAAACGCCCGAATTATCTATTAATAACTTTTATGCCATCATGTACTATGGAATTTTCACGATATTTCTCGAATATTTTAGATCATTCTTTACTCTTCCACCATACTATAAAAGGGCGACGGGAAACCTCGGATCAGTCAGTATAAATTCGACTTTTGTGTTGTAAACTGCGAGACATTGACAAGAGTAGATTTTGTCGTTGTTGTAACCATAGTTACGTTACATTGTTAATAAAGGTATAAAAACGAAGGCACGTGTTTTTATACGAGGTGTTTTGGAACATTTGGTGTCAGAAGCGGAACGTAATTACCCAAGGAAGACGAAGTAGTCAAAAAGAAAATTTGAATGCCAGTTGAGACCAGACAACAAACAGCCGTTATGGAGGAAATTAGTGCATTAATTAAGCTTATGATGGAAAAACAAGAAGACTTAAAAGAAGATCTAAAAGAAATGAAGACGAGCCAAGAATCCCTGAAAGAAGACATGAAGATCAGTCAAGAATCCCTGAAAGAAGATCTAAAAGCAATGAAGACCAGCCAAGAAAACCTGAAAGAAGACATGAAAATCAGTCAAGAATCCCTGAAAGAAGATCTAAAAGCAATGAAGACCAGCCAAGAAAACTTCTTCTTCTTATTTAATCCTAAAATATGTTTTTAAACTTTTATGAACTTTTTCTTATTAACATAATCCCAATTAAGTTAAATATTTGAACCTTGTAATTTTTGAAAAATTAAGACGTTTTTCATAGCGCAAAAACGATGTGAAACATTAATCCAGAGGGGCTTTTATATTAAGGCCTTATTGAACCACAAAAAAACAAAAATTAACTTTTGTTTTTAAAGTCATCTAAATGAATTTAAATGCTTTAAGAATAACAAAGCTTTGACATTTGTTCGAAATTTAAAGGGCAATAAGGTTAATTTACGGCAGTTAATTTAGTTCTATCTAATCTCTATACGGGGTAAATTGGAAAAGTTAATTTTTTGCCAATTTTTTATCGAGTGGCACTGCTTTTTAAAATATAATATAACTTTTACCTTTAAACAAGTTTTCCAAATAATATTTTTTTCTTAGTTTAAAAATTGAGGTAGTCTTCTTTTGAGTCACAATTTGTACCTACCTCGTATACGATATGGATTATTTAAATTTTAATAAGTGTTTTGTGAGTTTCGGTATATGTAGAGATTTTTATCAAGAATACATTGTTTTGAGAAAACAAAATAAAAAAGTTATCCATATGGTTCAACATTTCTGGCGGTCATTGTTTACAATAAATATTTTTGTACATAATTGAATAGCATAAAAAAGTAGCTAAAATTTTAGGTTTTTGTCTAAAATTACTTTTTGTGTTTCTACATTACTTACAAAAAACATACCATATTTAAATTTTCACCAATAAAACGGAAAATTAATAATTTTTAAGAAAAAAATATATGTTTTTACTAAATTTTTCCAGTAATCATAGGTAAAAAACATTTTTTAAACTTTTTCATGCTCTTTAAGTTATTAGTTTTAAAAATATACTTGGGTACTATTTTTTAATAGTAATATTTTTGCAATTTTAAGTCACTCTTTATATCTTGTTAGGATTTTTATTGTAGCTTTTGGCATATTAGATCAAGCAAACATTTTTTTAACAATTATTATTATTATTTTTTTAATATACAAGGTATTACAAAATTATGTTAAGAAAATTTAGGGAGAGATTCTACACCAGAAAATATAAAAGTTAATAAAAAAACATGGGTTCGGAAATGCATTATTTTTTAGAAATAAAGTGTTAATTTAAAAAAAAACGGTTTTAAATTGTTATTTTAAAAATCCTTTATACTATTTTAATAAAATATACGTTGTTTATATTAGTATTATTATTAGTTGATTTTACGTACCTATAAGATTTTATTATACTTAGGAATATGTGACTAAAAAATAGTGACCTTCGTCTAAAAAATCATATTTAGAAAACGAGGTTGTCAAAAATATATACAAATTATCGAAACTATGCACATTTAAACCACCCCTTTGATGGCCGTGATTAATGGATGTAAGTAATGGGCATGGGCAATAAGCCATATTACCTGTTTAAAATCACAATCATAATGTATATATTTTTTACAGTCGTAGGAAAACTAACTTCATAAATAAGCATGAAAGCAAGTTGTTAAAAATGTATCCGTTTTCCAATCTAGTAACCACCTTCATGTCAAACAAACTTGGCCACCCACACTTTTGCTGATTAAACTAGGATTAGAAGTGATTAAATACACTTCCTGGAACAATCCTGTTCGGGTAAGTATTATTCTGAATTACCAACTATTTTTCTCTCGGGAATATTGAGTCCGCTTTTGGGATTATTCGAAATGTAAACAAGATCCCCTAAAACAATTTTATTATTTTTGTTAAAATAAAGGTTTGTGTTTGATTCATAAACAATTATTAACATATCCGTACGTTATGACTATTGGTACAGTTGTCTTTTAAGATATTTGTGTATTAAAATAAATTAGTCTATTTTTAAACAATACACAATTTTAAGGACTAATGTACAGTTTTCAATACATTATTATATAAAAAAAAACATTTTAATTTTAAAACCTGCTGTAGCTCATCTCTGGGTGTCCCTCGTTGGATAATCCGGCAAACAAGACATATTTAGGAAGGATCATGTAAAATGATAAACCAAATATATTTTGGTACAGTATTGTTGTATCTTGAATATAGCAATAGGCAAAATAAAAATTTTTGAAAAAAGTGGAATTTTGTCAAAAAATTTTATTTTATTGTTTGTAAAGTCAAAAAACCCTAAAATAATTTCTAAAAATATGATATAAAAAGCTTGTGTTAAACGCGTTAAGACGTTTTCAGGAAAATCAAATTAAAATTAATTTTAAGTCACATGTCTTTTAATTTGTTTTATTATAATAAATTTCGTCTTTATTTTTAGTAACCCCAAAAATATAACTTAAAATTTTTATAAAAATGAAATTTTAGAGGTCAATAAACTTTTACTTGTCCTAGCGTAAAATCACTTTGTCCTTGGTAAAAAAGAGTTGGACACATACGAATTTTTTTTTTTGAAATTAAGAAAAAACTTATGTTTTAATCACCTCTGCTTATCGAGAAACAAAAAATCAATAATGGCATCTGACTCATGCAAGTCCGTTGGAAAGATCATTAATAAAAATCGAATTTAAATATTAAAAAGCCAGACTTGCTTTATTTCCAAAATATAGGGCGTTAAAGTTTTTAAAAAAAGTCGACATTATTTAAATATCTTAAAAACTAGTTAACTGATTAAGAAGAAATTTAGTTACTTATCAATGTAATAAGGCGCTGGTAAAGCTTGACCTAGATTAAAATTATTGAGTCCAGTGGCGTCCCAGTATCACAGCCGATATAAATGTCATTCACAAAATTGCCAAGCAACAGGCTTTCATACACTTGAAATATTTTGCCAGCAAAATTTTCTCTTTTATGGTATTATTTACGATAATTTTTAAAATCAAAATGTAAGTTTCGTAAAAAAGTGGTTGGCTTTAATTTGTGTCCTTGGGACAACCAGCAGAAATACCTAAAAAATTAATATTTTTTTAATAAATTATGGTATTTAGATCGTTTCTACTATAATTTTTTTCTAGTTTGAACGGTAAAACCGACACGTTACTGTTGCCCATTGCAAATTAAAAATGAGCCATTAATTAGGTTTTATTTAAAATGAATTAATAGATTATAGGAATAAAAAAAAAAATAGGCCCGGACAAAGTTGATTAACCCATAATTAAAAAATAAATTAAAATTATTTTTATCAAAACGTATTAAATAAAATAGGATACTTTTAAAAATAAAACAATAAATTGAAAATATGCTGATTTTATTTCGTATCATTTTTGTGTCGGTTTAAATATTTATTTTTTAAAGTTTATTGATATTTTTACCCTCTTTTTAAAAGCTAAAAATGGCTACCTTCTAAAGTATTGAATTAACCAAAATGAGACTTAATATAGGTAAATGGTATGAAAAGAAGAGAGTAATAACGTATTTCTTACTTTTTGGTTAATTCTGGTTTACCAGGAAATGACTTCAATTTTAAATTTTTTAATAAAACGCCATGTATATTTTGACATTTTTAGATTTCGTATACAATTCCAAATAGTAATTAGTTATTTTGAAAAATTTCTACGCCTACCTAATTTTTTAAAGCCATTTGTAGTATTGCATCATGGTGGCTCTAATCTTTTATTAAGGACTTTATTTTTAATCCCATCGCAAATAAATTGGTATTGTTAGATTAATACAAAATCCTTTATTCGAAAAGTGCTTGTCTATAAAGGGTTGCCATAAAAAAGAGTTGGACAATAAAATGTCAATTTGCCCAATTGTTTTATTCCTATCTTTTATATTAGTCACTAAAACTTTGAAATTGTATTTTCCAATATCACCTATACTCTGTTCACTATAAATTAAGAAAAACACCTGAACAAAAACTGTATTTCATTGGTTTAAAAGTCAGTAACCTTAGTTACCACAATAAAAAATCTATTTTATTGGTTTGAAACTACAGTAACCGGAGTTACTTACTAGGTATTTATTATCAATTAATAGTGGCTGAAGTAAATAATTGAATCGGTATAAGCAGAAAGGGCACATGTCAAAATAACACATTTTTGGAAATTTAAAAAAAAATGTTTCTTGACATATCAAGTTTTAATTCACTATTTTAGTTTACTTAATTTATTGCAAAGGGTAATTACCAATATTTATACTATGTAATTAGGTTTCTAAATTTATTTTTAACTTGTAAAGGTTATTTTTTAAAAAGTGACATGTGCCCTTTATGCAAAACAAAAACAAATTGAATAACTCAAACATTATTTTATTTATAACTAAAAAGAAAATAAACATATTTCAAGGTTTCACTCATCATCTTCTTTATCTTGAGAATTGGTGGTAGGCCACAGTAGAATAGTGTCGAAGAAATGTTTATGTTCTTCTTCAACAAAGGCGCTGCACTTCCTAATATGGGCCATTTTATTGGCTTTTATGGGGACTTTGCCACTAGGGTATGCTTTCATGGAAGGTAGGGATGGGCTAGAGCTTACAATAATTTTACCAGGTTGAGACAATTTAAACGTGTGTGACACTAAACCGTCAATAAATTGGTAGGCTTGTACCTGTCCTTTCAATTCAGAGCTATATTTGAAACATGAAAAAGTGCTAATATTGAAGGTAACTCTTTTATTACGTGGGAGATTTTTTGATTCTTCAGAAATAGAAGTTTTTTATACAATTTAGGCCACCAAATTTTAAAATCCAGTATATCTGTAGTATCGACTTCTTTAACAGAAAATTTATTACAATTTTTTGAGCTGCTGGTAACAATAAGTTCCGTGATTTGATGAACCGTAGATATTCTCTCATATTTCCTCAATTTTTTTTTTACCAGGGCAAAGTCCCTGTCACAGGGAAGAAAAGAATGTCCCCTGACCGGAAAATAATGAATTATCTTTTCAAATAGACCACAATCTGTAAGTGCCAGGAGCATTCGAATTACTGTATGGTTTTTATTTTGGCCCCAGCAGTTATCACTGAAGATATGTAGTTCTTTTTGATTTTTTCTGAATTCGTTCAAGTAATCCATAAGAAATGTACAAATCTCATTTGCTGTTTTTCTGGCCTGTCCTTCATGGTATATGTACATTCTCGCTTGATTATTTTTCAGATTATGTATGCAAAAAACCGATACTGTTAACTGTTGGTAATAAAAAATCTCACCAACCGGTGATTTTGGCAACTGGACATTTTGCATGTAATCAAATGCCAGAGCCAAGACATCTTCTGAATCTGCTTTTTCCTCAGTTAAGCATTTTAATTTTAAGTAAAATTTTTTACTTTTTCGTTTATGGACCATCAATTCCGCCACGGCTGTTCTTTTAGCAGTATCATTTAGGCTCTTATTTTTTATTTTATTGTTTAGCAGCTCGCAAGTCGAACAAACATCAATCTGCGGTCTACCAAAAGAAAGGTTGAAATTATCACGAAAAAAACATCGGTAAAAGGAGAAGCTCAAAACAATATTTGGATATTTTTGTTGAAAAAGCTTATGCATAGTACGAATGTTCAACTCGCTATCCAAATATTTCCTTTCTTGCCCAGAGTAGTGGCTTATTTTTACAGGAAAAGATTGAATATGCTCCCGGACTAAGTTCCTGACCTCTTCCGAAAAGGCATTCGCGCTTGGTTGTTTTCCTCGTAAATCTCTAGGAGATTTTCCTTGCTCAGTCAGATTTTCGATTCTTCTAATACGCTTATAAGTGACTGAATGTAAAGACATAAAAGCTTTCAGACAAACATTAACTTTATCAGATCCTTTAAATGCATAGAACTTAAAAGTCTTTGATTTTGGTTTGTGTATCTCACCTTGTCGAGGACGGCGCTGCTTTATGTTTAATACCTGAATAAGGCCCTGTAGGAAGATGTCTTGTTCGTCTTTGGATTGAAAAGAATAGAATCGTTGGAAAATTTGCAACTTCTCATCCTCACTGAACTTCTCATAGCATTTTAACCTACAACTAAAATAATATTAAGTTAGATTTTTATTATAAAACTAAACTTTCATAGAAATTACCTGCAAGGGGGCCTCCTATTTGCTTTGCAGGAACATTTTTACCGGTGGAACTTGTATAAGACTTGCCTTCTACCCTTGCTTTTTTCCTAACATTACGGTCATATTTAGAAGGATCACTTTTACGTTTTTTTCGCGAATTTCACTATTTTCCTCCATTTTACATCAGCACGTGTAAATTGTATTGTAAACAAACTAAGAAAGACGACGCAGTGACGATAAATCTAAAAACAAATCTAGAGGCGCTTGCATCGATATCCCCACCAATAGCACTTTGCAAACCTTATGCATAAAGGCAACATGTCAGTGACATGTTTCCTTTATGCGAAACGCCGTGTGAATATCTTGTTGGTTTTATCCATATAGCAAACCATGACATGTATCATTATTACATATTTCAATGTGTTGAGGTAAAAGAACCCTATTTTTGTTAAAACATGAAATTGGCCAAAAAATGACATGTGCCCTTTCTGCATATACCGATTCAATTACTAAATTAATTTGCGCCTAACCATAGCCACCTAGATGCAATATTAAAAATGACCCTAAAAAATTAGGTAGCCTTAAAAACTCGGTAAAATAACCCATTTCTACTCAGAATTGTCTCAGAAATACAAAAAATCAAAATATACAGGGTGTTTCATTTTAAAAATTTAAATTGGAGCCATTTTCGGTCAAACCAAAAGTGACTGGAAAATAAAAAATATGGGTAAACTCTCCTCGGCTCATACCATTTATCTATACCAGATCTCATTTTAATATGACTAATTCTCTGAAAGTTATAGGTTGTCTAATAAGTTCGTTGGCACCCAGTATTTAATTAAATGCAATACGGATTTAAGTATAATTAAATTAAGGCGTTAAGAGCCAGGGCGGGCCATCCTACAATTTAAAAATGTACTTTAACCCGTATTTTCAATGGAATAAAACCTATTTATCAGAGCTAAAGTGGACTTAGTAAGCAACCAGTATCATATATTAATTCTAAGCCTTCTTTGGCTCTGATAAATACATTTTATTCCATTAAAAATACTCGTTAAAGTTCATTTTTTAAATTCATTCATTCACACAGTGCAAGTTCTTAAGATTTTTTTAGTTGGCAGTAATATTTGCATAGTAAACATTTAAAACTAAAATAACTTTTTAGTAAAATAAACCGAAAATGTTGTTTTACCTGTGATTCTGAAATACCCTGACCGGATAATCCGTTCCTATCGGAGGAAATTGTTTTGCAGCAATTAGATTTTATTGTCCTTTAGAATTTAGGGACTAAATTAAGTCAATCAGGGGACCTTTTGGTTATATGCAGGAGTAATTTGGCGTGGTCATTAGGCTTAGCAGATAAACGTCTAAAATAGCTATTTTCATTATAAAAAATTCAACGTATTAAGAGCCTAATACCTTTGTGTTTTATATAGGGTCAAAATTTCCTAAGCGAGCCACTAAAAATGGACTTTTCGATTTAAATGTATCACATATTCTGGTAGTTTTATAGATTAAAAGTAATACCCCGAGAAGAATTTTAAAAATTACGTAACTTACGTACTTCTGTAAATCATAAAATATTAGCGAATATTTACTGAATTTTAATGAAAATTAGTTTGTGTGCTAAGTAATAGTAGAGGAATAGAAAAAAATACGTAAAAAATAATTGCTTAAAAATAATTAATTTTATAATAAAAAAGTGGAAATGGAATTAGCTAACTTCTTGGTTTTGAAGAAAAATTTTGTTTACCTAAAAATATTCGATAATCTATTAAATAAATGATGACAAACAAAATTAATTTTGTTTGCCATCATTTGTTTAGTGCATTAAATTAATTTAATGCACTAAACACCGGTTTTATTTATATTTTTTTTGGTAAAAAAGCACCAAAACTTTTTAATAGACTAACGAATATTTTAATATAAACACAGTAAGATAAATTTCCATTTGTTTGTTATTAAATTTAAAAATATTTTTTTATAAGCAATTATTTTTTTACGTAAACTATTTTTTTTGGTTTTTATAATATACCTTAACACACAAACTAATTTTCATTAAAATCCAGTAAATATTTGCTGATATATTGTTATTTACAGAAAAAGTACATAAAATTTTTAATTAAATTAAATTAAAATCAAATAGTGGATTTTTGGTTGGCGCTCAAGAAATTTTAACCCATAGAGCTAAGGTATACTTTTTATGATTAGGTTATGTAGAGTTTGTGATTGAAATATAATTATTTAACATTTTTACTAAGTTGTTTCTGTTTTGGATTTTGAATTATGCTATTCTAAGGAAGGCTTTTATAAAAGCTTCCTACTGGGTTTCGTACATTACAAAATTTTAGATGTTTAACTTATTTTTTTTTCTTTCGTCAATATTTTCCAAATTCCAAAAAATCCTGCATTTTTATGCATCCTTTACAATACGCAGTAGTGCTTCCACAGACGAAATATAAATAAAAACCACCCCCTCTCCCCCTATTAATGCGTGAGTAATGGCAGGTAGGCGTGGTCTACAGTTGAATCAAAAAGAAGCATAAAATTACGTTTGTTATTTAAAGTAACTCATATATATTTTAATACCTTTAAAGTGAGATATATTTTTTTAATAAACGACAGAAATACTACTTATTTAATTTAATTTAGTTTGGTTTATTTAAATGGCTGTACAGGGTAAAATAAAAAGTACATATTACTTACTTATTTGTTCTAAGATTAAAAATAAAAACAGTTTACCCTTAAATTAAATTTGTAAATTTGTATTTTTCTCGTAAACGCTACGATTTATTTAAACTTTGATCAGTGTTTTGTGACCTAAGGCATATACAGAGATAAAAAGGAACAAGTAGGAAAATCTGTTTTATTTAATCAAAAAGATTTACATACATAAAACAATAGACTTAGCTATTTATATTTTTGAGGGCATGAAAAGTGCTCTTGAATTTTTTCGAATTAATTTGCCCCACTTTCCTCTATTACCGTGAATTCGGGCTCGGTGCGGTTATGTGTGGCCCGACCTATCACGTGGTTAAGGCCGTTGTTGGGTTAAAAGAGCGCATATCCAATACAATTTAAAGTAAATAAATAAAGTTTTATTGATATAAGTGAAAATGCTCACAAATGATGTACAGAGTGCTTCCCAATTATTGTAAAAAAAGGGCTTATTTCCAAGGTAATTAAAAAAAAATCATATAAACATCAGTGGCGACGATAGGGGAAGGCAAGGGTTGCTCGGAAGCCATGGAACTACATATAAAAAGTGATAAATTCCCCACAGCCGAGGATGGGCTAAAAAAAGCCTTTTTGTGAGTGAAGAATCATTAATAAGAAGAATAGTTCTTCTGAATGGAATCAATAATACAGAGGGTTGTGGGGGATGCCATACCCTAGATATGAGAACACTATTGTAAATGGAATCAAACTTTAGATAATACAAAGTAAATAACGTAGAAGGGGAAAACACTTGGACTCCAAAGAGAAATCTATTTTTTTGTGAAGCTGCTGTGGCTATAATTACAATGGGTTTATGGCGCTTCCAGACACTACGGATTTCGGCGAATTATGAAACTTCGGCAAAGCACAATAATAATCAATTTCTAGTTGACCTCCAATACCAATTGGGTCATTAACTAACTCTGTATTCTACTCCATTGTTAAATTCTCAAGTACTGCACTGATCACACAAAATATTAACAAATGTGGATCGAAACGAAGCGTCTAGGAGCTGCTACTGAACACGCTTCGCCGGGAAAAACTTCGTACTACGGCGAAATGTGAAGTTTCGGTGAAGCGTGGCAAAGCAACTTTCCCACATGCTTCACGATGTTTGGCAAATGCCGAATGTTCGTTGAAGTTCGTAGTGTGTGGAAGCGGCTTAAGGTCATCCTTAAATGTGACGTCCACATGATTAAAGATTTTTAGAGTAAAGCAAACACAAAAGACTAATAATTTTATTGTTTCATTGCTACTTAAATTAAAATAAACAATTTTATCCTAATTATTGCACTCTGATTTAAATTTAAAAAAATAAAATTTTAACAGAAAAAATGTCAAATAATTACACGTAAGGTGTCATTGTATTCAAAAAGTCATATTCTATCGAAAGAGAATAAAATATATCGGTGGTGCTATTAACTTAAAACTTCAGTTATGTCCGGTTAAACCAGAAGTAATAGAACACAAGTGAATATATTAATTAGTCCACAATTATATCCTATAACGATATACCAAATTTTATCTTTCTATTGTAAAAGATAAAAAAGTTATAATGAGAAACACTCGGTATAAGAAAACTAGTGTAGGAAACAGTATTTTTGGAAACTTAATTTTGAAGTTATCTATTTTCTAAACTTTAAGCAATAAATAACTTTTAATGACGGCGAAACTCGGTCGTGCCCTATCAGACTTTTTGGTTTTACCACCGTTAACTACATTATTCCCAACCTTAAACATGTTTTTGAAATTAATTTTATGGTAAGTCGAAAAGCATTAAAATGAAGCACTTAAAACAAATTAAATTTTAATATTTTTTTATAACTTCTTTCTACATTCTATAAATATTAAATACATAGTTAAATATACAGGGTGTCCAAGAATATGTGGGCAATCTCTAGTATTAACTTTACGAAAAGAAGTTATTTAATATAAAAGTTCTGCATGGTCCAAAACCTAAAAAGCAACCATCAGATAATAAATTTTGTAAATTTTCTACGAGGTATAGCCAAAAATGTAATTTTTACTTAAGAGTAAAGTATCTGTATTTTTTGCTTATTTTGAAAATTGTTATTATGAAAAGTTTTTTTAAAATTAAAAATTACTACCTAACATGCAATTTTGTTTATTTACAATAAAAATATTTTTTTCTGCAATATGGTAAAAATTTGGGTTTGTACATTAGTGCAATACATTTCATAAATGTAAATTTCCCAGGACAATTTTAAATAAAGTTTTAAAATAAAGTGGTATAAAAATAAGAATTATATACAATGCACTAGTGTACAAACCTTAATTTTCTCGATTTCAGCGAAAAAATCCATTCTAAATAAACAAAAATGTATATTTAAAAATAATGTTTTATTTCAAACATCTTTTCTTTATAACAATTTTCGATATTAGCAAAAATACAGGCGTTTTACTCTTTGAGCAAAAATTACAGTTTTTGCCAAGCCTCGTAGATGACTAGCACAATTTGATATTTGATGATTGTATTTTGGGTTTTGGATCATGCAGAGCTTTTTATAAAGAATAACTTTTTTCGTAAACGAAGAATAAAGAAGTTTCCCATATGACGTTAAATTACGTAGGCACACTCAATAAAGTACCAAACTAATTTTTTTTTAAATCTTTGGACAATCCACGAAGGCTGAAAGCCTAAATACTAACGTACCGTGGGTGTCTTAAGCAGGGTAAGAGGAAGTTTGTTAACACGGGACTTAAAACTTGAAGATTTGGGGGAAGGAAAGACCTCCGCTGGCAACAGGTTCCACAGTCTAGACACTCTAGGGATAAAAGAACGAACGAAATGAAGTTCGGGGCCTGTCCAATTGAACTGTATAGGGATGCATACGCACGGCACCACGAGTTTCTCTGTTGGGAACTGCAAGAGGAGGGACTATACTGGACAATTCGTCGGAGCAGAAGCCGTAAAAGTATCTATAGAAGAGCGATAGATCTCCCACAGCTCGACGATGGGCAAGAGAAGGAAGTCTTTGAGTAAGTAAAGGATCATTAATAAGACGAACAGCCCTTCTTTAAATGGCGTCAAGAATGCTGAGGGTTGTAGGGGATGCCATTTCCCAGACATGAGAACAGTATTCCAGAGAGGGTCGAATTTGGGACACATACAAAGTGTATAAATTAGAAGGAGAAAAATACTTTTTGGCTCGGAAAAGAAATCCAAGCTTTTTTGAAGCCGCGGTGGCTAAAGATACAATGTGTTTATGCCAGTTAAGGTTATTCTCAAATGTGATGCCCACAAGGTTAAATGTGTCCCCGCTCTGCAAAACCTGACCACTCATAAGCAAAGGATGAGTATTTGATGATTTTTTCGCGACAAGGAACACGATTGTGTTTTGGATGCATTAAATTGAACGAGATTTTTGGCGCCCCAATCCAATATCAAATTGAGATCCTGTGAAAGCGATATCTGCGTCGCCCTGCGTTTGCTTTCCAAGTCGGGTTGAGAGATTGGTTTGGGAACCTAAAAAGTGGAAGTGAAATTATTTGTAAATAAATATTATCTGTTTATAATTCTTAATAACTGTATAAACAAAGAGTCATTAAAAAGGCCTACTGACTTACTAACTTTTTGAAATTAACTTAATAAACTTTTTGCTCAGTCGATATTTTTACACGAAAATTAAACAGATTTTATTTAACACCTAAATTATGTTCTGTTGTCAAAGTTCTATACTTTTTATAGTTAAAAATTTCTTATCTTATCGTTAAGTTTTACCAATATTTTCATACCATTTTTTATATTTATGTGGCGAGCTTAGTGCAGCGGTAACGTACCAGCTTCTCACCGCAGCGATCCGAGTTCGAATCTCGGAACCGGACATTGGCATTTTAATCGCTCGTCACCTCATAGATGGCTTGGCAAACCACTGTGTAGTATTCTGCCTACCCCAGGTAGTAGTTATTTAAAAAAAATAACGTCCGTGGTGGCACTACCGAGTTGTCTAAAAGGTGTAAAATGCAAAAATTGCATGTTTTAGTGCTTGGATAACGTTGACGGAACAGCGTGGAAAAGGGGTTAAACATCTAATAACTCGACACCCACGGTACTCTGGTACTTAGGCATAAAGCCTTCGTGGAGTGTAAAATAGATAAAAAAATATTTAAACCTTAATGGGTGACATGGGGTCTGTCCGACTCCGCAAATTTTATTTTGGCGCATATCTACCACCACAATAGTAAATGAAACCTACTGTTTTGGGTACCTTCCTAGATTGTTGTCTAGTAGTAAATGCTTAAAAGGCAGCATTTAGCGTTTATCTGATTTGAAGTTAGGTAAGTCACGGAGACTCAATGTCACCACGTGTGTAACAAAAATTATTATAATTACTATGACTGGTTGCGTTTAAATTTGGCAATAGTTCTTTTATCCTCTACGTTAAATGTTAAGGTTAATGGATTTTCTATTTATTAAAAATTTAGCTGATTTGTTAGTTAAAGATTGCATGATTAGAAAGGTTAATGTGGCAAACTTTAGAATAGATGTAGGACAAAGTATCCATCTTATTCAAGATATTCCCGAGAGTGATGTTCTAAAAAAACTGCAAAATATTGACAGCATTATTGTGCTTTTGCTGCAAAAAGCCCATTTGGTTGCAGTGTTTAACAAAATGCTGCATCTCTTGTTGAAACAGCGATATAGATGTAGAAATTATTTACTATATTTTACGTTTTGCACCTTTTTTTACCTTAAGGCAAAGACAAAATTATAAGTGTTTTTTCTTGTATATTTATCACCATTAAAGATTCATTTATACCCAAAATAATAATTCGATTTTTAATATTAGGCTAAAGTTTAATATATTTAGGGGGACCACATTTCAATTCACGATTTTTCAGCTAAGGCTGCTTTATGTCTTTAATTCTGTATTTTTCTCTTTTAATATAATAAACGTTTTAAAAATTATATAAACTGTTTTTTTTTTAAATTTAAAAATAAAAAATATTTAAAATATGTTATTTACAATATAGATAATCTCATTAGTCTGCCAGAGCCCATGTCACCCTTAGTGACAGAAATTTAGATGTCACCAGTTAAGGGTTAAAAAAGGTCTAGATCTAAAAATAAAATATTCAACATCTTAAATTTTCCTTACCTGGTTTGCCAAGAATGACTAAAATAATTCGTCTCTGGCAGCCATCAATACATGCATTTGATTCCGACATTTCTTTTTCTGTGGAACTCCTTTTTCATTTCCGTTATTTGTCATCCTAATGAAACCTTTTATCCTGTTTTTGCCCAACAATTCAAAGAATTTTTAAAAATATTTGAACTCGCAGAAAAATATTTCCTATGTAATTGATATTATAAACAACGTATCTTAGATTTGAGGTTACTATCTTCATTTTATCGGTTATACAAAGTTTAATAAAATATCCAAATTCCAAATAAAATATACCAATTTTAAAACATGTTTTTCTTTTGTAATTTTTGGATTTCCAGCACACAAAAACCGGAATTGTTTATAATACGGCACACTAATTAAAGCCATTTTTCGTTGTTAAGACAGTTCAAAACATTTCAAAAACATCAAATTTTCTTGCTAAAACGTCATATACGTCACGAATTTAAACGTGTTTGAATACATCTTGGACAATGGTTTAAAAACAATATAGTTATCCTCGTCGGGCAGGCATATGCATTGAACTGATTAAAAACTTTGTTTTGGTGTTTTTTTGTAATTTTTTAACATAAATGTAAAAAAAAAATTATATCCGGAGTAAACTAGAGTACATATTAACTCTAAAAAATAAAAATCATAATTATAATCTAAACGCTTATTGGGCTGTGACGCAACGATTTAAAAACCTACATTTTCTTGATTCTAATATTTATATTGTCATTTTTATTAAAACAAACTACGTATTTTTACCTAAAAAGAATATTTAAGTAGTTTGTCTTACCCACTTGAAGGACTTTAAAGTAAATGGTTTCCAAATCACTGACGGTAAAACTTACCTGAAAAGAAAAGAGAGAAAATTATATTAATGTGCTATTTTTTTCAAAGCTCTTTAAAATATCTATTTAATGGTGATGTAATATACAGAGTATTTTATTTAAAAATGCCAGTTTACTATTAAATTACTGAAAATCACCATATTTTCGAATCGAGTATAAATTGTATATATATAACAACTTGTTTTTAAAAGCTTTTTAATAGACCTTTTGAATGGTAATATACTATACAGGGTGTTCCATTTTTAAAACGTACTATATTTGCAATAAAACTAAAACCCGATGTTCAATTGTTTCTTTGTTGGCAGAACGTTAATCAACGAAAAAAATACTACAACTTTACCAACTTAATAAATTAAAAATTTATATTCCTGTTTTGGATAAAAAACCATAAATATAACTAAATGAAACATTAAATTAAAGTAGCTTATTATTGGGTTTTGTTTATAAGAAAAATAATGTATGCAAAAAACCGTCTTTTACCTAAAGCTTTTTTTTCAAAAAAGAAATTTTGCCTTCTATGCACCAAAACACATTTTTGGCATACAATTAAAAACGTAATTATTACTAGTGTCGTCCATGAGGGATTTAAGGTAAAGATTTTTATTTAAAAATTGGTACGCCACTGCATTTTTCTGAAATAAAAATAATTTTTAAAATTTCCATTAGGTTTGGAAAAAATTGTTCTTTTGCCTTTTTTTATTTGATGCACGGTTTTCGCGTAAATAAATCAAACCATTTCTCGGCACGGTCATTTTGTATGGATAATATTAAATTCTACAGTGAAAAATTATCTTCGATTTTGTTCTTTAATTAGATAGGGATTTGACCATGCCGAAAAAGGTTTTTACTTATTTACGCAAAAACCGTAAATCAAATAAAAAAGTTAAAAGATAAATTTGTTTTAAACTTAATGAGAATTTAAAAAAATATATTTATTTTTAAAAAAATGCAGTGGCGTACCATTTTTTTACTAAAAATAATTATCTTAAGCCCCTCATGGACGACACTGGTAAAAATTGTTTTGTGTTTTTCTTGTATGCCAAAAAATGTCTTTTGGTGCATAAAAGGCGTCCCACAAATTTTTATAAAATATCTTAATTGGTATAAAATTATAAAAAAACAATAATTTTAACACTTGTAGTTCGAAAACTAAGACGTTTAGGAGAAATTTTTATATAAAGTATTTTCATATTTAGTGTAGAATTACCCCCTTAAGTTTGTTGGATAAGTTGTGAAACACCCTGTATATCTTCTATTTTTAGATTATGATGGCCATATTTCCAAAACTATAGAAGATTGACATTGCAAATGTGCTATTTACTTAAAGCTTTTAAAAATATCCATTTAATGGTTTTGTAATATACAGGATGTTTTATTTAAAAAATGCCAGTTAACTATCAAGTTCCTGAAGATGGCCATATTTCCGAAACTAGTAAAAATTGTATATATATAACAACTTGTTTTTAAAAGCTTTTTAATAGACCTTTTGAATGGTAATATACTATACAGGGTGTTCCATTTTAAAACGTACATTATAAGATTTTTGAATAGATTCTACGAATGGTTATATACTATACACGGTGTTCTATTTAAAAAAGTACATTTTTGCAATAAATCAAAAAGCCAAAGTTTAATAGTTTTTTTGTTGGCAGCACGGTAATCAGCGAAACAAATACTATATTACTCTCTATTAGCCCTAAAGATTTGCCTTGTACTATCGGTACTGCCTTTAGGCTGTGATTTGGCAGGTCTCAGGTTAATCTCAGCAAATTAATTATTAAACTTTTTGGTTTTTTTGGTGTTTTTAATTACCATACTGGGTGTCAACGAATTTATTAGACAAACCATAACTCCTAGAGTATTAGGCGTATCATAATGAGATATAAGGCTTTTTTCGTGTGTATATGGTTCAAAAATTTTTATATAACTTTTGAAAACCCATCTCTATCTTACACCTAAATTTATATTGTCATTTTAAATGCGGTTTGAACCACTCCGATGAATACGGTTAACACAAAAAAATGACTTTGGTATTGGTAAATGGTATAAAGTAGTCAGACCTAGGTAGAAGACCTGAGAGATCGAAAAAAAAGTTAGGCAAATCCACTTAAGAATATTTAAGATGTTTATAAAATACCTATGGATCCTATAATTCCAATATAGTTTAGGTCAAAAAATCGTCTTATTACTTAAAACAAGTGTACCAAATTTAATTAATTGGGTTTAAGAATATTTAGAATACCCATGAAATCCTGATTTTTTTGTATAAAACAAGGAAAAACTTTTTTGAAGTTTTGTATCGTTTTCAGAAATCACCCTGTATTCTTAGACTATATTAGTTTTCCACTTCATTTTTCAAAATTAAAAACAAAAAAACAAGGATTTATTTACTTTCGTGGGTATTATCCAAAATTTATTAGAAAAGTTTTTTGAAATATATCCCTACTGTGAGCTTTTTAAATTAATAAAGTTGTAAGACAACCCACTAAACTTTTTACGGTAAGCTCTACATGGCTAAAAGTTTGCTTACATTCAAAACTGTCCGTTATTCTTAATCGCTTAACTTATAGGTATACATATATTATACAGAGGGCCAAAAAAACCAAACAAGTTTTTTCAACAGTACTGTAAAAATATTGTTCATTACTACGAAAAAAATATTCTAATATTTTCAGCCCTTAATATTAACAATAAGAGGTGCATCATTAAAATTATTAATTATTCAACAATTGTTGCATTTTTTATACAAAATCTTGGAATCAGTCAATCTTGAACATTAGACCAATTCATATTCTGAAAGGAAATTAAATTCTCTACAAAAAGCATTGTAGTAAATTTTCGTAGAACGAGCCATTATCTTGTAATCGCGCCTTAAACATGAATTATATATTTTTGTTAATTCTGTCACTTATACTTCGCTTACTCTAAATTGAGAAAAACACCTAACCAAAAAATGCTTTCTATTGGTTTAAAAGTCAATCAACTACCATAAATATCAAAATTAAAAAAAAAATATTTTATGCTCAACAAAAAGATCTCCTAATATTTTTCGATAAATTCATTCCTTTTAAAGTTATGCAATGTTGAAATAAGTTTTTAGTTCACTTTCAACCTTGAATAAATTTGAAAGGAATAAAATTTTCCCTATAAAGAGTTATTTGTTTTATATAGACATAGATATTTATAGTAGTTTAAAAAATTAAACAAAAAATAATGTTTAAGGCGCTATTACAAGAAAATGGCTCGTTTTACGAAACTACCAAAAAGCCTTTTTGTAGAGAAATTTAATAATTGGCCGAAGGTTAGGGAGTGACTGATTTCAAGATTTTGTATAAAAAATGCAACAATTGTTAAAAAATCAATAATTTTAATGATGCACCTCTTAATGTTAATATTAAAGACTAAAAATTTTAGAATATTTTTCTTTCGTCGTCATAAATAATATTTCTACAGTACCGTTGAAAAAACGTTTGTTTTTTTTGCCCAGTCTAATATATAGCATATTTTTATAACTATAAGGAAACACATTGCACGCGTTAATAATTCTTAAGAGGTTTAATAAATATTGACACCATCAAACTAAAAATTTTCATTTTCAGTGTGATGGAGTCGTAGGTAACAACCGTATGCAACGTATTTATTTAACACGTTTAATAGTCTTATATGTCCAAAATCTTTCAAAATCAAGTGGTTTTAAAAATTTGGCTAAAAATCAAAAATAAAAAGTTTTCATATGGTTTAACACTTATGGCGGTTACTGTATAACGCACCCTTTTGTAAAAGTTGAAAAACCTTTTAAAATAAACCAGCAAACTTTATGAACTCAATCTATTTCCGGTTAACTCACTCCAAGGCCAATTTACTTCTGTCAGTATCTCTTGAAATCGTTTTCTGTTAAAAGTCATGGATTTTCATTTAAGTCAATAGAGAATTATTGCAAGTTGCCTTATTAAGCTCGGGTATTATTAATACCGGCCTTATTTAAATAGTGCTTGTACCCATAATTTAGAGTTATTGCAAATGATGTTGACAATACCATTAACCTAAAAAGGGGGAAATAATTTTAGTTTACACGAACATTTCCGAATTTAAAATAAGACCAAAATAAGGCACGATCTAAAACCGACATAAATAAAGCCGGGCACTATCCTTATTAAGGGAGTCCTTATCCTACCATGCAACTGCGCAAGCTCAAATGTCAAAATAAGGCCGGTATTATTAGTGCCTGGCCTTATTTTACTGTGCAATATTTCTCTAATAGCAGCTGTTCAGTGGTAAAGGTTCCTTAAGATATTGGATTTATTTTAAAAATGCTGTAATTTAAATTGGCAAAATATGCTTTTATAATACAGTGTATTTACTAGGATGAGGCCAAAAAAATTGTCATTTTTTATTTTAAGTCCTGATTCTACAAAAATGGATTCTGGGGCCCTTCAAAGAATGCTCGGCAACAACAAGCTTTTAATTTTAATAGGAGATCCGCCCTATTACAGTTTTGCATATATTTTTTGTTCCATATAAAAAAACATATCTCACCATTCGTTAATCATACTGCAAAACTTTAAAGAGTTTTTGTAGAAATTGAAACAGCTCTACAAAAAAGGTATTTAATTTTTTTAAAATAATATAACTATTAAAACATATTTAAGGTCAAACACTGAAGAATTTTGGGAAAAATGTCAAGTTAAAATTAAGTTAAACAATAAAATTAAAAAAAACTAATATTTAAATTAAAAATGATTAGTTAATTTTTTATTTTATTTTTGAACTTGACAAGGGTGGGAGACATGCCACCGAACCGTCGTTTTTAAATTAGCATTTTTTGGGTTTTTTGGGAGGTTTTTCTTCATTTTGTTTCAGGCGACCGGCCAGTCCATAGGGGTCAATAGGGCTGAACAGAGTCAGCTCGTATACCCCGGGACCAGGACCGAAGCGAAAAGACCATCCAATATACGAATCCGCCTAACCAATATAGAGCATATCTTCAATTATTTTTGTTAAATCTGTTAATTTTGGTATCATAATAAATAATATTAATAGCTTCTTTTATTACTATTATTGGTAAAATTATAATTTAGATAAAGTTTTAAAAAATGTCTGTTTTGTCACGGCACCAATGATCACAAAAATTTAATAATTTAATTGTTTTTTCAACGAATTTAGTAAAACACGTTGTTTCTGCAATAACTTTTGAACGAATTAAGATATTAATATGCATCTTATAAATTTATTGCAGCAAATTTAATCAGGTTTTTGATTTTAATTAAAATACCACCATAGCATTTCATTTACAATAAGAAAAACCCCAAAACTTGTTAAACGGCGTCCTCAAACGGAAGCAACAAAAGACACTATGACTAGGGTTAATTTTCAGCATCAGCAAAAATTTCTTTTTAAAATAAAACCAAATTCCCTGTTAGGGCAACTAACCAGTAAAAGTTTACCCTTTTCTACAGCCCTTATTTTGCGCCCTACAAGAAAAAAGTCATTAATCAAAAAAATGTAAATTTTATAGCAATAACAGGTAATTTATTTTCTCACTTATACTGGGTGTATCTATAAAATATGTTTATACACTTAACTATAGCTGTTACGCCCCCAGCGGTATAGTTAGGAGATTGAAGATCATTTCCAGCAGTTTCTTATAGTCGATTTCCTTAAATTATTATTTTTTAAATGGTTTATGATTATTACTTTTTGGGGTATGCCACCTATTCACCCTTAATAAAATACCCTGTACACAACAATACATAACAAATACAATTAAACGCCCAAAACCCGCTATACCAAGTAAATTCTTGAAATATCTAAAATGTAATTTCCCATTCTAATAAAAGGGTTGACTTTCAATCAGTTTACGAAACTATTTAAAATTTGAATAATTCAGAGCCAGTTAGTTTATTGATCTCACAGATAGGCAGCGGTAACTGATTGAAATGGAGAGCCAATATTTTGAAATTGAATGGAACTTAAATCAATATTAAGTAAAAATGGAATAGATGTGACTTGTTTGGAAATATCTACTTTCAGTGTTTTTATGTTTAACAAACTTGCTTAGAAATACCTATTTTCAGAGTTTCCATGTTTGACAATGAACATTGAGCTTTAGGCATGATTTTCTTTTCGGAAACTAAGTAAACGTAAGACGATGCATACGCTTGACTATGGAGAAATAAAAGAAGAAGTAAAATCGCAATGATATCAGAACAAGATTGAAAGACAATATAAAATAATATATTTTTAGAATATGTCACAAGTTGGTGCAGTTGTTCAATAGGCGTTGCATAGGGTTGCTATTAAAAATTCATGTATTGCATTATGTACAAAAATGAACCACAACTGAAAGCAAACTATTAAACAATTTTACAAGTTAAAAATAGTTATTTTTGTACCAAGGGCGTAAAATAGCACTCTTACGTCCGCGGCTGAAAGTTGTTGCCTGAGCTCCGCGAGGGGAATAATTGTTGTGGGCGTAAAAGTGCTTTACGCCAGAGGTACAAACAATATTTTTGTACGACTGAAATTAATATACAAGCATTCTCTGTAGTTAGGAGAAAATTTCTAAGCTTTTAATGTTTCAAATTGTAATCAGTATACTTTTAACATATGTTTAATTAAATAAATTGTTATTTTATGCTTTATTTGTTTTCTGGGAGATTGGAGAAAAGCCAAATAATATTTTGTTTTAATTTAATCTCCCAGAAAACAAATAAAGCAAAAAATATTTTATTATATAGCTAAACATTTTTTACTATTCTATTTATCTGGTTAAGAATACCTAATAATGTTTAACCAGTTAATTTTTTCAAAAGTAATGATCAAACTCTAAAATGTCCATCAGACATTTCATATTTATTTTTTTTAGTTTTCTAGCAAGTTAATCAGTAAGTTTTAAGTAAACTGTTTACCACATTTTTGGTAAACTATTTACCGCATCTTTTGAGACGCAACCATTGGCCCAGTTCTCGTCTGGCGTCTTGTTAAGATTTATTTTATTGGATTAAAATAATTTTAACCAAGTGCTAATGAACCTTTGTTTATAAATTGAAACTTTTTTATTGTAAGTAACTTAATATTAAATATTTCATTATTTTATTTCTTTTAAAGTAATTATAACTTTTATGATATTGTGTAAGAGCAGGAATAGTTCTTCATAATGTATAAGAGTTTTATTTTCTTAAAATATTAAATAAACTTTTTAATTTTATTCTGGAAAAAAGCCAAATAATATTTTGTTTATAAATAAATTGTTGTATAACCAAAAAAAAATGGAGCATTATTTCATTTTACGCCCGGTCGTAAAAAATTGTTAACATTCTGACGTGTCATAATGACACTCTTAGGATTTTCAATTCAGTGTCGAAATGGCATACTTTATAGAAGCTGGATACTATAATAATTTCAATATAGTATTTTGGTTTACTGACAAACACTAAAAATTCGACAAAAAAAAACGAAAATCGTCGGAATATAAAATATTGTATGAAATTCGGATCATAAACACGCCATGTTATTTATTAGACTCGGCTGGACGCCGCGTCTGGTAATATTTACGGCTAGTAGGTACCATAATGATCGTTATTACGATCCTTATAACATATACATATATTAATTTTTAACAAAATAGGGTACTTAATATACGTTTTCTAAAACAATAAAACAACTATTTAAATATTAGTAGCTTAGCCATGCGTTTCGTTTGTGATATGTAGGCAGAGCGGGGAAATTAAATATTAACGCCACAATTCTTCCATTAACGTAATAAAAAATATAAAAATATTCTTTTTAATTTAGATCTAAGGTCTCCCGCTGCTCAAGTTAACCCAACAAAATAAGAAAATATTTTTATAGAATATTTATTGAACTGAAGTAAAATGCTCTATGAGCGGACCTTGCAGGATCTGCTCACATTGGATAATGAATTTCGTAAAAACATAAATATAATAAGGGGCACCCACAAATGAAGGTGCTGGCAAGATTGGGTAAGATAATTTAGCAAGCGTATTCAAAAACTAACATAGTCTCGGAAAACTTAGACCAAGAAAAATGTATTTAATATATCGATAGAATTGTTTTTAATTATAAATAAATATAATCAGAGTCGGGGAAAAAGTAGATGTGCTAAAAAGAGATTAGGTAAGAGATTTTAGAAAGCATATTTAGGAACTGACTTATAGCCTTGTCAAAACATTAATTTACTTAAATCGCAGTACCTGATTGTACAGTGTGGGCCAAATTAAACTTGCACATTTTTTTAACTAAAGATAACTTTTTATCTGTTGCGTCTATGTTTTTTATTTTTACAGGGTCAATAGGTAGATATGTTTTCTTTAGGTTTGTCAAATTTGGTCAATTAGATTTAGCCAGAACTGGACTTACGGGACTTTTTCCAAAATAATGCATTTATCTTTGTTGCAAAATAAATCTAATTTATTTACAATTAGGCTTCAATACACGTTTAATTTTATTTAATTTACTGTTAAGTTGTGTCAGCATTAAACTCAAAAATCATAATAACCTTACATTTTTGATTTTCAAAGCACACTAAATAAAGTTCCCTGTTCAAATCGACAGAAATGCATGGTTTCTGGGGCGCATTTACATTACATTTTATTTATCAAAAATAATTATAATTCCTGAATCCTCAAATTATTGACGAATTCGCTTTTATTGAATCATTTTCCATAGTTTGTTTATAAGAAAAACGTATTAGCTTGATTGTGGCTAAGTCCGATTTCTTTTGCATCGAAGTTAAATGCATTATTTTGGGAAAGGTCCCGTAAGTCCGGTCCTGACTAAATCAATTCAACCAAAATTGACAAACCCAGAGAAAACATATCTGCTTATAATAAAATAAAAGTTATTGTTACCTTAAAAGTGTGCAAATTTAATTTGGCCCACCCTGTTTATTATTGTTATCAATTTTTTATTACTTAAACAAGGAGATATACGTACATAAAACAATAGACTTACCTAGACAAAGATGCTTTTAAATTTTTGACAGCAAAAAAAATGTTTTTAAAATCTTTCCGAATTAATCTGCCTTACGATTAAGTGGTTGTCATTATAAATTCTGGTAAAAAATCTGCAATGAAGCAAAATGTACAAAGTTACTTTTGTCGTGTCTAAAGTTTAATATTGCCTAATATTTAAAAAAAAATGGGATGCCTAATTTTTAAATATTGCTTGTTTTGTATCCGAGACATAAACTAAAAATCGGATAGTTTCTAAAAATGTATTTGCCATTTCGAATCTAGATGGGTATCTAATTTTAATCAGCTGACTGATCTTTATTGTGTTTTTTAATCTGAATCTTAGGTTTTATAAATATTGGGGTAAATGATAGAAGGTTAAAATTCACTGTTGAACTCTTTGACTATTAAATCATGTTGAATATGTTGAGACCTGGGTTCGTATAAAAAAGGCTTATTATTCCCACTTTTTATTCACCTATTTTTACAAAAATAATTTGATACATACAGAATTTGGCCAAATTGTCCAAACAAATCCAATATTTCTGTTGTTTAAAGATATGACAAAGAGTTTTGTATATTAGTTTAATGGTTTTTAACCGTGCATATTTAAGAAATATTTTAATGTATACCAGGGTGTCCAAAAAAGTTATGACAAAAGAACTAGTTTTTTAAAATGTAACTTATGTTTTTTGTTTACAGAATTGTACTTAGCATAAAATTTTGCATATAGTATGTTAGGTATCTTATTTTGCACTTGTGGCGATTAATTTACTGTAACTTTCGTAAAAAAAAGAATACCTGAAAATTAGGTTAAAACGGAAACAAATTAGCTAATAAAACACGAAGAACAGCAATATGTATTTCTTATTGCATGGCCAATATCTTAATATTTAAAATGCTAAATCTTATTTCTTTTAAGCACCCTGTATATTAGGGTCATATTTGGATTTTAGGAATAAAAAAAAGGATAAGTTTTCTTTTGCGATTTCAATACCAAAAATGGAAGGTTTTTAAATATTTAAGGTTTTTAAAAAAATCATGACAATTATTTATTTGATAAAAAGAACATTGGTATTTTAAACAAAACACCCAGTATATTTGTCAATTTTCTTAAAATTTCATTTTTTCCCTTTAAAAGATGTAATATAAGCTATGCTTATTTACCGAAATAAAGGATTTATGACCTCTGAAAAAAATTTACTGCAGGGAGACTTAGAATATTATTTGGGATGGTACATCTGGCAACAAGGTATAGGACAATTTTTGCAAGTCTATAAATGCGTCCTTTTGGAAATTACCATAGCTTATGTTACGTTTTTAAACAAAAAAATTAAATTTTAGAAATATTGACAAATCTACTGGGTGTTTTATTTAGTAAGTACCAAAGTTCTTCTTAATAACAAAATACTTGTGATGAATTTTTCAGAAACCTTAAATATCTAAAAATAGCCCTACTTTTTAATAGAGGAATACCTATAGAAACTTGCCCTATTTTTATTCCTTAAATTTAATAATTATTACAAAAACTGTTACTTTAAAAAATGAGATTTAGCATTTTAAATACTAAGATATTGGCCATGCTATAAGAAATACCCTATAAAAGATCTTTTTACAGAAATTTATTTTGCTGTACTTAGTGTTTTAAAACACAGCTAAGATATTATTAATAACCAATTTGTTTCCGTTTTTTTAAATTTTTGGATATTCTGTTTTTTAAAAAAGTTTCAGTAAATTATAAATAGCGGGGCAACATCGTCACAAGTGCAAAATAACGCACTATATGCAAAATTTTATGCTGAATTCAATTCTTTAAACAAAAATAGGGGTTGAAATTTAAAAAAACCAGCGTTTAGGGCCGAAACTTTTTTTTGGGACACCCTGTATACATGAAATAAAATATTCCTAGGCCATGTACGTTTAAAAACCTTACAACATTTATGCAAAACTTTTTGTCATATTTCTAATTGGGCTACCCTGTATAATAATATAAAGCGTCAATGAAATCCTTTAAATCAAAAATTGTTCTTAAACATGTATTTTTGAATAGCATAGGACCTATTTATCGGGACCAAAGTGGACTAATATTCATTAGAAGATTATAGTATCTAGTCCAATTGGGCCCTGGTAAATAAGTTTTATGCTATTGTAAATACTTGTTAGAGCACAATTCTGAATTGTAAGATAGTCACCTTTAGTTTTCAACGCCTCATATAATACATTTGCCTTACTAATACTCCTAATACATTGCCTTAATAAAGTTTTATTTGTTTTAATCAGGTTAGATCCCTTCTAATTCACTTAAAGAATTATTTATACAAGGGCAACATTGCTTTTAAGGACCAATTTTAGTATGCAGTTCTAGTTCCTTAAACTAAGTAAGCTAATTTTGTTTCGCTAAATGATTAAATATAGCTTGTCCTTCGTTTTTATCATCGACCTAATCCTCCAAGTAACAATTTTCTTTCTCTTCCAAAAATTAATTTTATAAAATGAAAAAATCTGTAAAATAGAGAACTCACTTATATTATTTTAAAATAAAATGGAAATAATTCCTGGCAACAATGTTTTAAAAACCTACCCTTTATTTGCCAACGCAACCTACCATTTTCTGATAGAAATCCTATAACTTTGGACACAGTTTCCGTTTATCTGCAACCCTGTCAACATGTTGACTGTCTCTCTCTCTCTCTCTCTCTCTCTTCTCTCTTTTGCTAAGCTCTCACATGGAAATGTGCTTGGAGAATGAGGAGGATGTGGAAGATGTGGAAGATGTGTTGGTGCTGCGAGGAAGATAGGAAACTCACGCTAAATTAAAAACGCATCTTTCTTTTGAAGCTATAGGCACTGTGAGTAAAGATTTCTATAACCTGATATTTTTCCGTTTAGTGTTGTGCACGAGTATTTTCCAAATGGCGGGAAATGAGCCAGCACTGACAGAATACTGGTTATGCGCAAATACCAGTAGCAGTTCTTGGAAAAATGGCAGTCAATTTATGCATATTATTTCTATGATATGAATTATGCATTTGATAAGAATTTTGGGGAGCTACAAAGCTTTTTATCCAGATTTTTCACCAATAAGCTTATGATGTGATAGCGCACATGTGACTGGAAAGGGGAGAGCTTGCGATTAACTAGTATCAAAGCCATGAACAAGCAAGCAAGCAAGCAACTTTGAACACAACTTTTTAAGGTCACTTTTTTCCAGTTCTTCATTCTTAGTCCAATTCTTTTCAAGAACCGTTTAAAACTGCATGTAAAACAAATTTGGTATTATTTTTAAATCTCGTAGGTTTTATTTATTTTAAAACTTAAAATTAAGACCCTAAAGTATAATTTGTAGGTATTAACATTTAAATTATAAAAAAAAACATTTTTATGTTAATCGGTTTTATTGTTCTAAAAGATAAAAAATAATTTGGTAAGTCCTACTGAGCCAACAGATCGCACCAATATTTTCATCATTTTGGGGTATTGATCAAACAAATAATAAAATAGTTGCGCCTAGTGTATCCAGAATTAATATTATCGTAGTAATTTTAGGTGCTCAACGATTTTATTATTTCTCTGCTCAATACCCCGGATTGATGGAAAGATTAGTGCGGTCTGGTAGCTAGGACTAACCAAACTATTTTTAAGCTTTTAGGACAATAAAACCGTTCAACATATTTTTTTATATAATTTAATTTCAAGTTTTTAGTTATGTTTTTAGTTTATACTTCTTATTCTATTGGGTTTATTTAATGCCTTACTATTTCTAACTAGCGAATTATTTTTAAGGTTTTAGTTTTGTTGTTAGTTTATACTTCTTATACTATTGAGTTTATTTATTTTAAAAAGAGCTTTATTCTACTAATCAACCTCTTTCATTAGATACCCATATTGAAGTAGTCGTAAAAAATATGTAATCCGCCATTTTGTGGCGGCGGCCATATTGATTTTAACTTTTCTTTTTAGTGAGCTCTATTCTATTAATCAAGGCATTTGAATTAATACCCCTATTGAGGTTGTTGTAAAGTAATATGTAATCCGCCATTTTGTTTCGGCAGCCATCTTGGATTTACAATCATAAAGAATGAATTATATTGTATTGTCAAGATTAAGAGAGTGTACTAAATTTCAGGTCGATTTTTTGTCAGAAAGAGGGTCACTAAATTTAAATAATAAATAATATGTTCTAATATTATAAATTAGGTAAATGTTGCAAGTTTGTTTGTTTTTTTTTGTAAGGGCTAATCTTCGAAAAACTAAACCGATCATAAAAATTATTTCACAATCAGAAAGCTACACTGTTTAGGATTTATATAGGCTATATATTTTTTGGATTGAACAAAGAGTTCACAAAAAAGTATAATAAACGCCCAACGAAGTCGGCACTGGTCGGCTAGTAATAAAAAAATAAATAGGCAGGTCAACTAAGTAAAACTGTTTTAAAACTAAATTTACCAAGTTTAATGGACGCCTTTGCTGTTTTTAATTTCTATGTTTATTAAAATCTGCTTTTTGCTCATTTATAAGTTCACATTAAATAAATATATTTTTTTCTGAGCTACTGGACCTTTTAGTTTAGAATTTATTAGGCAAAAAAAATCTGAATGCAGTAAGAGTATTGATAAGTTATTTCTAGATACTTTCTTCTATGTTTTCATTAATACAAGACCTTTTCGATCAACTCTTAATCCAAGTGCTCTTAAACGTGCAAATTATTATTGTTTTAGGTGTATAATGTTTAATTAAATAATTTATAACACAAAAAAACGTACCAAAAATTATAAAATTGTAATAATATAAAATTATATATAAAAACAATTTTTTATAGCTGCGACGGTCTAGAAAAGTTTAGACTAATATTTAAAAAAACTATTATATAACTAACCAGTTAACCCCTAATGTGACAGAACAGCTTATTTCACGAATTAGGCAAAATTTTAATTTTGCCGAATACATGAAATCGGCAATTACACTTTGGCCTAACATATACACTTCGTAACAGTCTTAAAAAAATGGTTATTTTTATATTTGAAATATGTCCACAAAATTTGGTTTTTCAACATATTTTCTTTCACGTTATTTAAAAATTTAACCTTAAAAACAGCCGATTTTATACTTCATCACTCTTTATTATGCTTTTCTATTTGTTTATCAAATATTCTTGTCACCTAAATAATTCAGAGATGTATCAATCCTTGTTCAACCAGATGTGATTGATTGAAATGGAAATTCATTATTTGATTAAGGGAAGGGGATATGCTCGTTCGACGGATTGAAATTTGAATTTGTGTGTTGTGACCGAAAATAAATTAAATATTTTTTAAGGGTGGGTGTTTAGGGATTTTTGTAAATAATAATAAAGGATTTGTAGGTATTTTAAAGATAAAATTTTAAAAGCCCCAAGTCCTCCAATTAATAAAAGTTAGAAAGTTTGTATTTCCTAATATTATTTGCTTATTCATTAATATTTAAAGCTTATTATACGGGCAGTACAGTAACTGTAGTCACAATTTAAGGGCTGCAATCAATGCAAACTTATAGTCGAGACAATGAAGCTGTAAAACAGGCAATTGTTAAAAGTCCTAGTAAAATAGCTCCAATATGGACATTTTTGAAAAAAAAAAACATTTGAGAAAGGTTATTTATATATTAAAAACATTTTTTGAATGTACCAGGTGACAGAGTTGGTCCAAATTCCGAAAATCGGTACTCGAATACGAATAGGAATACCGTAAAAAGTATTCAAATATACACCGTTGCAAAGATATTAAAGAAGATTTAACAAAATACCAAATTTGATATATTTATATAGTTTTGGAAATATGATCATATAAAATATAAATACTAAAAATAGTAGATAGGTATACTACGCCAGATTTAAAAGCTCATACATATGTATTTCCGGAAGTGTTAAAGAAAATAATTTTAAATCAGGAAAGTTCTTTATTAATTTTTTTAAAAATATCTTTTTAACTGTGAATAAATCTTCATGGTGGTATATTACAAAAAAATGATTTCATTATCGAACTCCTGACGATGGCTATATTTTCAAAACCATGCCAAATAAAATATGGTATTTTTTAAGACTTTTAAGAAGACCTTTCTATTGGCGATAAAATATATAGGGGTTTCATTAAAAAACAACTTTGTATTATAACTTTAAAATAGAAGATAATGGTAAAAGGTAGGTACGCCACTGAATTCTACGTAAAAGTCCGTCATTTTTTTTACAGGTTTAGTAACCAACTGGCCGACAATAGGGAATTAAAAGCTAGTATCTCGTCGCCGTCGACACGGCGAACGGCAGACGGAAGCGGGTAAGCCAGAAGCCCCTGATTGAATATGCGGGCTCGTTGCAGCGGTGAATTTTAGGGGAATACATAGAAAGTTGGTGGAAGGGATTTAGTGTATGATTTGGCTATGGTCGACGATTTGGTTTCCATACCGGCATACCGGCATATCTAATATTAAGCGAGGATACAAGTGCTTGGCCAAATTGCCAAAATTTGTGTACAGTATCTCCGAAATGAATCAGGTTAGCCATGATTTACTTTTACCTATAAATTTGTTTTAAAAATTTAAATCAAAATTGGGGAATCAAATTTGTCTCTTTTAGTTTTCAGTATACCCAGCCAAGTCAATAAAAAGGTGCCACCCTGTACAAGAAAATAAATTTACACCATTGTTGTCTAGAATGGGTGTACCCCAAATATTTTTTAATAAAAATTCAATTGTCAAAAAATCAATACAGTCTGCTATAGTAGTTTTTTCTCTACGTAAACCCAGCCCCAATTTTTATTAAAGGATTTGTTAAAAAAAAGATGGGTCTATAATAGCTTCCAAACGTTATTTTGACATAAAAATTAATACAAGTCAAAAACGGTTAAACTAAGGTATAGAATACTATAAATGAACAATGTTTCGAATTTTACGCAGAATCTAAAAAATAAATAATATAAAGGGTGTGCGGTATAAACGGAAGTTGTAAAACTGTCAAAATATTTTAGTAGTACACTGATTAAATATTGTTCCTAAATTTTCAACATATTTGTAAGACCTACTTTGGAGACATCGATCGCAGCAGTTTCCGGTGGAACACCCTGTACAGTGGTTGGTTCTTGTTTATAATACTTGTATAAAATATTATATGCCAAATAAGAGTTTTTTAACAATTTTCTTTCTAAATATATATGTTTTCTTTTTTAATTTTGATTTGACACCCTGTATTGGGCTTTTAAAAAAACTGCAACTTGACTCTAGGGCTATATGGTAAAAACTTTATTGTAAACCGTTTATAATAAAACTAAAAATATTCTCTTACCTAAACCTAAATTTAAATTTTAAATTAGGAACAACTGTGCGTGGTGTTTACTATACCAAATAAATTTATTCTAAGGATAAAATTATACAATTTAAAGAGTCTTATAATTCACAAATCTCGAACTGAGTCAAAGAGAAAGAAAATAATAGGTTGGCCGTTATTAAAATTTATAATTTCATTTATTCCATAATTCCATTGTAGAAATAATAAAATCTACAAATTTAATCTCAGAGTACGATGAAAATAACCAGTATGTAAAATGATCCTTAGTAATGCAAAGGGAAAAATAATTGATTATCTACAACGTAGAATTAAAACCGGCAAAAGTTATCTGGACGTTTACTTGTTTAAAATGGCATTTTTTATCGTTTCAAAATATTTAATTATACCTGGTCCCACGATCCATAAGCATGTTATATTTTGAAGAGGTGTAATACAATTTTAAAATTTTGGTGAAAAACTATCTTTTAAAGAACCTTATTTAAAATTCTACAATAATTGACTTTTAAATATTAATAGCTTAAAATTTAAATTAAACACTTATTTTTTTGTTAAATATATCCCTTACTTACAAATCAAATAGTTTTTAAGATTATAATATCGAAACTGTGGGCTATCTTAAAAATGGCAAAAACATACTTTTTTACATTTTACCATTAATATCTTAAAAAGTATTGGGTAAAAAGCTGGAATATAAAAACAAAAATGCTTAAAAACAGTGTGTAACATTTAAATTAAAGGTATTGCTTTTTATTTCAATTATTGATAGCACATTACATATCGAGGTGGAAAGTTTTTCATCACTGTAAGAGAAAAGGATGGTTTACAGGGGCGCGAAGCGCCGAGGTGAACCATTTCTCGAGACAGTAATGAAAGTTTTTACCGAGATTTTATACCATTTTATTTACAACCATTTTTTAAAATTCTGTTAGTTTATCAAATAATTACGGCATCAGACCTTTATCGCGCCTAAAGGTGTCATAAAGATGACTAAATTATCAGACAATATGCCAAGTTGTCAAACTTTTTAATTTTTGCGAGTGTTGCTAGGTTTAATTTTACTTTCAGCCTACGGAAGGAAAGTTAACCTTCCGTGGGTCGAAAGTAAAAGTAAAAAAGTTACATTTACAAACTTTTACAAAGTCGGAAATTTCAACATTACATACATGGTTTCAAAGAAAATTCTTGACTTTCTCTATTTAATTTCTGTGCCCTTCTGGTACAACCGAAAATTGTATTTTTACGAAGATAGGAAATAAGTTTTATTAAATAAGTTTAAAATATTGCATAAGCCTTTTAATACCATTATTTGTTTTTTATTAACTTGATAAAAGCAATCCGTATTCCATTAAACCATATTTATTCCACAAAAATTTTAGAATTTCACTTTTAAAGAAAATGAGGGGCATGATAGTAATTTCCTAGACATCCACCATTTTATTATATCAAGTAATTCGTAACATTTTTATTTGAAGTACTATGGTTAGTTGTTGCTAGATTTCTTACAGATATTAAAGAAGTGCTGGTACTGCATTATTGCAGTTACATTTTGTTTAATATTTTCTATCATTTTTAAGATTTTTAACCGACTTTAAAACGAAAGGAGCCTATATGTGTTTTTTGTGTGTATATTACGCGATTACTGCGGCGTTTGTGAACCGATTTTTAAAATTATTTGTTTATTTAAAAAAGTGCACTTTTGAGGTGGTTCCATAAAAAAATCAAGTTTAGATCGAAAGAAAAAAGGTACTAGACCTAGTTTTTCTTCTCTTTGTCGTATGTTGTTCGTGCGGCAAAGCTGCCTCTAGATAGGTATATGTTCAGATAATAAAGAGAATATACGAGATCCGGGGCGCATTCAGAATCGATATCCATGGGTTAAAATTAACTGTTTCCTACAAACTAAAGGAGGTACTAGTAGTGTGTTTTGGTGTATGTCTACCGATTTAATAGTAGAAATAATAAATTGAAAAAGAAGTCTGGTAATAACAGTTGCGCTAAACTCCTTAATGTTAATTACTAAATAAATAATAAGGTATTATAAAATTTAATATTATATAATTAATAATAATAATTTTATTTAAATTATCAAAAATTAAAAGTTACAATTTAACAACTAACAATAAATAGCAATATAAATTATATATAATTTAACACAAATTTTTTGCACCTATTTTATGTGAATAAAAAATAATTCGCTAAAGTCTCGTAAGAGACTAGTGTGCGAATCAGGGGCGCAATTATGGTGAAGGGGCTTAGCCTCCACAAGAAGGCGATTAGCCCCTTTAAAATGATTGGGCATTTTTAATGTTTTAATGTTTTTGGTAAATACCGTCTATAAACTGGGACTAAAGCCCCCTAAACACCAGTGGCTAGTTGCGCCACTGGTGCGAATGCTCTTTATTTTTATCCCATTGTTGCAGCATCCAAGAAGAACTTGAAAAAAAAATTAAAAAATCATATATTTATTCTATATAGGTAGGTACATTATTCTCTATATACCGAGTGTAATCAGAACCAATCGCAGTTAATTATTTCAATGAATCAGAAAAAAGAACAAAATACAGAAAAACAAAACCAACCGAAAACAGAAGACCAACATCAAAAAATAATTTGACGTTTAATTAACAAAAAATATGGCAAAGCAAGAACGCTCTTTTAAAATTATGCTAGTATTATTCGTTTATTATTGTTAAAAACTTATTTAAAACAAAATATATATTTTTCACTCTTTTGTTCAATGTGCTTTAAAAGCGTGTTATTTTTTAATTTTAAATTATTTAGGTTTTTAAAAACAATATTTCTTTTGACATTTTAGTTTGATATACACTAAATGTAAGAATTAAATAGTTAACCCGGGAATTAAAATTAGGCTAGGCAACACTGTATATCCAGCTGATATAGTCATATGTGCTTGGTGTGGAAGACGATGTTTGTGACAGATTTTTATTATTTTATTCTTCACCCAGATAAATATCATGTCGTAAGGTTGTCCAGCGTATCCACGACTAGAGAAGTAAAATGGCGGTATTTTTGAAGGAAGAAGGTCATAAGCGGTTGTCAGAATTGTGCGATAAGTTATTTTCAATAAAGCTTTCTTATTTGCTTAAAAAACTAATTACTCTTAGTCTTTAACTCCAGGAAAATATTTGAATGTATTTGATTTTAATAAAAATATTACATTTTTTTGAAACAAATTCCAATTATGGAAAAACAAGTTTAAAAGAAAACTGCTTTGATATGTTTTCGACATTGTGTATATGTATCCAGGATTTTCCACCAGAAGAAAATTGTAATGCTAAAAACTATGAAGGGCCATTAGGAACATTTGAGTAAGAATTTCTGACGATACTTACAGAAGAGGACATCAATTTGTCCAATTTAAATTGAGTTTGTAATCCATTTGACAGTAAACCTAATGGCCTATCACTGAAAGAAGAAAAACAACAACCAATAGACGTTTCTTCCAACGCTTTGCTAAAAATGAATTTTAGTACCAAATATTTAACAAATTTCTGTATCGAACTCCAAATGACTTCTCAGTAATAAAAGCCAAAGCGATACGGATTTTGTTAGTTTTTCCCACGTCCTTCTTTGTAAAACCAGATTTTCTGCTGTTGCTTCTTTAATATCTAAATATCAAAATTAGCTCTAACTAAAAAAATAACTCATAGTCGCCATTTCCAATGTAAAACCTAACTTACAGAGATTGTGTGTTATTAAGCAAGCTCAGGTGAGGCATTAGTCCTTGGATTTTAAGAATAGTTTTTATTTTTTAGGAATAAAATAGGTTCGTAGTTCAATATTTGACAATTTTAAAATCGGTTTTAATAATTTTGTTTTTAAATTTTTTGCACCTCCTTACCAACTTAATACGCCCTCCCTGGGAGGCGCGCCCCCAATTTGAAAGCCGCTGTTTTAACCTATATTTATTTTTTATTTTTAAGTTCGATTAATAATTAAAAATTTAATGTTTCTCTAATATTTTCTCGTCATTAGTATTCTAAATCTTCAATAGAGGGTATAAGGAATACTAATCCAGATAGTATAGTAAATCCGGGGCGGAAAGTTGAAGGAGTAGTTACATACAAACATATAAGTAAAGCTGAAAAGACCGCGTTAAAAAGACAAATTTTATTGAAACATTAGTATCTTTGTTAAGGCATTGTTAAAAAAATCATAATTCTTGATAACGAAGTTCTGCCTTTTAGTAGGTACCCAGTGCTCTAAAATAGCAGTGCTAAAATAAACTTAAATTCGTATTCCAGACAAAAAAATTTCTCCTGATAAAATAAAGTTTCCTGCTGAATAATTTAGCGTGCTTTTAGTACCTATGAATATTTAAACTGTATAATTCAGAATAAAATATTTAAACAGGTTTAGATTTTAATATCGTAGTTTTTTCTTTAAAATGGAAAAACTAACAATGCATTTAGAAATTAATTGAAAGGGTTTTAATAAATAATTTAAAAGTAGAAAACTAATTTAAAAACCAACTTTTATATAAATGCTCTTAAAATTTGGCACAATATACAGGGTTTTTAAATATATTGTGCCACACACTTAAAACTGAAACATAGTACATAAAATTCATTATTCCACGGTACTAAGCTAAGACCTGTAGGTGTAATGATGTAATGGAAATTATATCCAGATTTAAATGGCCATATTTCCGAAACTATTAAAGATAGATATATCAAATCTAGTATTTGTGTAAAGTTGTTTAAAATACCTTTTTAACGGTAATATAATGTACAGGATGTCCCATTTAAAAAAGGTTTACCCATTTATTTTTCTTTAGTTTCTGTTGTTCATTTGTTTCTTTTTATGCTCAAAAAATAATAAATAAAAAAGTATGAAACTTTTATACAGTTAAAAGTGGGTGGCAAAATATAAATTAAAAACCTGGACAGGGTGGGCTAAATTAGGGGCTTCTTATAGAAAACTATTATTATATATTTATATTTCTGTATGTTTTGCACAAGAACTGACCCCCATTAGATTAGATTAGATTAGATTAGGAGGTGGATTGCATATCCTCTAACACTACAACCTGCTCAGGTTTATTGTGTGTCCTCCGTCCATAGGTTAGAGCACGCTATCCAAGCCGGTCTGTTTAATCAGACTCCACAACCTTGAAACTGGCCCCTTGGTATATCTTGCCTCTTTAGGTTTTTCTTCACCCAGCCTTGCAAACCGCAGACGACAAAGGGCTTCGCAGTAGCACCATACGTGTTCTGCGGTTTCTTCCTCCTCCTGGCAGAACCTACATAGGTTTTCTTCTGCCAGGCCCATAGTTTCCAGGTATTTATTCAGTCTGCAATGATCTGTCAGTTGACCCACTATTATTCTTACTGCCTTCCGGTTATAATTCAGAAGGTCTTTTGTAAATTCTGACCCCCATATGCAAAACTTAAATTTTTCAAGCCAAACTTACCGGTGAAAACTGCAATTCGCTATCTTGCGTCGTTTACTCGCTACAGCGTGTTTCCTAATATTCTGTTTTTCTTTAATTCATACAACCTTTTTTATTTTTAGAGGTTGTTTTATTTTTGAAAAACTTTTTACAGCTACTTTCTATCCACATTATAAATATGTTTTTTTTTATAAGATAACAGATTTTTGACTTATTTCTTTATTTTTATATTTTTTTAATAAAACACATGTTTATATATTTTTTAATTATTAACATGGTAAAAAAAGTCCTTTTTAACAGTGTATCACACCTTAAATAAATGTCTTTTAAGCCAATTTCAATATAATCTTTATTTTAAGGTATATGTATAAGTGCTTGAGTGCTTGCTAATACCTTCAAAAAATTTTAATAATTTTTTGGGTAGATCATTAAAATTTTATTCTAAATCACATCTAAATAGTGTTAATATATAAAATTTAAAAAACCGATTTTATTTTATATATCTTCAACTTTTTACTTGCAAAATTTAGCTTTAATAAATTTACCTAAAATAACTTTTGTGTTCTTCTATGAATAGCAAATTTTAAATGTCAACATAACATATTAACATTATTAATTAGTAAGTTTTAATTGCCACTTTCAACAAAAGGTTTTGTTCAAGTTTCAAACTGTCAAACTGTTTCAAGCAGAAATTAATAAACAAAATATGTTTATGTTCAAAAGTATATTATTACAAGGGATATAACATTACCGATTGTTGCAGGACAAAAGGACATGTATACAGGGTGTTTCCCAACTACGGTACGAAACTTAAGAGGGTGCTTTCTAATAGAGTTTTATGAAAAAAAATCTTTTAAACATATGTTCGAACTGACTTTAATTTTGATATACAGGGCACAGTTTTTAAAAAAGTCGGTATTTTTTAAATATTTTAAAAACCCTTTGACCGATGTGGAGAAAATTTGAAACACTTATTTAATGTAATAAGTAAAGCTTTGCTTAGATTAGGATTATATGGTTCAGTGGCGTCGCAGTGGGCACCACAGCCAATATTATTGAGGAAAAAATACGTCCTGACTTGAATTTTTAATATGTTTCTCTGATTAAGCAATTAAATGTACAACTTTTAATTTCTTGTGTATTTTTCGTATCTACTTTTGTTTTCAGAAAAAATATTAAAGCTACTTCAATTACTTCTGAAGAAGTACCCATAGATAACATGATATAAAAAGCAAAAATAATAAAAAAACAAATATTTGGTTAAAATAAATAGACAGTAGTATATTTTATCAAAAATTGTCATTCTAACGTCAATATTGTATATTTTTTAATTTTTAACTTTTTAAAATGACTAAAGCGGCTTTATTTTTTGTTTGTTGAAAACAAAGAAAAATACGAATTAAATACTAAAGACTAAAAAGTTAAATTTTCTTATTGCCCAATCTGAAAAATCTATGAAAATTTTTAAAAAGTCAGGAGCGTACTTTTTTTGTTAATGGGCTGTAGTGCCCAATAAGATGCCACTGGGCCCTTTTGTCTTAATCCAGGTAGAGTTTTTAAGTGCCTCATTAAATTAAATAAGTGTACTTCATTTACCGAGTCAGTTAAAGGTTTTTAAGATATTTATTAAATACCGACATTTTTTAAAAATTTTGACACCCTGTATTTCAGAAATGAAGTGAGTCAGGACATATGTTAATAGGCCCTTTATTTTATAAAAATACCTAAAAAATCACCCCCTTAAATTTCGTACCGTAGTTAGGGACACACCCTGTATAGTATGCTCCAAAACCCTATAAATATACAGGTTTCGTTTTTTAAAACTTACAATGGCTATATTTTTAAAGCAATAAAAAAATAAATAATAATAAATACCGTTTCTATAAAATCTCCTCAAATAAATGATGTATTTTTTAAAACACTTCTTTCAACCCCTTAAGCTGCACCACAACTCACTTAAAAATCTTAAATGGCAACACCCCTCTTACGTGACACTTTGCTAAAAAGCTTATAAAAAATGCCTTTTGCTGGTTAATCAAAAATAGGGATAAAATTAAGTACTTTCCTTAAATTTTAAAAATATCCTATTTTATTTTTTTATAACGGAATGTTTACGACCAACGAAAAGAATTTTTCATTAGCTTTTTACAGAGGTGCAACATTGAGGCTGTTGCTATTTAGGATTTTTAAGTGACTGTGAGTGCAGGTTAACGGGTTAATAAAAATGTTTTGAAAAATACATAATTTATATTTCCGCCGGGTTTTATAAAAACGATATTTTTTATTTTTTGATATGTTCCTTGATATGTTGTTTAAAAATATAGCCATTGTAAGTTTTAAAAACGCACCTGTATATTATGGAAAATAATTTTACAGAGTAAGCCAAATTCGGCGCATTTTATAGGAAACTCATGTTTTGGTATGTTTTATACAAAAAACTAACCCCCAATTTGCGAATCTCAACTGTCAAGCCAAACTTAGAGGTGAAAACCGCAAGTTGCCATCTTGCATTATTTACTCGCTACATAAAAAGTTAACGCATAAATAAAAACCATTAAAAGTTCCTAGAGTATCAAATTAAAAATCTCTTAGAAACGGCTTGAAAGGAATACAAAGTGTCATGTATTTAAAAACGGTATTTTTTAAACATTTTAAAACGGGAAAATTTTATAGGCTGTTCGATTTCAAGTTTAAAAAAATGAATAAATTAAAATGCAATACCATAGAAACATGATTTTATACAAATAAAAATTTCTATAAATAAAAATCTTACATAACATTTTAATAGAATATAGTTAAAAACATCTAAAAAGTTTAAAAATAACAATAAATGTAAAGCATTAAATCAAACAATATTAGGGAGCATTAAATAAATAAATGTATAAACGTTTGGTTGTTGCTTATTTTTTTTTTGTTTGGCTATGAATATATGAAAAGCGGATATACAAGGTATTACAAAATTTTGTTAAATAAATCTAAGGCCAGATGTTGCACAAGGAAAAAAACTCAACATTTTTTAAAAACACTTATTTTGGTAAACATTAGTTACATCAAATCTTAGCTAATTTTAAGTCGGCTGCTTAAATGATGGTTCCTTTTAACACGCTTTTATTAACTTGGGTTGTAACTATCCATCTATCTATCTATCTATGTAACGGAATCTTTGAGCCTAATTTTAACCAACTTCCAGCTATTCGATTTCTTTGAAACTTTGCACACGTGTCAAGGACCGATGAAGATGCAATAATTTAAAAACAGTATCCCGTTATCTTTTTTTGAATCGCCAGGAAAAAAATTCCATTATATTATAAAAACAACACCTAGGATGCCATCTGTTGGCAACATTTCAAACTTTGCTATTAAATGAAGAAGAAATTTTTTAGTTTTTACACAATTTGGTTAGTTGCACCATGAGTGTTTAATTTTTATGAAAAATAAAAATATAGGGTTAGTTGCACCATTAGTTCAAGGATTAAATAATAAAAATTACATTATGTGTAATGTATACATAATACATAATGTGCAATTAATAAAAATTAACATTCTTTTTTGGATCGCCAGGAAAAAAATTTTCCTTTATATTATAAAAATATAAAAACAACACCTAGGTTGCCACCTGTTGGCAAAATTTCAAACTTTGCTACTTAATGAAGAAGAAATTTTTTAGTGAGTTGCAATCTGTTGGAAAAATTTTAAAATGTGCCACTCTTGTTCATTAAAAAATTTTTCGCCATTTTGTCAAGAGTAGCAGAAACTAAAAAATGAAAAATAATTAATAGTTTAAAAAACTAAAAAACACGCTTTTATATGCAACCGAACTAAAAATTAGAAAATAATTTTTCATTACAAAGAGTTTGTCACTTCAGAATAAAAGCGTGGGGTGCATTTTACTATTTTTTCATAACTTTTCCCTCATAGATATTTGCAAATAGAATAATTATAACATTTAATATATTAAGCACCCCACGCTTTTATTCTGAAGTGACAAACTCTTTGTAATGAAAAATTATTTTCTAATTTTTAGTTCGGTTGCATATAAAAGCGTGTTTTTTAGTTTTTTAAACTATTAATTATTAAAATAGCAACTCAGCTCAGCCAAGAATGATACCGCCCCCTTGCCGCGGCTATGTATGCCGGATGTCTTACTTAAAAGAAGATTCTTACTACGTTATTGAAGGTCGCGTACGTCAGACGTATTCCTGTCCATTTTAAGGTTAGAAATACTTTAAAGGGTGTTCGTTTTTAGACTTGGTATTAACTTTTTTTTATTCTATTGTTATAAGAGACGTTGAGAATTTGGTGGAGTATAGAAGTATATCAAAAAATGGTTCGTTTTACACATCTTCTATTTGTTAGCTCAGCTAAGATTTTTGCTTTGCTGAGCTGAGATAAGTTACAAAAGAAAACAATTATTGTCGGACTAGATATAAACTGTTTTTAAATAAGTATTTATTGTTGTTGTAACATAATTCCTAATAAAAATTATAAAACCTTATTTAAAAAAAAGTTCTCGCAATGCTTCTTTCACGGTTTAGAAATATGCAATTAGTGGATATTTTATGCTTAAAGTAAACAAGATACAACAAAAAAATTAAAAGATAAAATAAAAACAGTTTTTTATTTGCTTTATTTAAAGAAAGCACAAAAATTTTACACACATTTACACGGTCAGTGGCGTAGGGTTTTTGTTAGAAATATTTCTTCAGTTACCGCTCGAGACGATACTGTACTTATTAAATGTAATTGAATGCCATAAGTAACATTGCTAAATTAAAACAAACTTGGGTAAAGGATATTCAGGATTTTAAAAGAAACAATTTTTCTATTACAAGTTTACCACCCTGTATCTTGAAAATGGGGAATTTGTGGACCCATGTTTTTATACTTTCAATAGTAGAATCTGCTCTAAATTTGTTTATATTTTAATGTATTCTGTAACACCCTGTAGATTTCCTTTAAATATAAAAATGATTTTTTTTTAACTGTTTAATATGTTAACATAATAATATGACGTTCTTTAAAACACATTTTTATGTTTATCCTACCCTTATTTAACACAATAACCAAATTAGCTTCTTATTTATTGTGGAATAAAAGTTAAAAATAAGAAAAAATTAAATTAACAGCTTAATATTTAATAAATTAACAAGTCTTTTAAACATTCTTAAATGTTAAAGAAGTATCTATTTTCTTAACTGCTAGATGTAAAGATACTGTTTAATATATTAAAGCAACTAAATTCTTTTTACTTATAAAAATAAATCATATTACCATAGAGCTAAACAAAATTTAAGGAATATTAAACTTTTCATGTCAAGTCATAAAAAGAATATTGCCTTTATAAATAAAAACCTTTAAATTACAAATTTATCTGGAACAGGGAGCAGGAAATATTAAATAATAGCAAGGCCCAAAGTGTCAAAGTTTTTATTTTTACACTTCGTTTAAAGCACAGCCAATTATAATCAACAAAAAAATTGAGATTAAAAAAATGTAGAAAAAAATATGAAAACGGGAGAACAATAATAAAAATTGTAATAACACAAAATTTTATTATTTTTTTTTAAAGAAATGTAACGGTAACATAACGAATTCTTGTCAAAAGATGATATTAAATTAGGAGAAAGAAAAGTATATTTTTTTAACAAATATTAAAAAAATTAAGAATATTAAAATTATTGCCATATTATAAAATACACTTACTCAGATTCTTTAAAAAACAAATTCGGTTTTATAAGATAAAATTTAAATACTATGTGGATTGTTCAAACACCAATTAGCGTTTAGTTCAGGGGCGGTCATAAGGGAAGGGGCCATGGGGGCCATGGCCCCTCCCTTTTCATGCCACATCATTTGTAAACGCTTATTTTTTTTTTTACCTAAACACACCTAATTGTAAATATGGGCATTTAATGATGATAGGCGGAAAGTTGATATTACCGCCCCTGGTTTAGTTGTTATGAACCTTAAGCTATGACTCTGTGATGTTAATAGCTATTTACGTTACTAGACCGGAAAATGGTATTTTACGGGTCGACGAAAAACATTTACAGGGCGAGCCGTAGGCGAGTCCTGTAGTTTTGAGGAGACCCGTAAAATTATTTCCGGTCGAGTATCGTACATAATTTTTTTTAATTGACCGGAAAAAAACTGTGTAAATTTTTAGTGTTATATTTAAACGACAATAAGGCAAGTACAACAGGATTTTATGATATCAGGGACCGAAAAGTAAATGAGAGACCGGAAAGTAAACTAGGGACCGGAAAGTAAATTAGTCCTGTAAAATAGCATTTTCCGCTTAAAATTGAGTGGAAAATTCAATTTTCCGGTCAATTAAAAAAAATATTATACTAAGGCAAGGCGCAAAAAAGACGCGTAATGCGCGTACGCAGCGACGAAGCACACGCATTTAGTTTTGTAGCTAGATAAAATTTAATTATACAGCTTAAATTGACAAGCGACATGACGCGGCGTGAGTCGCGTGGTTGTTTTTGTGGTTGTGGCACAGCTTCTTGTTAAGTGTTTACTTATTTTTTTCTCCGATAGAATATACTTATTAAGAAATGTCTTTTCTACTAAAGTATTAAACAACATATGCTCCTTAATCTGATCTGGTTAGGATTAAGAACTTAGGTTTAATAATTACAATTTTTGTGACGTGTTTGCGTCGTGTCTCCTTTGTCTCGTCATATCTCACGTGCTATACACGTCTCAATTTGCGCCATGACTAACACTACTCCAGTCGCGCTAGTTGCTGCTCTGGTGGGGTCGACTGAGTCGATCACCGAAGTTAAGCATTGTGGAGCGCGGCTCTTACTTGGATGGGTGAACGCCGACGGGCGACGCAACACGGTGTTCTGCTCGGGGATCAGCGGACTGATCGAACAGCAACTATCCAAGTTATAAAATGAATGGCGTGTGAATGGGAAGGAGTAGGGCCAAGGCACAAAAAGCGTCTAGGCTACAGTGCACCACCTACGGGACGGTGTTCGGACCTAGGTAGGATGACCCGAAAGGGTGAAAAAAAACACTACTTCAGCTCCATTATTGTATTTCGGAACCCAACTAATGTGCAGTAGAGATACAGACAGAAAATTACCAAAAATAAATAACCAGTTTAACTACAAGGTTGTTTCTTTATATTATTTAAATAAATTATAAAATTTGTTTAAATAATAATTAATCTTTGGATCTTGTCGTAATTTGTCTTAACTTAGTTGTTATGTTAATTATTTTTAATTGTTGAAATTTTGCCATGAAAATTTTAAAATTTAATTAAATTTTATGATGTAAATTAAGTACAATTGTGTCTCTATATTTTTACCTATAGGTAATACAATCTAAGGTAAACTTTTTAATTGCGTTGAAAACTTACTTCTACAAACTTAATAACTTTAGTTTTATCAAAATGAATTCTAACTTTCCATTTAAGAAAGTTTAAAACCAACTTTTAAAATTTTAGTTTCTAGCTAAGTCGCGTATATATTTCTGGTTTAAATCTAACTTGAAAATTAAATTAATTTAAACCAAATATGCGATCTACATAGTTGTAGAACTGAGTTTTAAGTGTTCGTTTGTATATCAACATTGTTTTAAAGTTACAGACTGCATAATATTTTTTTATGTGTAAGAGCATCCCTGCTCTCAAAGCATTTGCTTTGCATTTAGTTACTATGTAGACAACAAAGAGCTTACACACTGCTTTGGTAAATTTGTGGCCTTTAAACTTTACCAATGCTAATTTGATTTTGGTTTGGTTTTAAGTTATAAAAATAAACGCAAACTGGTCTTTATTGACCCCAAAGAATCGCTTAAGACTTATTGTTCCAGAAATTTAAATCTTCTACTATCATTTAAAAATAAATATCATAATATTAGATGTATAAACACTAAACACATTGAAATATAAAAAATTCACAAAAAAAAGCTTAAGTTGTAGCTTAGTAGTTAGTAGGGTTAACAGTTGCATGTAAAACATTGTGGTAAAGTTGTCCGACAAAAAAGTGACGCGTTTGCCCAGTCCGATACCCGAAATATTTGACATTAACAGGCTGGGTTAGAACGCCGCTTTCATATATGGCGGAATAAATATTCGTGGTAGACTCGTCAAAAGGAATCCCACTAAAAAGGTTTTAAAAGTGTTATTATTTTAAAGCCAATTATATTATTGGCCCAAAGACTATAGAGGGTGTTTCCTAATTGCGGTAAGAAATTTAGGTGCGTATTCCCCAGCCAATTTTATGAAAAAAAGTTTATATATACGTAGGTCCGAAAATCCTTTGTTTTTAAGATACAGGATGTTTTAAAAAGAAAATCAGATTTTTTTATAATATCTTAAATATGTGCCATTTAATTTTATTAAAATTTGGATGTGGTATTTGTTGAAATAAGCAGTTAATTAAGCCCTAAACTAATTTTAATTAGTGAGACCAGTCGCGGCGTGGGACGCATCTTAGCTAATAAAATTGACAAAAAATGAACGCCACCAAGTTTTTGCAACTTTAATATTATTTTTTTCCTATAAAATACCTAAAAATACAACTTTTTGTTTCTTCATATTTTTACGTAGCTTGGTTAGTTTTCTAGGAAAAAATATAATCTGCTAAATTGCATAGTCCTGGACTATACAAGAAACATTAGGGCTTTTTATTAACTTAAGTGGTATACCTTCTCATTAGAAATTATGTAAATATTATCAACAAAACTTAGTTAAATAACGTTTATATCTAGTCTAACATATTTCACAAAAAAAAATTGTTTTAGAAATTTTAATGTTCTTTGAGAAGTTTAACACCCTGTATCTTGAAAACGAATAGTTGGAGGATACATGTTTATATGAACTTGTTTTTAGAGATATGGCTTAGGACTAACCAGAATAACAATATACAGAAGCGACAGCAGCATTTTGCGCCAAAAATGTCAAATGGTCAAATGTCAACGCATTACCGGGGAGTTTAGAACGGTCCGATAATACGAGTCCGTTGTTAAAAGTTTATTATGAAAATATGACCGATTTGTGTATCTGTTAAAGTTTTTAATTTAGGGTATCTCATACTGATTTGTTAATTAAAGTTGCCTGATGTATTTGTCTATTTAAAAGGTTATTATTTTAAGGAAAAATCCGTATTCGAGTGTAAAGCAGTCGTAAGTTTTTTTGTAAGTTAACCGATTTTTAATCTTTCTTGAATTTCGGTTTATTGCTTGTTGCTGACTCTTTACACATTGGCAAACAATTTCGTAGGTAACAACAAATTTTTATATTACCTTTTACCTAGCAAAATCGAGTGTAAAGCTGGCGTGAGCGGTTTTTGTGAGTTCTGACTCTTTACACCCTGTCAAATAATTTTGTTAGCAGCAACAAATTTTTAAATTAACTTTTATCTAGCAAAATCGAGTGTAAAGCTGGCGTGAGCGGTTTTTGTAAGTTAACCGATTTCTAGTCCTGCTTGACTTTGGTTTATAATTTGTTGCTGACTCTTTACACCTTGACAAATAATGTAGTGAGCAGCAACAAATTTTAGGAAAAACTTTTACCAGTTTTGTGAGCACAACAAATTTTTAAATTTACTTTCACTTAGAAAAATCGAGTGTAAAGGTAGTGTGATCGGTTTTTGTTAGTTAACCGATTTCTAATCTTTCTTGACTTTCGGTTTATATTTTGTTTCTAAGTCTTTACACCTTAACAAACAATTTCGTTAGCAGCAACAAATTTTTAGATTAACTTTTACCTAAAAAATCAAGTGTAAAGCTGGCGTAAGCGGATTTTGTGAGTTAACCGATTTCTAATCTTTCTTGAAATTCGGTTTATAATTTGTTGCTCACTCTTTACACCCCGTCAAACAATTCTGTTAGCAGCAACAAATTTTTATATTAACTTTTACATGGAAAAATCGAGTGTCAAGCTGGCGTAAGCGGTTTTTGTGAGTTAACCGATCTCCAATCTTTCTTGACTTTCGGTTTATAATTTGTTGCTCTTTACACATTAACAAACAATTTTGTGAGCACAACAAATTTTTAGATTAACTTTAACCTAGAAAAATCAAGTTTAAAGCTGGCGTGAGCGGTTTTGTGTGTTAACCGATTTCTAATCTTTCTTGACTTTCAATTTATAATTTGTTGCTGACAATAATTTATTATATTCCCAGGGCTAGTAACGTTAGATTTGTAAGGCTAGATATTTGTATAGTGAGGAGTCATAGCATGCTAAGTATAATCATCATCACCTGGCAGGCATTAGCCGTGGACATCACCCTGTATATTTTTGATGGTTTAAAAAACAATAAAAAAACTTGGAGCTGTAAGCTTAAAATTTTTTAGGATTTAGTTTATTAACAGCAAGGTTTGAAAAAAAACTGATAGGCGTTTTTGATGAGCACAAGAACCTGCCAGGCAAACTGAAAGTGTGGATGATTTATCATTTTTGATTTTATAATCATAAAAAAATTCTAACATTATTTTTGTTTCAAATTATTTTTACTCTACGTTATTTTTTATAGTGTAAGATGCTTTACTACGCCATCGACATTTTTCTCAGTGTATTAACGTTAGAAGATTGGTCAAGTGTCAATACGAGGCGTTTGAGGTCACGAAATTCTATACCCGCTTTTTCAAAGGTGCCGACGGTTATTGTCGCTTCTGTATATTGTTACTCTGGATTATGCCCTTAAGTTTTCTTACTGCAATTAAAAAACACCCTGTATACGAATAAGAGAAATAAAAATAATTTCTTACTGTGTCAATATTATACAAAATATAATCATACATTTTTAACAGTTGAGATTTTTTCTTGATTTTCATGTTTTTCACCAGCACCTCCTCTTCTGATGCGTTTTGCCTGCCTCACAAAAACTTATCAAACGCGTCAGGAAAGATGTTCCTGGTTCTTCTCTCAGCTATTTAAAAACGAATATTACATTTAGTGTATTTACAGTTAAAATTAAATACTTAATACTTTAGACTTTTTAACACCGTGTATCTTGAGAACGAAGAATTTGGACACGTGTGTATACCGGGTAGTGCATCGCCAGACTCGCCATAGGAAATCCCATGTAAATTTTGATACATACCTTTAAATATTAGCTTCGCTATTAATTTTCCAGAAAATTGTGTTAGATTATTTTTAAGTCGTTGATAAGATTGGCTCACATACTTAATTTCGTTATTTTCTACTTAAGCAATTAAGAGTCATTTAAGAAAAACTATTTGTAAAATTGTTGGTTTATTAAAACACTAGCCGACCTAGCCCACTGCGTTGGGCGTTAATTATACTTTTCTAATTTTTTTTTGTTTAATCATAATAAAATACAGCCTATAGCACTACCGAATATTGTAGATTTTTGATTATGAAAGAATTTTCATAATCGGTTTAGTATTTCCGAAGATAAGCTCTTACAAAACAAACAATGTTATAAACTTAACCTTTTTATAATATTAGTATAGATATCGAAATTTTGTGTGTGTAAGCGTATCATATCAACATCTTCAAAATAGTCTAATACAATTTTGTTGTAAAATTAATAAGGGAGCTAATATTTGAATGTTTTAAAATTAACATGAGATTTCCTATGGTCTGTCTGGCATGTATGTACAGTAGAACTTCGATAATCCGGACAGATATAGTTTAGGTATGTGTCCGAATTAGCGAATTGTCCGGATTACCGAGGTAGTGCTGATAATGAAGAACAGGTAGGCTTTTTAGTGTTATTTATTTCAACATTACCTTTATGTTTAACCAATCGGCATAGTACGTACGTACATATGCATTAAAAAAATAATGTAGTAAAACTCAAATATATAATCCATATGTACGCAAAGTATATACTCTAATGCTGGACGCCAAATAAAAACTAATTTACACCACAGTCTGCTAACTGTACACGGATGAGATTTACAAGGGAACAAATAAACCAAACATTTTATTTTTCAAAAAAGTCAATTTCCATTAAAATTTTTGCTTGTAGAAAAATATAATTTATTTGATATTGTATACACAGTTGTTATTGAGCAAATTTATTAAGAATAACGTTTTTAAACGTTATAAAAGTTTTTGGGTGATTTTATAATAAAAATTTAAAATAGGTAATTTTTGATAACTTTAAAATCAGTCTTTTAAAACTTTTTAATATTCTTACAACTTTCAACATTATTAACCTTATTTAAAATGCTATTTTAATAAAATTATTCTTTGAGGAAAATAAAGATTTTCATGTTTTTGCGTACCATGTATACATATTCAACATTTTTCTTTTCGTGAATCATAATGTTTCTACAAGACAAAATTTTTATAAAAATAACTTTTTCTCGAAAAATAAATTTTTTGTATCCATTTGTACAGCTAAGCTTTGTTAACTTTTTGCATTAAGTCGTGATTTGTTGAGCCTTTTAGCAGTGTCCGGATTGCAGAGGTAAAAGTCTAAAAGTATGCGAACTGTACCGGGTGTCCGGATAACTAGAGTGTCCGGTTTACGGGGTGTCCGGTTTGTCGAAGTTGTACCGTACCACCCAGTATATCGACTTTTTACTTGAAATTAGTCCAAAATCATTAACTAGGATTATTGACTTAACTTTAAAAGCACTTAGTATATAATTTATTTACGCTCTATCTGGTACGGACTACGGTTCAGGGTAGTGTAAAAAAAAGTTATGCCAATTTAAAGATACCAAATATTAATTAAAATGATGTTTATTTTTAAACAGCATAATAATTTGGTTAACGTATATTTTAATGTTTTTTGACTGAGCAAAAATTTATTTTTCCTACGACCACTTGTGAAAATAGCAAATAGCACACTGATTTCATGCATAGAAAATGCGTTATATCACACTAGTGCTGCAAAGTACTTTACAGCACTAGTGTTGCAAAATACTTTACAACACTGGTGTGATACATATTATGATGTCATTCTAAAAACTGCTATTGGTTTTGCAAGTGACATATTTATTGTAGTGACAGTAAAAAAACTTTTTATTTATCTTAAACGGTAGAACCCAAATTAGCGAAAATCATCTTATTTTATATTTATTAAAATTTACGAAAAAATAAAAACATAAACAAAAATAGACATAACCACAAAAACAACTTTCACTGACTGGCACAGTGTTGTCAGGTAAGTAGATCAAATTTAAAATCTCCCTTCTACCTTTGAGCACGTACTTTATAGAGGCAGCCTTGCCGCTTGACCGTTCGACCTAAAGCGCCAGAGAAAAAAAGCCTATAGATCAAATTCCTTCCTCTCTTTCTTCGTGTACTCAAACAACTAGTTAAATCTTTTTTTAAATCCCTAATTAAACCTAAGGCTAATACACATTTTATGAATCCACTTTCTTTTATCCATTCATTAATAGGTAAGGTTGCCTCATTACGTCACATATAAACCGCACTGCTGGTTCCTTATTGGCGCCAACATAGCAAACAAGGATGTCTAGACGGATAATGCTATGAGGGCGAAAGAGCGCGATATACAATATTTAAAAATCACCTAGAATAATCAATAATTTATTAATAGAAAATAAAGAAGTTACGGTAACAACTGGAATTAACAGTATTTAAAAGTATTTCTTTAATATTGACAAAAAACACAAAATACACTGTTAGAAACTTCATTAAATAATGAGCAAAATACATATGTGACGTATGGTCCGCCATGTTGAAACGCTTACGAGGCAACCTTACCTATTAAACGACCTTGGTTTTTCCTTACTTTAAGGACTTTAGGTTATGCATTTACAATTTTCATATTTTTTATATTTTTTTTAAAAATATGAGGAAAAACTGTTATTTTTACTTAATTTTACATGTGATGTTCAGTTTCATTAACTCGTTTTACCAATTTTACCCCACCCAGCACCTCTTTTTACTCCCCGGCCCCTTAAGTTTATTTACTGATATTTTTTAAAAAACGGAATATTTTGGTTATGCACCACTTACGTTTTATTTAGAAGAGTGTCTAAAATATGTAAGAATCGATAATTTTTAAAAACCCTTATAATAGCAGAAAACCGTATTAAACTATTAGCGTTATTACCTAACAAAACCATACAATTTTTACTAAGTGAGGGCCTTTTTAAATTCCAAAATGATAAAAGTTATATAATGCTTCTAGGTAGGTGATTTTCGATGTAAAAATATTGTCAAAACAGTATAATATAGCAGTGAGGAAAAGTACATATCACACTAGTGTTGCAAAGTAAATATCACCCTAGTGTTGCAAAGTTCTCAATTGTTTTTTATTTATTCTGAACAGACATACTTTAATTTTTTTTTTTTTTTTGGTGAATAATTTGTGGTCGTAGGAAAAATAGTGTACAGTACTCGTGTGAAAATGACTTTCTTACACTCGTGGGTTTGTCGCACTCGGCTAACGCCTCGTGCTACAATATTCCCACTCGTATGAAATTAGTCATTTTCCACACTTGTAATGTAATATACTATTGTCGAATAAAAACAGGAAAGGTATATTTAGATTATGTAAATTTGTATTCCTTGGGGTTTAAATAATAATTAAAGGGGAAGCTGCTTTTGTTTTTAGGTTAAGCGGACAATAATTAAACGTAGCTAGAAAAAATATTTAATTAAAAAGGGTTCGAGAAAATGTTGTTTTTACAAAGTTATTACAACCCAAATTGAGGAAAATTAAATTTTAAGCCTATTATGGCTGTTCCTTTATTAAATATTTTTTTACTCAAGCAATTTTTGTAAAATTATTGTAATTATTACTAAGTTAAGTATACTAAAGAAAACAATATGTTAGCTACTTTCAAATAAAGCTCCTATTTTTAAACGGTTTTTTGGTTTATTTGTTAATTGGAATTTTTTTGCCCAAATCTAGTAATTGAAATTTGACTCCCTTCCTGACGACCGATCGATCTAAAATTTGGTACAGTTCCTTAATCTTGATGACAATACAATATAACATATTTTTATGATTGTAAATCCAACATGGCCGCCGATACAAAATGGCGGATTACATATTACTTCACTACAACTTCAATATGGATATCAAATTAAAGGGCTTGCTTGGTAGAAGAGAACTCACTATAAAAAAATTAAAAACCAAGATGGCCGCCGCCACAAAATGGCAGATTACATTTTTTTTTCACAACTACCTCAATATGGGCATTAAGTGAAAGGGCTCAATTGGTAGAATAGACCTTTCTATGAAAAAAATTAAAATCCAAGATAGCCGCCGACACAAAATAGCGGATTACATGTTTTTCCCCAACTACTTCAATATGGGTATCAAATAAAAGGGCTTGATTGGTAGAATAAAACCCACTATGAAAAAAATTAAAATCTAAAATGGCTGCCACCACAAAGCGTTTAAAAAATATAGCCATTGTAAGTTTTAAAAAACGCACCCTGTATAAATATTTATTAAGAAATTACGTTCTAAGTAAAATTGTATACTTGAAATATCTTTATTATATAATATAGTAAATATTTAATCTTACCAAATAAAGTACTTACTCTGTGTAAAGTTAAACTTGCAAACTTTAATTAAAATTCCACAAAATTGAATAAGCCAAAAGTTTATAAAAAAAACTTTAAACAGTCTATACAATGCAGGTTTAAAGAATTACCCCTGCTAACTTTTGAACCGGAAAAGATATCAAGGTCGGATAAAATTTAGGTAAAATATATCTATTTTTATTACTGTTTACGTAACTTTAATAATAATTAATTTTATGTAAAATAGTATGTTTACCGGTTTTATAGTACTAATAGCCAAAAAATAATTCTGTAAATCCTAGCTACCAGATCGCACCAATCTTCTCATCAATCTGGGGTATTGACCATCCAAATAATAAAATCGTTGGGCATAGCGTTTAGGAAAATATAGTCATTGTAAGTTTTTAAAAACGCCCCTGTATAAAGTAGCGCATATACAGATCCGGCTAAGTAAAAAGGTTTACGCGTTAGATCGTCTCTTTTTTAGGTATTGCCTGTGAACCTTTTGACTTAGATGATGCTTCATTAAGATTATTACGAGTACTGCAAATTTAACTTTATCAAATTTTTATATATTTATTATACAACTTGGCATAAAGTTTATTTCTTTTAAACTTAAAATGGCTTTAAAAATACTTGTTAATAATAAAAATATTAAATTTAATAAAAATCAGCCAGGCAATAAATTAACAGCAGATTGTTGCGAGTAGGTGTTTGATATAAAATATTGTATAATAATAAAGTTAAAATTAAATATTAAATTCTGCTTTAAAATTAAAAATAAATGTGTGATCTATAAAAAAAAATGTGGAAAAATTTAAGTTAAAATTATTGTTTGATTTGTGTTGATTAAAAGTTAAAGGTCAAAGGTCGTAGATATATTATACTATTTAAAATACTCTAAATGGGGCAGATTTTGATATAAAAAACTATTTTAGCCTATAAATTTATTATTTTTCTATAACCGCATGAAAGCAAATGTCAAATGAAGCTTTCGATACACACGATTCAGATGTACCTGTCAGTTCAGCGTCAGTTTTGACAGCTGGTGGTGTGACCAACTTGAACATAAGCGCAATTCAGGAAAATATATTTTTTTATTTTTGTCAATGTATTCATTAGTTTTAACTTTCTAAAAGCATGGATAACTATGGTACATATCTATAAAATCACGCAATACATCTTCCTGGCGCCAAAGAACCATTTTGTTAACTCAAAACCAACAATATAACCCCGTAAACGATGTTTCTAAACTGAAACGTTAACAGACGTGTCCTACACATGTACAAGTTTGTACGATCCGCGCCATGAAAAATCAAACTCGGGCATCGCGTCGCATGCCAAGCCAGATGTGGCAGTTTTTAATACACATGGTTAAATTTGCGCGCGAGCTTTGGCTTTTATGACAGATGTGACAGTTTTGCATGACCGTGTATACCCCGGTATAGAGTAATCAAACTTAGGTCGGCATTATTGCTAACTTTGTTATTATTGGAGATACAAAGTCGGATAAATTAGCAAAGATTAACAGAAAAACAATGGAACAACAGGTTTTCGATTTATCACATTTTTTTTATGGAACCTCCTGTCCATTATATTATTATTTAAAACATCTATTAAAGAGCTTTAAAAAAGGCCACATGTGTTATATAACATTTCTAATATTTTTCGAGTTATGGCCCTTCTCGGGAATTTGATAGTAAAGTGGTACTATTAAAATAAAACACCCTGAGCTTTAAAAAATATTACATTTAATATGTCTGCCTCTTATAGTTTTAGAAATATGGCCATCCAAATGTTATTACAGCTTTATGCTATAGGCACGAAGTTTAGTAGTTGATATTATATCGTTATACCTATATTTCCAGAACGATAAGAAAAATAAAAAGCAAATGTAGTATTTTCGTAAAGCTCTTTACAATATCTAATTAATGGTGATGTACACACAGGGTGTTTTATTTAAAAAATCAATTTTCTAACAAATTTCTAAATACATCATATTATGTAAGCCTTTTAAGAAGCTTTTTAATTAATCTCTTAAATGGTAATATAATAAAAAATGTGTTCTGTTTAAAAAGTATACCAACCGCAAACCTAATGTTTAATTGTTTTTCTGTTGGAAGTAGTTAATCAGCGGAAGAAATATCTTCCTCAAGTTTGATCACTCAGTATATAACTTCAGTTCTATGCTATTCTCTGCAATTTAAATCTTACAATCTCAAACAAAAAAATGGATAAAATATCAACTGCACGTCATTGAATTAGATGTTTTTTTTTTAATTTCCTAAATATTTTATTTTAAATAGGTAAAATTTCTTGTATCCGTATCTCAGTTTTTTTAAGAAGAAGGCCTGGGTGGTTCTGTTAGAGTTTTTCCAATTCTTAGCTTGTCAATAGCTTAAAAGTATAAGCATAAAAACCCGATAGTTATAATATATAAATATCACATTTAACAGTTCTGGCATTGGTAATAGTCCCTGAGCCAGTATTGAAATCGACTTTATGATAAGAACACTTTTAAAACCTTTTTAGGAAGGTTTCTTTTGACGAGTCTATCACGAATATTCATACCGCCATATGTGGAAGCCGCGCTTTAATCCAGCCTGTGTTAAATGTTTCGGGTGTCGGACTGGGCGAACGCGTCACTTTTTTGTTGGACAAGGTTAGCACAATATAATTGTAACACAAAGCACAATAACAAAAAATCATGGGGATTACAGTCACGAAAAAGGTACATAATTATTTACCAGAATTTTTATTACTTATATCGGCTCTATAGTAAAAAAACAAAAACAATATTTACTCAGCCGAATATTCCAAATGCCCACGAAATTACTAGCAAGCCTGTAATTTTCTTTGGGGATTGTTAGACGATATTAAAATTTTAGTGGAATATATGGTTGGAGGATGCATATTTCTGATGTTTCAGATTTTATGTGGCACATCCGGTTTAACCGGAAGTGTTCTTAACTTTGCTATTTTCAAAGAAAAATCCTATACCGGGTAACAACGAAATTACGAAATTTATTTTTTTAGTGCAACCGTATAGTTTTCCAATTTAGGGACGTTATATTGTATCACTAGATGCCAATTTTAGATATAATAGCATCTGTGTATTACTTCCGGTTTAACTTTGATATTTTTAATGAAACACCCCATATATTTTATAAATTCTTTATGCTATTCCTGATGTAAAGCCTAGGATATACCCATAACCTATTATTTAAGTTTTAGAGAAAACGGAGTTGGAAAAGGACCGAACGACCTCACAATAAACAGGTTTATGGATATTGTGTCGTCGTCTGGACCTTTTCAAACGCAATTTTTTCTAAAACTAAAAAGATAGGTTATGGGTATATTATAGATTTTATATCAGGAATAGCAAAAAGAATTTAAATCCTAAAAATATATAGGGTGTTCCATTAAAATTCTCAGGGTTATTATACTTTAAAGTTTAAATTTTACAGTACTTCCGGTTAAAAAGAAGTAATTTTATAGTGGTCTCTAAAGGCAGAGTCTTTTAAAAGAACTATTTTTGGCATTTTAAATTTTTGTTATGTTCAGTTGTTTTTCCATAAAACTGCATATTGTGCCGTCCTTTAGACAGTTTCAAACGCCATTTTCTTCAGAACCAAAAAACTTAGGTTATGGATATATTAAAGGTTTTATATTAGAAATGACCTGTAGAATTTAAATCCTAGAAAATATACAGGGTGTTCTATTTAAAATATTAAAGTTTACATCACTTCCGGTTAAAAATTTGTATTAAAATAAATTATAATATAAAAGAGCTTATGCGATTTTTATCACATAATTAATGAACCTTATATCACATCACCATAAAAATACAATTTCTGGTTTTACCGGAAGAGCTACAAATATTGACTTCTGGCAGTAAAGGACTACAAATTTTTACATTAAAACCACTATTTAAAGCCTTAAATTTAAACTTAACACTTGTGATTAATATTTTTGCTTTTTTTTTAAATTTTTAAACCTAATAGTTTTTAAGAAATAAATAGTAAAGCGCTAGGATGCTTTTAAAATAGCCAAGAAAAATGTTTTTTTTTTTACGTTTCACTATTAATACCTCGAAAACTACTAGGTTTAGAGACAGAATATGAATAACAAAAAAGATACAAAATTAGCGTTTAGTTTATATTTAATACTTAAGGTGGTGGTTTCTATTTAAATTAGTAGAGTTTTTTACTGCTGAAAGTCAATTTCTGTGGTACTTCCAGTACAAACAAAAATTATATTTTCACGGTGATAGGATATAAAGCTTATTAATTTTTGTATACTTTTATAACATATGTTGTTAATCGACTTTATTTAAAAACCGTTATTATTTATTATTTTAGTTTTTTGTAAGATTTGTTAAAAAAGTTTTATTTTTTAAAATGTTTATTGTCTCATATTTTTTTAGACCTAATTCTTAAGTTAATATGTAAATAACCTAATTAAAAACCGTTTATATCGTGTTTTACGATGGTTCGTACTTTAAATTTAAAATACAAATTTCAATATTTGCTTAGTCAAATGAAAGCTGACAAAGCAAAATTTATAAGGGGTTTAAGCATACTGAGAAACTGTTTACAGCAAAAGTATTTTGATTAAATTAAATTATGGAAAATCAAATTATATTTAAATTAAAGTACTTTGTCGTGCGCTTTGAAAAATTATTTTCCATAAGAAAAAGTTTGTTTATTCATAAATAAAATTTAAAATTAAATTTAATATAATACCCCTAATTAAATAACAAATTTAAAAAACATTTAGGTAAAATTTACTGGGATTCTACTCATAATTTAAAACTTCTTTTAGCTCTTTTGTTTACAACATTAGTAAAAGTAAAAATATGTTGGGGTAATTATAATTTTAAAATGAGTAATTACTTTTAAAATTTATAAGTTGGGGCCAAATGGCACGAGGTGTGTATCCAAACAAATACAAAATTTGAAATTTAGAAGGTATCGGGGATGAAAAATTTAACAGTGAGTTAACATTGTTGCCGGATTTCTCAGTTTTATTCTAAACGTATTTTTTCATTTTTTTAAATGGATTACCACATTTTTTGTATCTAAATTAAAATTAAATCAAATTTAATAATTCCACCAATTTTAACAATTCAATTTTTATTAATTGTTTAAGTTTGATAATACCACATTTTAGGTAAAAAGTACAAATATCTTTAAAACCGCTTAAGCTTCCTTGCTTGCTTGGGTTGGAATGGCTTTGCTGCTAGGCAATCGCCAGAACCGCTTAATCTGCGTTTACAAATTTTTGTATTTAAAGGTTTCTGGCCAAGAATTAAACAGGAATGCCGTCATTATTGCCTATTTGTCGTGTTTAACGAAATACTTTTGGTTTTTTAAATAAAATGGCCCATTTATTTATTTTAATTGCAATATAAAAAGCGTGCCAACATTAGCAAAATTCCAAATTTTTGAAATTCTATTTCTATGCAGCAGTTACCGATATATGACGACACCGCATTTTGATTAAAATTTGGTAACAATTCTGATCTAACCAGTTAATTAGACATGCCTAAACCCCTCTATACCAAATTTTGTAAACAAAGCGGTTTATGATATTTAGGTGGCTGGTTGGTTTAAGGCGGGGTTGGTCACAAGCAAGATCGTTTAATAGGTAAGGTTGCCTCGTAAGCGTTTCAACATGGCGGACCATACGTCACATATGTATTTTGCTCATTATTTAATGAAGTTTTTAACAGTGTAGTTTGTTTTTTTTGGCAATAATAAAAAAATACTTTTAAATACTGTTAATTCCAGTTGTTACCGTAACTTCTTTATTTCCTATTAATAAATTATTGATTATTCTAGCTGATTTTTAAATATTGTATATCGCGCTCTTTCGCCCTCATAGCATTATCTGTCTAGACATCCTTGTTTGCTATGTTGGCGCCAATAAGGAACCAGCAGTGCGGTACATATGTGACGTAATGAGGCAACCTTACCTATTAAACGATCTTGGGTCACAAGACCATCATCTTTTATCAGGTTTAGTAGATTCTTGCCAAGATGTTTATGCAAAAGAGGAGTTCCCGTTAAGTTTGTTCCCAAATAGACTATGTCTTTTGCGCGTCAGTACAAAGCAGTTTTATATTATGTGTGAGGCTGTTTTCTCGTATTCCCGGAAAAGCCTGCATGTTATGGGTTCATTTTAAATGCCCATTTTTTAAAAGTATTTCCTTAGTTGATAGTATCCTACCAAATCCCACTACTTGTTTTAACTAAGTGTGCCCCAACTGATGGACTTTGGTTTCTATTTTCTTGGAAGGATCGCCTAGTGTCTCCTTCGCATGTCTTTGACCTGGTGATGTATGCCAACGAGCGAGATGTTGTTACTGAGACCATCTGCACATCGTTGTTTTCATTACCTTTTTGGACAGTCCGAGTACTGGTTCTCGATCGTTAAACCTTTTAGATGACCCAGCTCTTGCTAATTTATCTGGTTTTTCATTGCTTTTTATTCTCGAGTGTCCAGAAACCCACAAAAGTTCTATCATGTCGTTCCTGGCGGCGAGCTCTTTGAGATTGTTAATATATCACTAGAACACCTATTTTAATAAAATTTGTTAGACCAGATATAATCGTTATTTATTCAAATATTTGTTGCTGTTGCTACATAATTGCTAATAGGAAGTTATAACACTTAATTTTTAAAAGAAAAAAATGTAATAATGTTAAACTTAAGTTTTTTGGGCTATTCGGCCATCGTTGTAGATTTTGTTTCCTTGATCCTCAGAAGGTTTCTAGTAGACTACTTGCGTAATATTGTGTCCCAGCACGGACGCTGAGAACATTTATAGGCAGCTTGGGTGGGCGGGGCCTCATCCGGTTAGTCGTTGCGCAGTTGTTGTTCCTGCCGTGGTGCTATTTTTGTGGTTTTGAGAACTGGTATCCACGTTTTATTGATCTTCATTGATTCTTCTGTTTTGTTGAAGTTTTTGGTATGTTTGTGTATCTCTATGGCTTCCCTGTAGAATGAGGTATTAGCAATAACATGGGTATTTTTAGATTTTATGTGGTGCTCTGTACCTGAAAAAGTAACTTAACCTTTTTAAAAGAGATAAAATCAAAATATACTTAAACTTCCTTATTTCTACAAAATATTGGGCATACGTCCTTAATACATAAAGTCAAATTACTAACCACAAAAATAGCAAATGACCTAAAACTTCACCAGTATTAACACTGGATTTTTTAAGAATAGTTCTTGCTTTGGCGGTTGTCAGAATGCCCTTTTATTATGCACATTCTGATTAAATTAAAATGCGCCTATAACAGACTTGTAGCCGTTCTAAAAATTTTTTCCCGGAAGTATAGTGTGTCTGATAAAGTTTAAACCATATGGAAAACTTTTTTATTATTTATTTTAGAAAAAAAAGTAATTATTTATAAAAGTTCTGTATGGTCCAAAACCTTAAATGCAATTATCAGATATCAAATTGTGTTAGTCATCTACGAGGTTTGGCCGAAAATGTAATTTCTACTCAAGAGTAAATTATCTCTATTTTTGCTTATTATTATCAAAAATTGTTATAGAAAAAATATGCAATTTTATTTATTTCCCAAATTTTTTTTTATTTTTTTCAGCGATAATCGAAAAAATTAAAGTTTGTTTATAAGTGCATTGTCCATTTTTCTTGTTTTAGTAACAGTAAATTGAAAAAAATATTTTAAATTGTCCTAGGAAATTTAAAATAATAAAATGTATTGTACTAATGCACAAATCTAAATTTTCACCATTTTTGATAAAAAAATTGTAAATAAACAAAATTGCATATTTAAAAATAACTTTTAATTCTAAATGTTTTTTTTTATAAAATTTTTTGATATTAGTAAAAATTTAATTTTTGGCCAGATCTCGTAGATGACTAATAAAATTTAATATCTAATAGTTGCTTTTTAGTTTATTGACCATGCAGAGCTTTTTATAAGGAATAACTTCTTGACGTAAAATAAGTTATAAAAAAGTTTTTATATGGTTCCAACTTTATCAGACATACTGTATAGGTAAATAGTGCCTTAATTTATTGTATAATCTCCCATTCTACCTTAGATTGGTTTTATCGAAGAAGAACTTTCGTATCACTGCCTAAATGCTACTAAATTTTTTGACATTTTTTAACTTTTTAGGATAGTTATAAGCTTTTTTAATAAAATTGGCAGATTTCTATTATTTAATTTCCTTGTTTTATTTGCGGAAAACGCAAATGTTTGGTAACTTTTAAGTTTAATTTTTACCTACAGAACTACAAAGTAGCTTAATTAATTTAAATAATTTTAATAAATAAATAAGTAAAGCAAATATTCTTAAGTTTTCTTATGATCCCGTTATTTCTTTAAGCTCACAAAATAAATTACTTAAAAAAGAAAGCCCATAAATAATAAATTTATTTACCTACGTTTATTTTTTGTATTGGAAAGCGGTCTCTTGCCAGACTTTAATTAATTAATGTCAATCCTGAATAAAATTCTCTTAAGGTTTTTGCCAATTACGTTTTTTTCTAAAAATGTATAAAAAGCAGATATACAATCTTTTATTTCTGTTTTATTGAAATTCAGATAAAAAAAAATCTTATAAAAAAAAATAAATCAAAGTAATATGTTCCCTTTATTTTAGGTTTTTATTTACCATATTATTAATTTCTTTATTATTAATACTTAAGTAACTTTAAACGTGGTACACAATGGTATGTGTTTGGACTCCATTGTCTTTTTTAAATTTTATTTTATACTGATAGACGACTTTTTTGAATGGGGTCTCAATCGTTTTCAAGCGATAACAAAAACTATTCTTACAAAATACACTATGCGTTGTTCATCACACACAATATAAGTCAAAATTAATAAGTAGCTAACAAAAACCTCAAAAATTATAATTTCGTCAAAAAATTTCAGCAGACAGAGAAAATGCCACGGTAAACATAAATGCAATAATAACCTATGATCAAAAAAATGATCACGTTCTTTATAAAAGGCAATACACATCGCTTGATCAAAATTCCCCGTTATCTTTGGAAAACAAAATTTTCAGAATATTAGCTTAAATAAAAACTTTTTACTGAAACCAGAAGAGCTTTGACACCACACAAGAGTAAACCTTCACATCTGTATTGACTACCTAAAATTTAAAATCAACACACCTACGACTACCCTGACAACATAATTTTAGACATAATCAAACCATTAGTCGATAGGTCACCCCATATCGTGAAAAATTCTATTAATTTTGTTGATATCCCTAAAACGATAGAAATAGAACCAGACGATATTTTCACAAGTTTTGATATCAAATGTATGTATACCAATGTACCAGTGAAAGAATCCCTAAACATAAAGTTCACTAGAAGTTAGAATAAGAGAACATAAAAATAAACGAAACAAGATAAAACTTTGAGATCAGGAGTGACCAAACATGGAAGGAAGGGCACTCCACGGAGAAAAGTTGGTAAGACTGGGTAAAATCAAAGCTGATGACCAATCCAGTGGCGTCTAGAATTTGCGCATTTCATTTTGAATTGTTTTGGTAGTGATACTTGTTGAAAGATGTAATTCCAAATGTTTTTTATTTTTAGTAAAAGAATTTAGAACCTAATAATAATTAAAAATTGTTGTATAAACGGTTGTTCTACTAATACAATAAACTGTGTATCTCCGGCACTGAACAACATGGCCGAAAAATGGGAGATGTGACGTCATAACACGTCAAAGCAGTATGGCCGAATGTCGTGACCTTATATAGACCGACTTTGATCATATACAGTGGTCGGAGACCAAAATTATTCACAAAGAACACTGGAAAAAAGAAAATTTAAAGAAGCTGCTGTGATTTTCAAAAACAAAAACGTATTTAGCAAGCCTACTATCGATATCCCAAATTTCTGGCCGTCGTTTTTAAACCGTGAAAAATCATAATTTATAAGTCGTAGTTTATTTATATTAAACTATTAAATTCATAAGTTTAAAAATTAAAACCAAATATAAATATTATTATTTATTATAATTGTATATTTAGAACTATTTTAGTACATGCTTTTGGATACAAATCTTTCCCAAAATTTTACGACATTTTTACGACCAACGAAAAGCATTTTTCATTAGCTTTTAGAGAGGTGACCCATAAAGGGTGTTTAAGTGCCCGGAGGTGCAGTTTAAGGGAATAATAAAAGTGTTTTGTAAAATACATCATTTATATTTCTCCCATGTTTTATATAGAGACGCTATTTTTTTATTTCGTAATATTTCCCTTTATTTAGAAAATACAGCCATGTAAGTTTTCAGAAAACGTACCCTGCTCTGTATATGGTTTTCTGCTAAATTTTACTTACTGAGATATCGGTAAAGTTTAAAAGAAACTTTCAAAGAACATATACATTCATAGGTAACAAACATTAAGAAACTATATTATTATGTACATACAAACTGTCATTAAAGTTAAGTCAATAATTTTTATGTTTTCTTAAGATTTAGCAATTAAAATACAACTTCTTTGTCTTTTTATTATTTTTGCATCTTGCTTAGTTTAAAAAGTATTTTTGTAAATTTGCCTTATTCGCATGTTTCAGTGAATGACAAATTGGTGGGTAGAGGCTGAAGAGTTAAAGAAAATAGGGTTTTTATTTAGCCGACGTTTTGGAAAAATTATTTCCTTTTTCAGGGCACTAAAAATTATTTTTATAACATAATGTATAAAATATTACATGCATATATTATTTTTGTTAATATAGAACAAAAAGAAAAAAACTGTTTAAACCAAAAAATTAATTAATTTTAGAGTATAGGTCCTAAACACAATGGTTATGTTCATAGACTAAAATGTTAAAATAAATAAAAATGAAATATTTAAAAAGTTATGACAAAAAATTATACATTACAAAATTTAAAAATTCAAACTCGTTAAAAAGCCAAGTACCAAAGACAACTATCAAATAAAATTAAAAAAGGCATTTACTTTAGAATATATTATCCGGTTAAGAAAAAACCTAATCTAATTGAGCTAACTCAACAAAACTGTACTAGAAAAAAATGATGTTGAAAATTTATGTAAAGGAGCTTTTAAATTTAGGCCTTATTGAATCACAAAAAGCTTTGGTTTTTGAAGTAATCTAAATGTACTTAAATGCTTTAAGAATAACAAAGCTTAGATCTTTTCTCAAAATTTGAGGGTAATAAGTAGAGATGAGCAAATATGCACAAAAGTAACTAAATATGCACATAGATATGCAAGAATTTTTACACATTAATACATAAATATATAGTTTAATGCAAATATTTTTGTTCTAAAATAAAACAAGTAAGTAATAAAAATGTATTATTAGTTGTGATATATTACAGAAAAGATCAACAGTATAATACCAAATGGTATTTATAGAAAGATTTAACTAAATACAAATATTATTATTATTTATTATTAGAAAAACAATAAACAATTAAATGCTTTACTAAATTTTCCACTTAGTACCTATGTCTTCAGTCTGAGTATATATATTTGTAAATAGAAAAGGTTCGTCTACATCAACAGACGTAATTGGGGCATATTTTTTAAACTACCAGTGAACTTGTATATCTACATTAAAATTTCCTACAAAGTCACCAAAGAAATTTTAGCCACATTAAATTAAAAGAAATATCCTTCATTTTTCTCTAATTTTGAGGTTTTTGTCTTATGTTTCTCCCATTAGTCCCACTAACACTATCTAACAGATGTTAGCAATGTATTAAATAAATTTAAAGATTCAACGAAGGACAACTTATTTGATTCCTATCCATCAAAAACACAAGTATAATTGCTCTGAATAAATGCTAGTTGTTAAGGCAGTAATTTATTTTCCATTAAATATTTTGGATCAAAAACTGCTTGGAAATTTTCATCAGACAATTCAATAATAAACTGCTTTATGTGACTAACATGTTTGCAAAAAAAAGTGCCTGCTAACCAGGTTCCCCATCTTGTTATTATTGGTTAAGGGGCAAGTGGAACATTTGATAGTATGTTCTAACCGTCTTTTTGAGAAATATATTTGATCTTAGTAAATATTTTTGTGTTAAATATGCATTTAATTTCAGCTCCTTAAAAAACATGCAAAAATATTTTTTGCATAAAATAAGCAAAAAATTCCAAATATGCAACTTTTATAAATGCTTCTCTCTTGTAATAGGGATAATTTAGGGCAGTTAATTTAGTTTGATCTAATCTCTATACGGGGCAAATTGGAAAACTAAGTTTTTCCAGTTCTTTATTAGGCGGCTCTCTTTCAAATTATATTTTTCTCTAAGGTTAACAAATAGAAGTAGTTTATTCTTTCTTTCATATTTTGTAATTTGCACCTACCTCGTATACATTATAGTTAATTAAAATTTTGATCAGTGTTTTGTGGCTTTCGCTGTATGCAGAGATTATTATCAATAATACCTTTTTTTCAAAAATCAAAAATAAAAAAGGTCCAACATTTCTGGCGGCCACTGTATAAACAAAAACAATATACATATGTATTATTTTATACTTAATGTAATTAAAAAAAAAAACAGTGTATTTTTGTGCCCTAGAGAGAAGAAAATAAATTCTTCTAAACATTGGCTAAGTAGATACTGTACTTTTTAAACTTTTACTTACATATACCTTCACCATACAAAAGCATAGATGATATTTCTTTTTTTAAATAAAGTTTTAATATTTCCTATAAGCAATTAGTTTAAAAAATGTACCTTGTTACTTGAGAATAAAGTATTTGCGGATCCACCTTTGAAAAATAACTTTTTGTCTTCAAATTAAATTGTCTTAAAATAAACTTAACTTGAACTTTGAAAACACCCTCTTAATTTTGCTTTTTAGACACTTATGGGACTTTATTGTAGATCTTATTACTGTTTGGGTGGTTACAGAAAAGATCCGTAGTAATTTGTCAAAACTAATTGACGTGTGGTAAGTGGATTCGCCCAAAAATAGGAAAACAAATCCCTTAAAGCGTAAGAACATTCCCGAGGGTGTTAAAAGACGTAGAAAGTAGAAAAGTTTTCTTTTTACCTAAATTTTGTTATACTCAAAATAAAATACCTACCTAAAGTTAACGAGTACATCATTTTTACCTATTATAAGATAAAAAAAGGCACTGGCGAAATGACCACCGCACAGTGCCGACTCCTGTGGACAGAAATCAAAAAACAATATGTGACAATACATTTTTTTTATTGACGTAAAATTATAAATAAAAGACAGGATTACCAATAACTTAAAATATTTTTGTAATTCGATTGGTAGAAATGCACACAAAATATAGACAGGGTGTCTCTAAAAGGTCTATACAAAATGCTACCACAAATTCATTAGACCAAAACACAACGACCTAAAGCAATTTACCTTAGTCAAAAAGTTGATCGTTTACGAGGATCGCCATCTATATGTTAGAATTGTACTAACGGCTCCTTCTTGCCGCGATGACCATTAACTTACCTGTTAATTGCTGTACCGGCAAGTGACTCCATCTATCAAGCAGTAGGTTTATTAGTTTTAGATCTTCTGTTTTTGCCTTGTTTTTAGGCCTTAGCAACATAAACTAACAGACAACCAGCTATACTTCACACAAATTTTAAGAAATGACATTGTGACAATTGTTAGAATTTAGGTTAAAATGTCTAATTAATTTGTTTCTAAATGTCAGTCCTTTTTACTAAAATAATTATATCATGCTAAAAAAAAAGAAAAGGAATAATCTTTGATGACGAGCGCTAAGTTTTCTGCTATTGACCACGGTAAAGCCAGGTCTAGACTCATAAATAAATGCGAAACTGTTATTAGCAGAACTATTTCCCAAGAAACACAAAAGTAGACCGACAAAACCACAAATACGGGTTTGTTCATTATACATTTATCTGGTGCATGTAATGTGTAAGTATAAATAATGGTAATTTTCTAGAAACCTGCGGCAACTCCGATTTTAACGAAATTTGGTATACGGGGGTTTTTGGGGCACTGATCACGAATCTAAAAGAATTTTTTGGCGGAAACGTTTCGTTCTCGAGATATTCATCATAAAAGTTCAAATTTGATTTAAGCTTATTTTCACTATATTCCCCTTCTTTATGCACACAATTCTTGATTTAAAGCTAAAGTGTCACAAAATATTTGATTTTTACCTTTTAAAACCTCGTTTTCTACGTTTTTACATTATTTTTGCATTAAATTTTGTGGCTTTTCTTTGATAATGCGGCAACCATACATACACATAGGGCTTCATGGCACACTAGGATTGAAATGATTCAAAGTATCGCTATGCAATTTAATGCAAAAATAATGTAAAATACGTAAAAAAACGGGGTTTTAAAAGGTGAAAATCAAATATTGTGTGCCACTTTAGCTTTAAATTAAGAATTGTGTGCAAAAAGAAGGGGAAATATTGTAAAAATAGGACTAATTTAAATTTCGAGTCTGATGACGAATATCTCAAGAACAAAACGTTTCCGCCAAAAAATTCTTTCAGATTCGTGATCAGCGCCCCAAAATTTCGTCAAAATCGGAGTTGCCGCAGGTTTCTAGAAAATTACCTAAATAATAATAAATAATAAATAAAATTAAATGAAATTTAGGTGCTAAGTTAGTCGACTTTGGGGACAGTTGAATTTACGAAAAAATCGTTTTTCAATAAAAACTACATACCTTAACTAGTATATTTAAAGAAAAAAATTATTTGCGGAAAATTCAATATTTTTAGAGGTATTTTATTTTACAAGCAGCTAAAATCAACGTTTTTGTTGCTTCTAATTATTAAAACTCGTTGATATGTTTGACATTTTATGACAGACACTAACAGCGTTGTCAGATTCTGCGAATATTCTTAACATTAATCTAAATTTTCTTTTCAAGCGTAAGATTTAACTAACCAGAACTAGCCTGACCACCCAAATGTGACAGTTTTGCATGACCGTCTATAGCCCTTAGAAGCAATAAACTTACACATGCTTGTGCTTTTTACTTTAGTCTTTCTTTTTCTTGCATCAAATTGCGAGTAATAGTTTATGTTAGTATATACTACAAAAGCTAACCTTATTTCACTATATTCTCCCTTCTTTTTGCACACAATTTTACAAAAAGAAGGGGGCATATGAAGTGGATATTAAATTGAACGTTTGGCAACGTGCCCTTCGGGCACGTTAAATCTTATTACAAGAATTCAACATCATATACAACTCGGGTGCGTAAAGTTGAAAACGTATACGCCATTTTCTTTAAAGTAATCATAATAACGGCAACATTGCAAAGGCATAAACACCAAAGACGATTTCGGCCCGTTTTGGTACCCCAGTTTGGTTGGTTAAATGCCTACCAACCAATTTCAGGTGTCAAAATAGTGACATCACGCCAACTTTGGTACCCTGTTTGGTTTTGTCAAATGCTATACCGTGGCTTGTGGGTCGGTAGATCGGTTTGGTATGCTCTCATCCTTTTCTAAAGCTGTTGGTCTTACTCTAAATTTTATTTCTTTAATAATAAAACATAATATTAATAGTTGCAAATATTTTAATTTAAATATTGCTGTTAAATAAACAATTTTATAAAACCAATAAACCGTTAGATAGGTTCTTCCTTCTATTTACCTACCAAAAATGTACCAAACGAATTCGGATGCTACCATACACTGACGTAACGGTTGTGACGTAAACATACCAATTGTTACCTACCAAAGTCGGAGTACCAAAACGGGCCGAAATCGCCTCATGAATATAGGCACAAAACGTGAACAGCTAATCAACTTTACGAACTGCGTTTCTCTAATAAATAGCCAAAAACATACAAAATTTCGGCATATTTCGATTTTAATAGAGTTTTTTAGAATTAGCTTCCCTAAATGTGATTATACGCACTTTGGTAAGTGTAAATTGTTGTTAAATTAATGTACTTTGAAGGAAAAAATTGAAGAAAGTGCTATCCCTAAAGTCGACCATCACCCCATTATTTAAAAAAAGCTATGACTTAAAAAAATCTGCCTTATAATAAGTACTCTAGTACATATTTTTGTTTTGTGCAGCACTTCTTTATCTATAAAATTAATTTTAAACTACTTTTTATAGTTCAATTTCTTTCAAACAATATCCACAATGCATTAATCTTTCACTTTTAGATATTATTAAATAGTAATTTATAGTTATTATTGTTCTTGGGTACCCTTACACAAGTCAAAAGCATCTTATAAATGCGGCATTAGCTGTAAATCTTTATTTAAATATACCAAACATATCATTTTGTAGCTTGAATTTATCAGTTTTAATACGTTAGATTTATCCAATTTATAAGCTTCTTTCGCTAGTGTATTCTCTATTTGGAAACAATAATCTTTTATTTAAATAATATAATCTTAATAATAATTGGTGATACACAATAACAAAATTTTTGTTAGGAAAAAGCTATTAATGATTTTTGAAGATTTTGATATACAAAAACTTCGACTGTTGACAAACTATATTTTTGCATGAAAAACATTTTTAAATCCAAAAAGTGGCAACAATAAATATTAGTTTACCGACTAGCAATTACTACATAGTTTACTTTAATTGCGTTTCTAAAAAATTGAGGTTGTTTTATGGGTAACTTGCTTTGCGTTTACACTTTTTTGTATCAAGTAATAAATAAAATATTTTTATTAAAAAAACAAAGTGTTTTGGTTTTTGTTATTCTATTTTCATTTGTACCACGTTAAAACTTTTTAACAAAAGTATTAGGAATCAAATTTCGAGTAGATAGGTAGTACAAACATCTGAGAGACAAGTTTGGAATATAATAAAAAGCAATGATATCTTTAAGTTTATTGAAAAATATTGCATTTTAAAATACAACAACAAAAAAGGACTCTATGTAAACTATTTTAAAATATATTGTAATTAATTGATGAACATATTGTTTATTAAAAACAAATATTATCAGAAAAAAATTTTTACTTGAGCTTTTATAGAGCTTTTTCTAATCCCACAATCACTGAGAAGTCGGCCAGCAGGCAGCTGTTAGGGTATGGTTACATAAGATGCAGATACAAGCGATTTTTTAATTGTGCGGCGTCGTCCGATAGCTTATATAAAAACAAACTCCTCAATTCTAAAGCTGTGCGGCTACATCGCCTGAGATTTTAGCTCCATCACGCTGGAACCCGCTTTAGAAAAAACCTAATTTTTAGCTCATTTATAACTACAAACGCTACTAATAATTGTAGTAAAGTTTATTTTTTGTAGTACCAATAATTACGCAGCTAACCTAATAAATGTTGTTCTAAGCCAGAAAAAAAAAAATAAAACTGCGTTAAAAATTTTGGAATACACTCAAAATTGATTGTAGTTTATTGTAGCGACGAAATAAAAATCTTAATCCCATACAAGTCAAAAATATTTAAACATAACATAGCCATGGGAAGACAAAACAATTGTTCAAAACTTTTTATCTCATTTATAACTACAAACGCTACCAATGATTGTAGTAAAGTTTATTTTTATTTTTTTAGTACCAATAATTACGGAGTTAACCTGTGTGTGTGTGTATGTGTTATAAATTACCGAAAACAACTATCTTGCTTGATAAGCTGATCGGCTGACACAATTATTATAATAATTAGTCACACACACAGGTTAGCTGCGTAATTATTGGTACTACAAAAAATATTTTTTGACTTGTATGGGATTAAGATTTTTTTTCGTCGCTACAATAAACTACAATCAATTTTGAGTGTATTCCAAAATTTTTAACGCAGTTTTATTTTTTTTTCTGGCTTAGAACAACATTTATTAGGTTAGCTGCGTAATTATTGGTACTACAAAAAATAAACTTTACTACAATCATTAGTAGCGTTTGTAGTTATAAATGAGATAAAAAAGTTTTGAACAATTGTTTTGTCTTCCCATGGCTATGTTATGTTTAAATATTTTTTGACTTGTATGGGATTAAGATTTTTTTTCGTCGCTACAATAAACTACAATCAATTTTGAGTGTATTCCAAAATTTTTAACGCAGTTTTATTTTTTTTTTCTGGCTTAGAACAACATTTATTAGGTTAGCTGCGTAATTATTGGTACTACAAACAAATAAACTTTACTACAATCATTAGTAGCGTTTGTAGTTATAAATGAGCTAAAAAATTAGGTTTTTTTCTAAAGCGGGTTCCAGCGTGATGGAGCTTGAGATTTTGCCTCGATCTTCTTTTGCGACGTCGTACGAGTATTTGAGCGAAACAAACTTCTTTTTTTTTTGTGCGATTTCGTACGATTTTATAGTGGAGAATTGCCTTTTAAACTTAAATGAGGTATTTAAAAATGCACTTTGGAAAAATGAATTTTGCGTGTCCAAACTAAAAAGCCTTGTGGGATCAAAATCCAAGATTACCACACAAACAGAATAATATTAAACAGGCCTGGGATGATACAGCTAAAAAATGTTTTTTTTTTAAATAAAAACTTTACTAAAAATAAATTTAAAATGTTTGGTTTTTAATGTTTAATATTTTTGTAATAATTTTAGCGAATTCGTCATGCATCAAAGTGGTTTAATTTTTTTTTTTCTTTGAAAACGGTGTAAATGGTTTGAGAAAGAGTAATTTTATTTACCTACATAAAATATTAGTCACTAATATAAAAAATATGTTCTAAAAGACACTGAACTTACAAATATAGTTCTATTTTAATTAATATGAAAAAAAAATTAGAACCATGTTTTTATTAGAAAAACCTAAATGTGTATAAATTTCAGATTGCAAACTCTTAAAAATCTGCTTGTTATCAAATATAGTTGGTCATAAAAATCTTTAAGTAAGGAAGAGATTATACAAAAAAATATCATAAAATAAAACAAGAACAAATTTAAAATAATCAGTTAGAACTAACAAATCTTAAAGTTGATAATGTAAATAAATTCATTCGTTTCCCAATGTTTCCCCTAAATCGTCAGAATATTTACTGACTAGTTTAATTAAAAAAAAACAAAATAGTATAAAGCTTTTTGTATGCACTTTTACGCCCGCCCAAAAGAAAATTACTTTTTCAAAAAAGTGTTTTTACCTTGAATTTATCTGGCTGAATTTTTCTTTTTTTTGCAAGAGTATCATATCAATAGTAGTCCTGAACTCAGATAGTGCTTTGGATTTTTTTCATATTCAGAATATTGCCTGCCTCTCATATCTTGAAGAAATAGAGCCAGAAAACTAAAGATCTTTACAATAGATAATAAATCAGTTTAAGATTTTAAAAATTTGCCCGCCCATCAAATTCTGCGCCCTCTAGTGTAGGAGGTAGCAACGTTTTCAAAAAAAAAAAAAAGAAAAAAATTAGGTCATGATTTTTTGATATGTTGTCTTCCTCTTTTGGATATACCTTAGGCTGTCTGGCTGGCGGTAGTGGTTGCGTTTATTAGTTCGCATCTTACCTGTACAGGTAATAATTCAAGGTTTTAAAAACATTTTAGGAAACTAATTTTTGTCTTTAGAGATGTTTACCAAACATATATTTTGTAATTGCCAGACACTTTTACTATTGCTAATTATACAGTCGTCCTTCTTCTAACTTCTGAACCGTTCGGTATATTTTGATGAAACTTGGAACGATATTATATGACCACGGTCTGCATTTTTGACATATCAGTGACAGCTTTAAATGTCAAGGTGACAGCTCTAAATGTCAAGGTCACAGCTGGGCGCCAACGCAACCGCTACCGCCAGCCAGGCAGCCGAGGATCGACCCGAAAGAGAAGGAAAACAACATATCAAAAAATCAGCCAACCTAAAATTCTTGTTTTCCCGACGTTGCTACCTCCCGGACTAGGGCCTAAGCCTAAATTAATCACTATGGCTTGGCTTGCTTGATACGGGAGATCTTTAAATCTACTAACTTACCTCTATGTATGGGGTTTTACTCCATTTTGATTCAGGCGATCTGCAAGTTCATAGGGATAAACAGGGTCACCTTATTATACTTTGAGGCCAGGACCGAGGCGATCCCACAACAATTTTAGGTTGACGTGTACCTAATTTAAATTTATTTACAAAGTTAGTGTATTAAATTAAATATCAAAGGAATTTATATAAAAAAATATCAGTATGTTTTATACTATTTTAGTTTGTTCAAAGGGTGAAATAGACCACCCATAAAACATTATAAACTCTTTTTAACTTTCGTGTTCAATAAATTTTCACTTCGCACATGGTTCGGTAAAGCAGCGACGAGACCCTGATTTTTACAGCTTTCGACAGCACATGCATATGGTCAGCAATCCCGTGTCCTTTAAAAACAAATGCAATACAGAACCGTTTTGTATTTTGTTTACAGTGTGTGAATTATGTTTGTAATTGTGTTATTTTTACACGGGAAAATACCTTATTGATACGTTTAGAAATTTTAGACCAAAAATTAGATTTGTGGAGGAATTTAACCTTTGTCGTACAGTGCTAAAAAAAAACACTAAATGTGATGCGGGGTACATTTGTACCCCAAGTATAAAAACAGTTCTTTGCTTTCTTAATTTCACTTTACTAAAAAAAAATTATAACAAAAGTAAACACATAACATGAAGTTTTTATTTGAACTAATATTTAACAAAAAAGTCTTATAAAATACTGCTTAGAATAAAAAAAAAACAAGCTTGAAGATATGAAGAAAGAACAAGTCTATTTTTTTGTAATTTAACATTCCACACGCATAATTTGATTCTTAGTGTGTAAAATACACAAAACTATTGGAAGCACTGGAAGAACTTTTACATTTTCTTTCTTTTTTCCGATTGCATAAATAACTGTCTGCTTGTTGTTCTTCTACATTTTTTTGTATTTTCTAACTCAGGAAAAATATCAATATTGCAACTTCTAAGAGTTTTATGCATATTTTTGTTTGTTCTAAATCTCCTCAAAGCAACCTTTTTTTGGCGATTTTCCGAGCCCCAGCCGGAAATTTCTATGGCTCTTTTACTAACTGATTCATTTGGAAATTTCAAACTCCATAAAAGGAATCCATTTAGCCCAGAAACATCTAACATTTTTCCAAACATTGCCATCGACCACCGATTAGTAATTCCGAATTTTCTTTGAACATTTTATCGGTGGTATCTACAGCACCCTTCGTTTTGCGCGTGCAAAACTTGTGTGTCTAAAAGTGTACATGGAAATACGGTGCGGGTACAAACGTACCCCATGTCGCGTTAAGTTATTTTTTTTAATAAAAAAATATAAAGTACATATTGGTGAATCACTAAAAATATATTAAGAAGGTGCCAATCGACAATAAATTAAATCGGAATAGCGGCGATTTTAAAATTTACGAAAATATCCACAAAAATTGTTTGTATGGGGTACATTTTTGTACCCCGCACAGTACCCGACGAAGGTTAAAAAAACGCACTGCTGTACTTTATAATTATATTTTAAAAAGAATGTTTGTAAAAAGATTAGAGAGGCTCTATTGGGGCACTCTTTGAAGCCGGTGGGATAACCTCCAGGGGTGGTTCTTGGTTTTGTCCCGGCGCGGTCAGGTTCGGGAAGGTTGGCGTTCTCCGATTAACCTATAATTTCATTGGCTATACAATATGAGCAACGCTGTTTGGTTCATCGGCAAGCAATAGAATAACAAAACAAGCACTATTAGTCACGCATGTTTACATGCCGGGATTTAGTTAGATTGTCTTTTTCCTCACATTGCCTATATGTTATGTTATTTAACTGAATCTGTATAGTAAAATTGACCATTCACGTGGGCTCCGTCTCGTATGGTTGTCGCCACCTAAATACGAATATACGCGTACATACTGTCGAAAGCTCGTCGAATCTCGGTCTCGTCGCTGTTTTACGGTCTCATGTGCGAAATTCCTTAAATCATTAATTTAAAAGGCAAAATAAAATGTAAATAAATACGTGACGAAACAGCCAAAATTTATTTTAAAGAAAGAAATGATATTATGAAGGTAAAGTTGATTTTTCTTACCAAAAAAGTTTATTCTTTTAAAGAAGGCAGCAACAAAAATAGATTACCTATCTGCTTGTATTACGGGCTTAAAAATGGATTTGCATATATTTGGTATGCATTGTTGTTTTTCATTTTATTCCATTATAACAATGACGAAAAACAGTTAAAGAAGAAAACAATGGCGAACAGCAGTGCGATTTTTTTTTGCTTAAACCTATTTAAAATCTATCTTAAACTAGTCGGGCCATTGATCGAGTTATTGGAGGTTTAACTTATATTTTCCCAGTTCCATCAACGTTGTCCAAGCATTTAAACGTGCAGTTTTTGCATTTTACAGCACACAAGCCGGTACTGCCTACCACGGACGTTATTTTTAAATAACTATGTACTACCTGGATTGGCAGAATACTACCCAGAGGTTTTGCCATCCCCATCTGTAGGTGACTGGCTATTAAAAACCCAATGCCGATGTAAGAAACCTAGATTCGAAGCCGGGTCTGCGGTGCGAGGCTAGTATTAATCTATCTATCAAAGTGCTTTATTTGTTACTTGTATACAGGGTGTTCCACCGGGAAATGCTTCGATAAGTAGGCTTTGGAAAATTTTAAAACTTTGGTAACATTATAAAGACAGTGAGGAACATACAATTAAAATATTTTTACAATTCTACCACTTTCGGTTATACCGGAAGTTAATGGTCAACTTTTTTATTTTAAATAGGACATCCTATATATTTTTATTTTTTGTTCCGCGTAAAATTCTAAATACTGCCTGAGCAAGCAGGTTTGGCACATCGGCGAGTAATAACAAAACAAGCAGTATTAGTCACGCATGTTTACGTGCCAGGAGATGGGTTAGATTGTCGTCTTTGTCCTCACATTGCCTATGTGTACTGATTATTTAGCTCAATCTGTATAATTTATGTAATGTGTTCTATACCTACATAGGTTTAACCGTTTTTGACTAATTTTAAATTGTGTGTCAAAAATGACGTTTGCAAGCCATCAATTTATTTCTAAACAAAATTCTTTAACATGAGTTATAGTTGGGTTTCTCGTAAAGAAAAGAACTTCTAATTGACTGCATTGATATTTTCGTAATTAATGGATGAAGGGCGATAAAAATAATCATTAAATAGTATAACGAAAAAAACCTTCGGTCAATTTTTCAAATGAAACTCCCATCTTTTTTACCTTATCCTATTAAGCATCAAAAATGAGGGTAAGTTTATATAAGAATGTCTCTCATTTTAACAAATACAATAGCTGAACAATAATAAAATCGGATGAGGGCATATTAGAGATATTATTAAAACCTAACTTTTTCAAGTTTTACACCCTGTATCTTATAAACCATTTCGGACCTATGTTTATATAAACGCTTTTTTATGAAATGGGCTTGAGAATACGCCCTAAATTTTCTTACCGCAATTAGGAAACACCCTGTATAAATATTATGCTTAATATTAGATTTAATACAGGTTTATCTAAGGTATAATTTCTTAGCTTATTTTGGGAAGAAAAGTACATATGAATATATGTCCTAAACCTCCAAACTTTTTGAGCTACGGTGTTAGAGAGAAAAAAAATCCGTTTTTTATCACTTAACTTTAAAACTGTTGGAGATTTTTCTAAAATTTAGCAAGAACCTACTAAGCGCCAATAGAATTTTTTTAACGTAGAAGGTTTTTAAAATAATTTTACCAGTGGCGTCCGTACGACAATAATACTAGAAATTACTGGAAATTTTCAAAAAATAAAATATGGCAGGCTATTGCTTTTCCATAAATTGAAATCTTTTTACAAATCTTCATTTATTTTGCAATAAATTTGACCTCTTTACTGTTTTCTTTCGATGCACAGTTTTCGCATGAAAAATCAAAAAATAGGGCACCAGCCTACAATTTAGTTTAAAGTGTACCAAATAAGAAAGTTTACGAGGTTAAATTTGTTTTAAAGTAAATGGGAATTTCAAATAGTTTTTGCTTTTTAAAAAGCAATGGTGTATATTTATATTTTTTAAAATTTAGTGTACATCCCGTCACGGACGCCACTGGGAAAAATACTTAAAAGGAAATCACATCAAGAAAAACCTATTGGTGCCTAGTAGGTACATGATAAATTTTGTAAGAACATATTAAAGAATTTTAAAGTCATGATAAGAAAACGATATTTTCTTAAAACATTAACACCTGTAGCCAAAGTTAAGATGTTAGGACATATGTTCATATCGTTTTCTTCCCAGAAGGGCCAAGGAATTATTCTCTCTGTATTTCCCAGCCAATAATTAAATTACACCCTGTATTTCTTTGCTGGCCCCCTGAAAAAACAATTTTGCGACAATGGAAGTGAATGTTTTGCTAAAATTTCATCTTACCCTAAGGTAATTCAACGCGACATCGACGGGCGTCATCTATGCATAACAAATATATGCAAATTATATTCTAAAGCCTTCTCAAAGGTAACAAGCATCGTATTCTGCGGTGCCTTGTCTAAAAGAAAAAAAACATCAGAGAAAGGAAAATTTTATTAAAGAACTTTCTACTAAGGCACTGGCTTAACAACCGCCGATCAATTATAAAAGAAAGTTGTCTTCCAGTGGTTTTTTCCATTTGTATATATGAAAACCGCTTCGAAAATTTAAATTAATTTGTAATTTCAGCGGTTCTTACTTATTTTCTTAGTGAAAACCGCCGTCCGAAGCGGTTTTGCTTATAGAAACCATTTAAATCCGCCGAAAAAAAAGTAAAAGTAGTAGTAATAAATATTATTTTCTAAACTTCGTGTTTTTCTTTTGTGACTTATTTTTGTAGTTTGTTTTCAGTTATCAGAACAGATATTATGTCCCAGAATGCGATCAACATATTTTAAAAATTTTATAGGCATTATGAAGAAAACTGGTCGCATGGTCCAAAACTAAGAGATACCAAATGTTTTCCGATTGGTACAGGGCAATTATAACTAAAAATATGGATAATGACCAAGAATAAAGTACTTGGATTTATAAAAATAGAACAAAAATAAAGTAAGGTTATTTATTGTCCCGGAAGTGGGAACAACTCGATTTTGACAAAATTTGGTATACAGCTTTTTTTTTTTTTTGGGGCCCTATCAGAATCAAAACGTTTTCAAGATTTCCATCATCAGAGTTAAAAACGAACTATTCCCATTTTCCATATATTGTTCCTCCTTTTTGCACACAATTTCTGATTTTAAGCTAAAGTGGGACACAATATTTTATTTTCACCCTATAAAACCCCGTTTTCTATACAGTGCGAACGTAAAGGTTGGAATAAATTCATTTAAATTCATGGTACGTTTAACTGAAAAACGCCTCGGACACGACGATTTTGTTTTCAGCTGTCGGTTTTTTAATATAAATTTATGTATACAGGGTGGCCCAAAAACAAGTTACGGTCATTAACTTAATTTTTAAATGTAAACACCTATTTTTTATTTTAGATTTAGGTCTCACATCAAATTCTAAGTACATTTCATGCACCATGTCCTATACCTAAACTCGACCGTTGACGATTGAACACAATAAAAGCGCCATTTTTGGAAGATTTATTTATATCAAGCAAAACCTATCAGTTAGTGTTTGCTTTATTTACATTTTTGGTTGGTGTTTTTGATTGTCAACTTGTCACAATTTGTTTACTTCAAATAATTTTTGTGTGAATCTAGAGTGATTTAGATGCCTAAGCAAAGTTTTTGCTTGTGTTAAGTTTATCAAAAGATAAAATTAAAATTTCAAAAAAAAATGGTACGTCTTAGTGAGCGAGAGCGAATAGAGATTTTGATGATGATTGGTTATGGAAACAGGATGCGCACTCAGATGGAAGTCTGTGAAATTTATAATGCCAAGTATCCTGATAGGCCACGTATATCTCAAAGTACTGTCAGTAAAATAGAAAAGAAATATCGGGATTTGGGTCATGTCAGGGATAATTATACGAAAGGTCGGTCAAGTATATCAGAAGGGAAGCAACTAAATGTTTTGCTGGCAGTTGAAGAAGATTGCCATAAAGCGACTCGCAATATTGCGTTAGAAAATCAGATGTCCCAGACATCCGTCGTTAAGTATTTAGGTATAAATAAATGGCACCCTTACAAAGTCCAATTGGTTCATGAACTAAATGAAGATGACCCAGATAGGCGTTTAGAATTTTGTGAGAGACTTATGGACTTGTGCCATGACAATCCACAGTTTTCAAAAAATTGTATTTTCTGATGAGGCAACGTTTTGTCTTCATGGTAGTGTAAACCGGCAAAACTGCCGATATTGGGCTACTGAAAATCCGCACTGGATGATGGAGTGCCACAGCCAAGTCCCTCAAAAAGTAAATGTTTGGGCTGGGGTGATTGAAAACAGGGTTATAGGGCCCTTTTTCTTTGAAGAAAACTTGAATGGTGAGAGGTATTTAGAGTTTTTAGAAAATGATTTGGTTCCATGCCTTGCCACTTTATACCCCGATCCAGAAGACCCGGATATACCAGATAATTCCTTATGGTATCAGCAAGATGGAGCTCCAGCCCATTACACTCGTCCCGTGCGCCAGTACCTGGATACCGTTTTCCCTGGACGTTGGATTGGTCGGAGGGGTGCAATTGAATGGCCGGCCAGATCGCCGGATTTGACCCCTTTAGATTTTTTTTTGTGGGGGTATCTTAAGTCCAAAGTTTATGTTAATCGGCCAAACAACATCGAAGAATTAAAAATTAGAATAACGGACGAAATAAGATTGATAGAACCTTCTGTTATCGATAACGTTTTACAAGAATTTCAGCATCGACTGGGATATTGCCAAGAGGTTCGTGGCGGCCATTTCCAACACTTAATAAATTAATTAAAATATTTTTATGTACTCTTGCTTGATATAAATAAATCTTCCAAAAATAGCCTTTTATTGTGTTCAATCGTCAACGGTCGAGTTTAGGTATAGGACATGGTACATGAAATGTACTTAGAATTTGATGTAGAACCTAAATCTAAAATAAAAATAGGTGTTTACATTTAAAAAAATTAAGTTAATGACCGTAACTTATTTTTGGGCCACCCTGTATACATAAATTTATATTAAAAAAACCGACAGCTAAAAACAAAAATCGACGTGTCCGAGCGTTTTTCAGTTAAACGTACCCTTGAATTTTAAATGAATTTATTCCAACCTTTACGTTCGCACTATTTTCCGGCGGTTATTAATGGTTTTTAAGCAAAGCCGCCGGACGGCATCTTTCACCGAGAAAATAAGTAAAAACACAGTTCAAAGTAATTTGAATTTTCAGCGGTTTTCATATATGTATATAAATATAATTGATCAAAGCCGCCGGCGATCGTTTAGCCAGCGCCTTTAATAAATTTAATTTATTATTATGGTACGGTTAGGGAACAGGGCAAAGTATAGATGGGAGTTTCCCAATTCTATATCTTTACAAAATAAGTTACAAGGTGTCCCAAAAACAAAATTTTCATTGTCAGGTAAATATTTAAAAGCAAACACCCTGTTTATTTTAAAATATTTTGACTTTTAATTAAATTTTACAAGTTCAGATGAGAATATACAGCGTGTCTACTTTAGTTCGCACCATATGGAAAACTTTTATTATTAATTTTATATATAAGTATAAAAAATATTCTTTATAAAAGTTTCGCCTGGTCTAAACCTAAAATGCAGTAATTAGATTATAATTGTTTTGCAGTGATATACGAGGTATGTCAAAAAAATTAATAGTGCTTAAAGGAAGGTACCCTTATTTTTAATAATATCGAAAAAAAATTAAGAAAGAGATATTAAGGATTAAAAATACCTTTCAAATATGTAAATTGGTTAATTAAAAAAAGAATAAACTTTTTAACATTTGTTTCTACGATAACGAGCATTTCTGTGCCTTTTCGCTGGTTTTGACAGTTCCTTATTCTTTCTTTACCTATTACATTTCGAAATACGTATGCCCTAAGGCACTTAAATTTTCACCCGTATAGCATAAAAAATTGATAAAAAAGTTTTTCTTAAAAATAAACAACTTTACATATTTGAATGTTATTTTTAATCTCAAGCATCTTTTCTTAATAAAAATTTTAAATAATATGAAAAGTAAGAGTACTTTCCTCTTGGGCAAAATTTATACTATTTTAACATACATCATATATACCACTGCAAAAAGTTAATATTAGATAATTGTAGTTAAGATTTAAGACCATGCAGAGCTTTTTATAAGGAATACCTTTTTTTTGTAAAATTAATAGTAAAGAAGTGTTCGATATGGTGCGAACTTAAGTAGACAGGCTGTATAAAACGAACAGAATATTAATGTAGGTACTGATTAAAGGTAAAAAGTGTGGTAAAAAAAAAGAATATTTTGGTTCTATAGTCCATTTTCAAAATGTTAGAACTAATAAATCCGTACGTAGTATGCTGATAGGCAACAGGGTGACCCACATGTAATTTATGCCACTTCCATAGTTTTTAGCATTGGTTTATCTGGCAAAATTCTCTCTTTTTATCGAGTTTATGTCTATATCACCTGGTTTTAGGTCAGTTTATGACTATTTTCTTTTGTATTTTTTGAGAAACACTAAAAATTGTACGCCAAACGCTTGCACCTGCGGTACCTGTTAAAGAAATATGCATTTGCGGAAACTAAATGTATAATAATATACAAAATACAGTAAATTAGCTGAATAACACATGGACAATGTGAGGAAAAGAAACAATCTAACGTAAATACCTGCATGTAAACATTTTTGATCGGATTAGTCACCTAGCCAGTATACACAATAAGCATCTGCTAGCTTTTGCACGGCATATGGCATAAAACAGATTTTCACTAAATTTGCCCTTGCTAGTAGGTAAGTAGTTATTTTATTGTGAAAGTCAGTCCATAATTTCTAGCTTTCTTAAATATGAAGTTGCTATTGCTTTTTATGCGCCATGAGTGATAGCTTGCAATATCCGTAACCACCACCAAATCAGTCGGAAAAATGTTATCATTTTACCAAAGTAGTAATTAAAAACATCCGAATATATGTCCTCATGGTAATTTCCCGTAACGCAAGACTGAAACGTTAGTTAACCCATAGAGTAAGAGAAATTATAAGAGTTATCATGGAATAGCCGATTTAAGGACAGGTCATGCAAACTCCCAATATAATTTAATTCGTTTCTCGTTGAAATACCGCCAGTTAGTCATTTCAGTAAGCTTACGTGTCTCCCCACCGCTAATGTTACATGAGGCGAGGCTTCGACCGACGCATTTAAAGTGTAAACTGGAAAAATGACAAGCCTGCCGCAAAAGCGGTACGAAAATTTTAGCATGCCATGGTTTCTCTTATCCGCGGTAGGTATGTTACTTTATGGTTAACCTCTACTCCCAAAGAGTGCAATTATTGAGTCTCTTCCCTTTTCCTGAAGGAACCTTGATACTCGTTGACAGGCCTGATAAGCTTGGCGGTCGAATTGCATATTTGGTGTTTTCATGAATAATTTTTGGTCCCAAATTTTCCAAAATTTATCTATATTCGGTAAAAAAGTGATTGTAAAAAACTTTTGTATTTCCTAAATTCTAGCACGCTGTAGTTCCAAAAGTAAAATGTTTAGGACATATGTTTGTATAAAGCTTTTTACTTATTTTTTTGTTGGAGAATCACCCCTTAAAGTTTATCGGAAAAGTTGGCGGACACCCTGTATAAATACCATTTATCACCAGTATCGTGCCAGAGGCCTACGCCTATAAATAAACCCAACATTTAGACTTAACATTGCTTGGTAGGCCAAATTCCGTATTTAATTTAAATATTTACTGTGCTAGGGAAATTCCTAAGGTAATCTTACCTAAAAGCCGGGCTACAGACGACATCCCGAGGCTTGGCAAATGTCCGTTCGTTCAAACGTTCTCGCATCGTAAGTATGGCAAAGTAAAGCCCAAGGAAAATAAACTTTTTAATAAAGGGAGCTTGATCCCATTTAAGCGTATGTTCTCTAAATTTTGTGACGTAATCTTTTTCCGTAATTCTTTGTTTGCAATCGTACTGGAAGAGTTTTTCGAGTTTTTGGCGTTATTTCTTTGCTTTTTAGTCATTGGACTTTATGTAGGTGGATCAATAAGCCAATGATAATCCAGTATTTCTAGAAAGCACAAAAATCCGAATTATTATTTATTCGCTAGCTTATATATCCACTAGTTTTTTCACAAAAAAATTTTTTTAGGTCGTCATTTTTGGGAGTTACATTCATTTGAATACGAACTGTCGAAGAGAACACATGAAAATGGAGAAAATGAAGTAAGAGCTGTCATCAAGTACCTCTGCCTGAAAAAATGTCTACCAAAGACATACACAGCGACTTAGAGGAAACATTGGGGGACTCTGCTCCTCCCTATTCCACAGTCGCACGTTGGGCAAAAGAATTTAAGCTGGGAAGAACCTCCACTGAAGATGAACATCGCGAGGGGCGCCCATCCACGTCTCTTACTGCAGAAAACATAAAAAAGTGGAAGATATCGTGTTGGCCGATCGAAGAGTGACCGTGAGGCATGTAGCTGAGGTTACAGGGATCTCGTATGGCAGCGTTCAAAAAATCATTGTCAACGAATTGCATATGAAAAAGGTCTCTGCGCGTTGGGTGCCTAGAATGTTAACCGACGAGCAAAAAAGAAACGAGTCGACATTTCGAGGGTGAATCTTCAAAGGTTCCAGGCCGATAAGGAAAATTTTCTGCTGCGTTTTGTAACCATGGACGAGACCTGGATCCACCACTTTGATCCCGAAACCAAACAGCAATCAATGACTTGGAAACGAGCCTCTTCACCAACGCCGAAGAAATTCAAAGTGTCAAGTTCAGCGGGAAAGGTTATGGCGTCTGTTTTCTGGGATGCTGAAGGAATTATTATGGTGGAATATTTGGAAAAGGGGGCTACTATAACAGGCTCTTACTACGCAGACCAAATAAGAAGATTACGAGAGGCTATTAAGTCGAAAAGACGTGGTAAACTGAGAGCTGGAGTGCTGTTTCACCAAGACAATGCCCCGGCTCACAAAGCCGCAGTTGCGATGGCTGCCATTCAAGAAACGGGGTTCGAACTGCTTGAACACCCACCCTATTCGCCAGATCTAGCTCCCAGTGACTTCTACCTCTTTCCTCGGCTCAAAGAACACCTCCGGGGCAACAAATTTGAGGACGACAGTGAAGTGATGGCCGCAGTAGAGGCATTTTTGGAGGGTCAAGACAAAGAATTTTTTTCTAAGGGAATCATGGGTTTAGAAAAAAGATACACTAAATGTATTAACTTGTTAGGAGACTATGTTGAAAAATAAAATAGTTTTTTTAACCTAATATTTCTGTTTCATACTGATTATCATTACTTATTGATCACCCTCGTATACTGAAGAGATTTTACTGTTTATAGTTAAATTGAGTAGTTATTAGTGCTGCAGTTACAGAAATATTTTAAAGCCTGTAAACAGGGTCTACGTTTAAATCGTTATTAAGGGAAGATAAAAATATTTTTTTTATGATTTTTTAGTGATTTTATTTTATGGTATGCAAGTATTGGTTTATTTTGTCAGATGAAAAATATTATGGGAAAAAAGTGACGTCACTAATATAACCTATATTTTCGGACAAATATAAAAATCGAGCGCTCCTTAATAAAAAGTTTATCTTCCTTGAGCAAAGCCAACGTTGGAATGCGGGAACGTTTAAACGAGCGGACATTGGCCAAGCCTTGGCATGTCGTCTATAGCTGGCGTAACCCTATTAGGAATTAGGTTCTTTCCCGGCCGCGATTTACGAATCAAGACTACACTAATTTTTTCTTTTAGATAGAAAAAAAGTAAATAAATTAGGCTTCTAAAATACTGTATTTATAGTAAAGTCTAAACTTAATGTAAATATCCTAATTTTTTATAATGCCTATTTAAAAAAATTAAAAAAATTAAAAGTAAATGAAAAGTTTTTAAATGGAAAAATGAAAAGCGTTTAAAATTAACTGAATAATTTTTTTTACAAGACTTTGTTAAAGAGTATTTTACTTAAAATGCTTTTCCAATAAATCCAAATTAAATATCCATGAACATTGAAAACTCGTAAATACCGATTACAAAAAGCAACAGAGAGAACAAGGAAACGTTTTATTATATCCTTTTAAAATAACTGAAACAAGGGGAAGTAAAATTTTTATTGAATTATTTTACAAGTAAATGGTTTTAAAATCTTTATTTAAGTTTTCGCCCATAATTTTTTTTTTTAAAGTGGAGGGCAAAGTATGGTATATACTTATATTTGTACAATAAACAGAGTGTCCAGAAACTTACCGACAAACTTTAAGGAATGATTTTATTTAAAAAATTTTTAGAATGTATGTCCTAAACGTCTTAGTTTTCAAGCTACCGGTGTTAAACATTTTTAAAAATTATGGGTTTTTATACCAATTCGGATATTTTAAAAATATTTAACAAAAAAAGAGAATACATTTTTACCAGTGTCGTCCATGAGGGGCTAAGCAAAAACATTTAAAAACATGTTTTGGAAAATAAAGAAAAGATTAAGTTGCAGAAAAAAAGTCTTTACATAAAAAAGATAATATTGAAATGGTAATTAGGTATTAATATAAATTAGGTGTAGAAAATTATAAATTATACCAATAATATACTTACCTCTTTAAATTATGATGAGAGCACATAGACAAATTGTGGCTTTTTCATTAAAAAAATGAAAGTAATATTTTAACTAGTTTTAATATAAAACAGTTTTATTATTTAATTTTTTATTAAAATTCGTATTTTTATTAATGTCAAAAATATTCCCTATTTTATTTTTGGGACACAATTAGGAATACGTAATTAAGCTATTAAACTAAGGATGCAAATCTGATAAATAATTTTTAATTTTCATTAGAAACGTAAAAACTTACCCCTAACTTTTATTTTTAACGTATCAAGAAACACGGTATTTTGGGATGATTCTGTGGTATCTGTATCTTTTATAGAAATTCCTTTTTCGGTTAAGATATACAGAGTACGACAAAAAGTATGATATTTTAAATGGTACAACCGGTATACTGAATCATTATTTAAAAGATAATGTTAAAGGCGTTACAAGCTACCATAGTTTATGGAGTCTATCGTTAATGGTTTTGAAAATATGGCCAGAAACAAAATTATTGGGCAATTATTGTCATACCGTGTGTCCTAGGATAGGTGTTACAAGAGGACAAATGGACCAAGAAATGTTGTAATCTTCTTAGAAAATCATTTATGGTCTAAAAGGATATTTACAAAATTTTACTTTAATTGGCCATATACAGGGTGAGTTATAACTAAAAATATTAAAAATGACCAGAAGTAAAGTACCTTTATTTCTAAAAATATGACAAAATGGTATAATTAAATATTGTAGAGAATTAAATTCTATGTCAAAATTTAAAGGTAAAGAATTTGAATTAAAGTAAAAATAATTTTTCACAATGCATTCACAGTTTTAAAAATACTTGCTTAAGGCAGCGATTTAAAAATATATATATTTAAAATTGTTAATATTTCCTTTAAATTTAATTTTAAAATTCAAAAATGTTTGGTCCATTTCTCCACCTATTTGTAACTCCTAACCTACCTACATTATAATAAAATTTGCACTTATTCTTTAGAATTTAGTGACCATATTTCTGAAACTAATAAAGATAGATATATCAAATGTAGCATTTTTTAAAGCTCTTTAAAATACCTCTTTATAAGTTATATATTATACAGGGTGTTCCATTAAAAAAAAAAAACATTTTTTTTGTCCTACCTCCTATACATTGGAAGATATATTAAAATCTAATTATTAATTCAGAAACAACATAATTAACCCAACAAACTGATATAATTATTTTTAGACGATAAAAAAAATAAAAAGTTAAGGGGGTGTACATTTATAACTTGACACCTGGGACATAACTTTGCAATATACAGGGTGTCCAAGAATATGAGGACAATCCTTCGGGATTCATATAGAACACGTCAAAATAATGTGATGGGCGCAAAATACTCAATAAAGCACACCTACTGTTCAGGAGTCCAGAAAGCCATGAATTTGATTTAACAAATATTTGTTTTACTGTTTTATTAAACGTCAAAGTTGCTTAAAGAACATGACATTTTTTAAACGTGCAGATAAATAAATTTGCATTTTCTGTGGTGTTTAAATTTATTAAGGTTATATCTGTGGAAAATTAAAAAATAGTTATGGAAGAAGACCAGCAAGGTATGTACTTACTAAATAACAAAAAATTTTAGTGTATGTTTGTATTTTAAAATCGTGACAGGTACATCAACTAGCTACATTATTTTGTTAGGTGAGCTACTAAAAACTCAAAATTCAAAAGCAATTTGTTTGTGTTTTCACCACATTTCCAATATCACATAATTTTTTTATATACTTATAATGCCTCCTATCTAGAATCAATAAAACGTTTGCCTCAACTTGCCCCCTATAAAACCTATACCGTGTGTTCTAAAGAGTATCTAACTTGACCAAATTATGCCAAATGTGTTGAATTTGTCTGCACTTAAATTTTCGTAGGCAATTTTTCTTAAGTACCATCTTAAAAATAACATATTTTACAGTTTCTCTTTTTCTATCCTTCTCTCACACAGTTTGGCAAAACAAAGATATCTTACTTATTCTGCTCAAAATCTGTGTACAAAAACAATGTTTTTTAAAGGACAACAAGCTCTTTTGAATATTTATTCAGAGTGTTTTCTTAAATATATTTTTTTATTTTTAGCCCAAAATCAACCAGTATTATCATTAAGCTATAGAGAGCTATTCTAGAAATGTTTATAAGTTTTCAGAAAAATCTAGATAGTAAATTTCACCCGGTTGCGAGGCACAAGTTTTGGAGCTAACGGGGTTTTCTAAATTTGCCAAATGATGCTAACGATGTTCTTAATAGATTTTATTATAAATTTAAAATCAAATGGTCTTCATGTAATAGAACAAAAACAGATTTTTGCAATCTTATGGAGAGTGGTTAAATACTGTATGTGAGTTTAAAAAAATTGTAAAAATAATAAAGGACGAAAGACGCTAGATTTTGATTCCTGTAGCGAGAGAACCAAAAGACAAAAGACGAAAATATTGCGAGAAAGTTTTCCCCCTGAGCAACTGGCTTACGCCCAGCTCAAATGAGCTATCGCATGGAACGGAATTTAGAGGCTTCAAAAGTATTAAAATCTATTTGTGAGGAACCTCAAGTAGCAAAAGAATATTCCAGCGCTTTAGTACAACAAAATTATTCACAGCTGTCCTCAGATGAAGCTGTTTCACTCTTGGTCGAAGCAAAATTAACAAAACTTCAGTACAAGTTAATTAGAAAACAAGTGCAAGAACATAATTGTTATATATATCCATCGTATGATCAAGTACTCGAAGCAAAGAAGAAGTGTTATCCTGCTAACATACGTATAACGGAAAGTTTCGCAGAAGTTCCTGTTCAATCATTACTGAACCATACTAGTCAAAGACTTTACTTTTACAAAAGGATGTTCTGCTTAACTTAGATAGCACAAATAATGACATTTTAAAATTAACATTAGTTTGTAAATATGGTTTTGATGGTTCATCTGGCCAATCCGAGTACAAGCAAAGTTTTTAACAATGTGTCAGTCTCTGGATTCTAGTATTTTTTTTACATCACTGGTACCCATTAGATTAAGCCAGCAAAGTGATGAAGGAAACGTGATAATTTGGCAAAATTCCAGGCCTTCATCAACTCGCTTTTGTCGCCCCATAAAAATTCAATTTGCACGCGAAACCCGCGAATTAACATTGGCTGAAAAACAGAACTTAGACAACCAGTTAGAAAATCTGACTCCTTTTAAATGCACTATAGATAACATTAATATACTGGTAAATTTCGACCTGCATTTAACGATGATAGATAGTAAAGTAGGAAACGTTTTAACTGAAAATAATTCCACTCAAAAATGTTTTATTTGTGGCGCATCCTCAAAAGAGTTTAATAACATCGAAGCTGTTTTAAGAAGGCCTGTAATTAATGCTGATTATTTTAAATTTGGTTTATCTACACTGCACGCGTGGATACGTTTTTTTGAGAGCTTACTGCATTTGGCTTATAAGCTAACCATAAAAAAGTGGCAGGCCAGAAGTGCAGAAGATAAACAAAAAGTCCAAGACTCAAAAAAACGTATTCAACAGCAATTGTATTTACAATTGGGATTAATTGTAGATAAACCAAAACCAGGTTTTGGTTCGTCAAATGATGGCAATACCGCTCGCAAATTTTTTGAAAATGCGAGTGTTGCTGCTGAAATCTGTGGAATTGATAAACAATTAATTCATAGATTTTATATCATATAGCAGACATTGTCCTCTGGATATGACATAGATGTAGCTAAATTTCAATGTTATGGAGTTGAAACTGCACGAATTTTTGCAAATTTATATTCATGGTACCCGATGCCCACATCAGTACATAGAATATTATTACACGGTGCTGAAACTATAAGTGCCTTTGAAATTCCCATAGGGCAGTTGTCCGAGGAAGCCCAAGAAGCGAGGAATAAGGACATCAAAAGCTTTCGTTTAAATTTCGCGAGAAAAACCTCTAGGCAAGATAATTTACAAGACATTTTTAATCGTCTTCTTGTTTCCTCGGACCCTGTCATTTCCGGGTTTCGAAAAACACCACCCAAGGCCAGTAAAAGTCTTTTACCTAATGCCCTTAATTTATTAAAACCACCCAATGTTTGCAAAATGACTTTAAATGAGAGCGAAATTCTAAGTTCTTCAGATGAAGACTAAATTTTATAAAACAAAATACTTATTTCTTAGCATTGGCATATTGTGATTATAAATTTAATGAGGAAAACATGTACATTTATGTAATAATTTCTTCTTTACGCAACTGGGTATCAATATTTTCTGTTAACTGTAAAACTGTTACAACTAGAAATATGCGCGATATCATTTTTAAATTTAAAAACAAAAAATAAAGAAAAAGTGGGGGGCGCGACCCCGAGCATACGCCACTGTTTCTTAGATAATATAATATTCTTTAATTAAAATGATGCTAATTTAGTTCACATAAACGGTATTTTGATTAACCTAGATATTAAGATATTTTTATTTAGTATTGATCACCCTGTATAATACAATTTATGTTAAATGTAAAAAAATCATATTTAGTGGTTATATTTAAGTAAATTATGTTAAAATTTTTAACTTTTAATAAAACATAACACTTAATCCTATTTATGCCAAGGAAATAATTTTTGAAAATGATAAATAAACGTAAAGGCCTCTTTAAAATGGCATCCTTGTAAAACATTTGCCTTTATTAGTTAGCCAGGTGGACTTAACACTCATACAGTGTGTTAATTTATTTTTACACCCTGTATAATAAATAAAATGAAATAAGTATTTTTGGGTAGCTTAAATCCTTAGCTAAAAAAGTACTTTTGTTAAATGTTGATATATTGGAAGCGATTACAAGAAAATAAGTTTCGTTTAGTAGGGACATATAAAAACAATAGGCTGTTCTGTTGAAAAAAAAACCTGTACATTTTATCACTATTTCAAAGATTTGTTAACAAGCTTAAAAAATACCTCATGCAAAATATGCAATTGTTAATAGTTTCTGAAAATATGGTCATTCTTAGAAGTTTAAAATAAACTTGCATTTTTTAAATTATTAAAAACACCTTTTATAATGTATCACTATTTAAAAGTTATTGCAAGGAACTTTAGGCAAATACTAAAGCAAGTGAGAAAAGATTAGTTATTTTTTGTGTGACATTACGTTGTCATTTTTAAAATTTAGTGCTTTATTATTGTCAAAAATCGTACAGTAAAAGATTAAAGTTGTATTTATACAAAGAATTAAGTTAAGTTAAACTAAACTAGAGTAAAAATAATAATAAAGCACTCAAATTTTAAAATGACAACGTAATGTCACGCTAACTGGTATTTTTATTGTTGTTTATAAATATGATGCGATAATAATGTAACAATTTTTAAAAATATATTAGCATCTAACTAGCAGCAACGGGTTAACCGAGAAATCTAAAGTTTTTACCATGGACGTAGATTTGCATGCTCTTCAATCAGAAGTTTTCTCTAAAATAATTAGGGGAGTCAATAATTGACCCATTAAAAATTACATGGGATTTCCTATGTCCCGCCCGGTGATGCATCACCTGGTATATTTCATTTATGTGGATTTTTTTAAAGCTCTTTAAGAAAATTTCAGAATAGTGATAAAATATGTAGGGTGTTTTAATTAAAAAAATATTTTACCATATTACTCTGTACCTGAAAATTACGAATGCGTATTGTTTTCTTTAATATTTATTTTAAAGAGCGTTAAAAATGCTACAAGTTAGGTAATTTAAACAATTTTGTATTTTTACTAATGACGGACACTTAATTTGGATGAGTCAGTCTGAACTAAAGGTTGAACAACTGTGTAAACGCTAAGATTGTTACAAAAATACAACAATTTTTAATTTATAGGTATTTTTAAACAAAATAAAATAAAATGAACCAATTATTACCAAATGAAAACTCCCGAGAAAATCCCAACCGTAGTATGCCAAACATTAATGACAATTGATGTTTTGAGATAACAAAAACAATCGAATAGCTTTATTTTTTGCGTTGGCATATTGGTTTTCTTTTATTTTCTAAATACAGCCATACATCTAAACAATAATATTATTTTATTGGGTTTATGCAATGACTCTGAAAAATTATTTCACTTGTGAAAACCATGGACGTGTTTAAAATTAGGATTTGAAGTTAAAGAGAATATTTTAAAAACTGCAGGACTTATCAAAGTTGCCTTCTCAAAATTATTACAAAATAAAATAGGTTTTAAGTAATTTAATATGATTACCATTTAGACTTATAATAAAAAGTATAAATATTTTTAAGAATAAAAATTGTTTAAATACTTACCCAAATTTCTATTGGAATTCGGGCGTAATCACCGGTTAACAATCAGCTAGATAAGCTAGATTAAACCTTTAACGTGTATAGGGAAAGAGTAATTGTTTTCCTGCGAATATAACGCGTGCGAAGCCGCGAGCAAAAGCTAATATCAAAGAAGATACTAGCTAATGCAATAGTTGTTAGTTATTTTTGCTAATATTGAGCAATTGAGCTATTTGACTAGGCAAATAGCATTTGAAAATAAATAATATAAAATATAAATAAATACCCCATTTGCCCAGGAAAGACATTTGCCTACGCCAGAAGCCATTTGCTTAAAAACCAATTGCCTGCGACATATACATCTATATCGCTATTGCAACTAGAACGCAGCATTTTTCGATCCCTAGAGTTTTAGATTGTGGAACCTACTGCCCGCGGAGAGCTTTCCTTCCCCTCAAATCTTCAAGTATTTAAGTCTCGTGTCAACAAACTTCCTCTTACCTCGCTTAAGACACCCACGGTATGTTAATATTTAGGCTTTTAGCCTTCGTGGTTTGTCCAAAGAAAAAAAACTGCAAGCAAATGGACTTTTTGCAGCTAAAGCACAAAAATGATGTCTTTTTGCAAGTTTCTCTCCTAGAACATTCACTGAAGAGAAGTTTGCCATATTTAACCTTTCTATTAATATTAATAGAAAATCGACTTACATTAAACATTTTCTATAGAGGTCGTTATACAGTATACATAATAAAAAAGTTAGTGCTAAATTTGACCACATAGCCATAGTAATTATATAGGTTTTGTTACACACGTGGTGACACAGAGTATGGGGGACTTTGTGACTCACCTAACTTGAAAACAGATATACGCTGGATGCTGCAGAAGTTTACGGAATATAAACATATTTATATTCCCTAAACTTCTGATGCTGCCGTTTAAGCACCTACTACTAGATGTACGTTATAGGGAAGAGTGCCGTAAGACGATAGTTTTCTTACTAATATGGTGGTACATATGAGCAATAATAAAATTTGCAGAGTCTGAAAGGTGTCACCAGTTAGGGGTTAATATACATATTTAACGTTTAAACTTATAACAAAACACACAAATAATATTTAAAAAGTCAAAAATTAGTAAAAACTTACCCAGATTTCGTTTGGAATTCGGCGTGATCACCGGTTGCTGATCTGTTGCTTCAGCCACTTTGAATCTTTTTAACTGCACAGTGCTTATTAAGATGTTTAGCACGTCATACTGCTGTGTGTAAAGTACTGGTGCTTTTTAAATGTTTAAAATCTTTATAATTATTTTTTAGTTTTATGTCATTTTGGCTTAATTTTACAATATTTATGATAAATAAGAGTAAGCAAATATATTTAGTAATAAAACTGTCTTTTATTTCCAATATTATTTTTAACCTCACCTTCCTACTCTTTACTGTCATTACATTCAGGGTGTCCCAACTCTTTTATACACGAAATAACTCCGTCCTGTACAAGATACAAAATAAACCTAAATAGAAATGTTTACGCGTTACACTCTTTTATTGATACGTACTAGTTAATATACAAGGTGTCCTAAAAACATAATTTTCATTGTCAAGTAGGTTTTTTTTAAATGAAACACTCCGTATATTTTAACAAATTTTTAACTCGGTATTAAATTATACATCAAAAATGTATATACATACTATATCGTCAATCATTGTTGGTTTTTAAGATATCAGCAGAATGCTGATATACACATTAACGGTTAAAAGTGAAGAAAGAAAGTAATATGTTGGTTTTAACCACTTTTAAATAATTCGGCCACTGTCAAAGATACAAATAATAAAATAATATGTAATTAATTTTTGGAATGTCAGGCTAATTTAGTGTTTTTAGATCCACGTTTACATAATTGTATTAAAACCGAAATACGTTAATTATGGTTGGTTTTTGGGTCAAGTAATTTAATATATATCAAAAATTGTTGTTTTTAGGATATCTTGTATATTAACTGGGACTGTCAAAAAAAAGAGTGTATTTAAATAAAAAACAAATTATTTTAATTTTATTTCTGTGTCTTGTACTAGGGGAGAAGTTATTTCGTGTATAAATAGAGTTGGGACACCCTGTATATGTAATATGGCAAATCTATTAATTTAAAATGCTGACGTTTAATTTAATAACTGAAAAAAAAACAATTAGTGTATTATTTTATTTTATTTTAGATGGACTTAAACCTTATTTTACAAAGTCGTGTCAAACGGGCACAAATGGTTAAAGTCCTAGCTAAAATAAATATGTCAATACTACGTAATATCACCACTTGACATTGCTAGTGTTTTAAGTTTTAATAAATAAGGTTCATTTCTAGGGTAGTAGTGCTGTAAAACAAAGATTAACACGACATTGTAAGAGCCACTCTTAAGTAACTGACCGGTTTAAACATTGGGGAGTAATTTTTTTATATCTTTTTTAGAAAAAGTGTCTATAAATGTATATCAGGTCTTGCCTTATTTTAAAAGTACAGGGTAATATTTTTTTAAAAAAAAGTCCATTTTTTTATAAATTTTAAGAATCCATTAACCGATTTAAATAAAATTTGGCACTAACTTATTTGATGTCAAAAAGTATAAAGAATATTATTATTAAGTCCAGTAGCGTTTTAGTGGGCACCAGAGTCAATATTATTAAGAAAAAAAAGGTCGCTCGTGGTTTTCTGACTAAACCATTAAAAATTTAATATCGCTTAAGTCCGTTTTACAGTCAGCAAGTTTTTCTGCAACTTGCAAGAAACTTCGTGGTAGGCATGCGCAGTACGCGAACAGCTAATTTTTGGTAGCGTATTCTGCAACTTTATTGCGACTTGCAACTTTACCAGTTGGGACCGATTTTTTGCAGTTGCAACTGCAAGTCTGGGAAAAATTTGGTTACTTTAGTGGTACCAACCCCACCCAAAGTTACTAGTTGAGTGACCATCAACTTCTTGATATTTTTCTTGAATTTTCATCCCCAGGAGGGTAGCGGCAGCCAATAATGAAACAAATTGTAGCCGCGGGGTGGCCACAGTGGCTCTTTTTCGTTCGATTTTTTTCATTTTTAACAGCTAGCCTAAATACCAGTCAATAGCTAGGTTAGGTTCCAACTTTATTTTCACATTTTTGCACATTGGTTATCTTGCTCTATTTTTGCAATATTAAAAAGCCGACTGTAAAACGAATCCGCAATAAACTTGCAGCAAGTTTATTGTTGAAAGAAAGTTGTTGCAACAAAATTGCAGAAAGAACTTGCCGACTGTAAACGGACTTTATGCTTGAATTTCTCCATAAGCTTCAAAAATGCTTTAATTTAAATGGCCATATCTCTTATAATAAGTAAGGTTACTCACGACAATTAGAAAAATGTTAAAGAAAAGTGAAGGTGTAACCAAACACAATTGTGAAACTATAATTGTCTCTTGGTGTAACCGTTGTTAATAACTCGTTGACAATACATCTTACTTAATAATTTTTAATAATTGTTCTGTATGATGTGCTGTTAAAAGAAAGTTAACAAATTATAAAATATCAGAAATAAGTAAGGGTATCATTTATTCGCAAATAATATAACTGCCTTTTAACAGCAAATCACACAAGGCGATTAAAAATCTTTTTTTGTCAAAAACTTTAATCACCCTGTAGAATAAATTGTTAACAGTAAATAACAACGATTGCACGAAAGTTATAGCTTTACCTTTCTTTTTGTTTTTTAATTGGCCTAATAACCTAATTAGTAAAAGAGATATGGCCATTTCAATTAAAGCATTTTAAAATATTTAAAAAATATTTTAATTGGAGAAAAAATAGTATGTGCAACTCGTAGAAAAAGCATATTTCCGGACTATTTGTGGTTTTCCTAGATGTAATAAACTTTTTTTTTTGTTAACGAATTTCGTTTTAAGGTATACGTCGATACAATTTCCAGTAGCAATTCTAAGATTTTTAATTTTTTTTATGTAAAAACATAAAAAAAATACTAAATACAGGTTAAATCCTAACTTAAACTTGACTAAGAATTTAAAAAAATGGTCAAAAATTTTTACTTAGGAAGATAACCAATTTTTTTAAATAAAAAGAGAAAAGTAAATTCTAAGCACAAATTCTGGATAATATTAAAAAAAACAGATCATATACAGCATAAAGCAAAACATCTTTAATATCAAGCGACAAGCGACAAGTGCCTGGCTAAACTGACAAAATTGGAAAAACACTTTGTATCTTCAAAACGAATCAAGTTAGCCTTGATTTACTTTCACCATTAAATTTATTTCAAAAATTAAGATTGAGATTAGCACCTTCAGATTTGTTCTCTCCTTTGAGATTTCGCTATAGCCTGCAAGGTCAACGAAAAGGCGCCACCCTGTAAATGCAAAACGAAATTTTCCCAGCAAAAATTCTGCTTAAAAATATAATTAAAAGTTTAATCGATTAAATTTATAGATCTGTAGTCCTGGGGGCTTGTTCAAAGAATATAAAGGTCCCAAAACGTCCTCTGTACTGGCGGGTTCTGAGTGTCCTGATGTTAAACTTTCAGCCGATTTGACAGTTCGTAGCTTTCTTCGCATATCAGTTAGGTCCGATTCAGTCACAGATTTATCCTAGATTTTAATTGAGAGTTTAGCTAAACTATTAAAACTTTATTTAAATTTTGTGGTAGGTAACATAAAATTATATTTATTTATTATTATTTATTTTATATTAACATGTAACGAAGCAATATCTCCATAGGTAGTAAAAACTGAGATGTTTTTGTAGAATCACCGTTTAAAGTTTGTGAGTAGAGTTACTGGAGACTCTGTATAAAGTGTGACCAGGATTTTGTAATTCTTTATAAAAATATTATTTATTTTTTAACTTTTTTACAGGTCTATCCAAAAATTTATTAATTTATTCATTAATTAGCTATATTTTCCCTTTCAAAACTTGTGTAATATTATTTGATTAGACATGCGAATTTCCAACAAAGCTTTGAAATTAACCACTTGTTGAGCCGAGTCTTCAAACCCTGGTAGGTGGTAATTTGCACATTGGGTCACAACATCCTCCGCAGGGGATAGTTTGGGATTAGTTCGAACTTTGCTGCTTTATTAGTTTACCGTTATACTACCGTGTACAATGTATCGCCCATATTAAACTTATTTTGCTTACCTTAACAAGTAAAAATACACGTTACAATAATTATTGGTAAAAAAGGTTTCCTTCTACCTTCTAACAATTTAAAAACATACTTAGTCCATTAAAATGTCACATTAGAGGTAACAATTTGGGAAGGACGCAATTTTATTTTTTAGTTCATGGGGAGGTCAGCAAAGCTGACATTCAAGTTTGTGGGGTCGTCACCCTTGTCCTCGCGGCCGCCATCTTGGAAAAGGGGTGCAAACGGTTTTTATTATTTATATGAAGAACTGAATAACTTTTTTATTTTAAGTCTAAGGTAAAAAAATTAACAAAATCAAAATAAAAGATAATTTAATTTAAAACAAAACATTATTTATAATATTTTTATTTGATCGACAGTTCTTCATATAAATAATAAAAACCGTTTGCACCCTTTTCCAAGATGGCGGCCGCAGAGACAAGGGTGACGACCCCACAAACTTGAATGTAACTTTACTTTGACCTCCCCATGAACTAAAATAAAATTGCGTCCTTCCCAAATTGTTACCTCTAATGTGACATTTTAATGGACTAAGTATGTTTTTAAATTGTTAGAAGGTAGAAGGAAACCTTTTTTACCAATAATTATTGTAACGTGTATTTTTACTTGTTAAGGTAAGCAAAATAAGTTTAATATGGGCGATACATTATTACACGGTAGTATAACGGTAAACTAATAAAGAAGCAAAGTACACGAACTAATCCCAAACTATCCTAAAGGATATTTGACCCAATGTGCAAATTACCACCTACCAGGGTTTGAAGACTCGGCTCAACAAATGGTTAATTTCAAAACTTTGTTGGAAATTCGCATGTCTAATCAAATAATATTACACAAGTTTTGAAAGGGAAAATATAGCTAATTAATGAATAAATTAATAAATTTTTGGATAGACCTGTAAAAAAGTTAAAAAATAAATAATATTTTTATAAAGAATTACAAAATCCCAGGTCACACTTTATACAGAGTCTCCAGTAACTCTACTCACAAACTTTAAACGGTGATTCTACAAAAACATCTCAGTTTTACTACCTATGGAGATATTGCTTCGTTACATGTTAATATAAAATAAATAATAATAAATAAATATAATTTTATGTTACCTACAAAAATTTAAATAAAGTTTTAATAGTTTAAGCTAAACTCTCTCAATTAAAATCTAGGATAAATCTGTGACTGAATCGGACCTAACTGATATGCGAAGAAAGCTACGAACTGTCAAATCGGCTGAAGTTTAACATCAGGACACTCAGAACCCGCCAGTACAGAGAGGACGTTTGGGACCTTTATATTCTTTGAACAAGCCCCCAGGACTACAGATCTATAAATTTAATCGATTAAACTTTTAATTATATTTTTAAGCAGAATTTTTGCTGGGAAAATTTCGTTTGTCATTTACAGGGTGGCGCCTTTTCGTTGACCTTGCAGGCTATAGCGAAATCTCAAAGGAGAGAACAAATCTGAAGGTGCTAATCTCAATCTTAATTTTTGAAATAAATTTAATGGTGAAAGTAAATCAAGGCTAACTTGATTCGTTTTGAAGATACAAAGTGTTTTTCCAATTTTGTCAGTTTAGCCAGGCACTCTTGTCGCTTGTCATGCCATTAAAGATGTTTTGCTTTATGCTGTATATGATCTGTTTTTTTTAATATTATCCAGAATTTGTGCTTAGAATTTACTTTTTCTTTTTATTTAAAAAATTGGTTATCTTCCTAAGTAAAAATTTTTGACCATTTTTTTAAATTCTTAGTCAAGTTTAAGTTAGGATTTAACCTGTATTTAGTATTTTTTTTATGTTTTTACATCAAAAAAATTAAAAATCTTAGAATTGCTACTGGAAATTGTATCGACGTATACCTTAAAACGAAATTCGTTAACAAAAAAAAAAGTTTATTACATCTAGGAAAACCACAAATAGTCCGGAAATATGCTTTTTCTACGAGTTGCACATACTATTTTTTCTCCAATTAAAATATTTTTTAAATATTTTAAAATGCTTTTTAATTGAAATGGTCATATACATTCTTTTTACTAATTAGGTTATTAGGCCAATTAAAAAACAAAAAGAAAGGTAAAGCCATAACTCTCATGCAACTCGTTGTTATTTACTGTTAACAATCTATTCTACAGGGCGAGACAAGTTTTTTTGACAAAAAAAGATTTCTTTACCCGCCCTGTGTAAGATTTGCTGTTAAAAGGCAAAGTTATATTATTTGCGAATAAATGATACCCTTACTTATTTCTGATATTTTATGTATTTGTTAACTTTCTTTAACAGCACATCATACAGAACAATTATTAAAAATTATTAAGTAAGATGTGCATTGTCAACAGTTATTAACAACGGCTACACCAAAGACAATTATAGTTTCACAATTGTGTTTGCGTTCACACCTTCACCTTTTCTTTAACATTTTTCTAATTGTCTTAGTAACCTAATTATTATAAGAGATATGGCCATTTAAATTAAAGCATTTTTGTATTGAAGCTTATGAAGAAATTTAAGCATAAAGTCCGTTTACAGTCGGCAAGTTCTTTCCTACCATTGCAACAACTCCTCTTCAAACAATAAACTTGCTGCAAGTTTATTGCAGATCTGCTTTACAGTGGGCTTTTTAATATTGCAAAAATAGAGCAAGATAACCAATGTGCAAAAATGTGAAAATAAAGTTAGAACCTAACCTAGCTATTGACTGGTATTTAGAATAGCTGTTAAAAATGAAAAAATCGAACGAAAAAGAGCCAACAGCCACCCCGCGGCTACAATTTGCTTCATTATTGCTGCCGCTACCCTCCTGAGGGATGAAAATTCAAGAAAAATATCAAGAAGTTGATGGTCACTTAACTAGTAACTTTGGGTGGGGTTGGTACCACTAAGTAACCAAATTTTTTCCCAGACTTGCAGTTGCAACTGTACCCTATGGTTACTAATATTGGTAAATAAGAAAATAAGTATTTAACCTTTATAAACCTAAAACAAAATGTTACAATAAAAAAAACGAAAATTTCAAATAACTAATTCTGCATACACCACAATTATTTTAAAATATGAAGTTTATATTATTTTAAGTTTATAAAATTATGCCTATCTACATACCTACGACAAAATAAAATTAAAATGTTTTATAGATGACGAGTAAATAAGCTTTGTCAGACTTCTAACTTACTCTGTATTTTAAATAAAAGGAACTATTGTATACAGGATAAGTTTTTTTAAATGTTAAGTACAGGGATCTCGGAAGCTGCTGCAGCTGAAGAGAATTTGAATAGGAGTTGAAGCTTTTAGAGCTTCGTTTAAATTACTTTTTTTAATTCAAAGAATCATGACTCACTAGATATTTTGAAAAAAACAGTTTTTTTTCCAAAACTAGGTTTTCCTTCATAGCTCAGTTATTATTTGACAAAAAAAAGTGTAAATAGAAAACTTGTAAATAATTATCTTTCTAGTGCCTACAAAACCCTTATTCGAAATTTTATGTGGTAGTCCATCTTTAGGCTACCACAAAACTTGCATTTTAAGCCATAGTTGGTCATGAATTTTTTATAAGGCCTTTTTATAGGTTTTTAACGATGTATAACAAAATATACTTTTAACAAAGAAAAAGTGGTTTTGGTGTTTTTCTAGTTAGGCGTGAAACGTGTAAACTATGTATTGTTAAAAATTTCTTTATTTTTTACAGCCTTTCTAATGAATATTTTATATCTTATATGCTTGTAGGATGTTCAGTTCGCGTATCAATAATTATTAAAGATAGTAACGTATAGGTGTAGTGTCTAAAAGGCAACAAATTTTGTTTTAGATAGCATTGGTGTAGGCAATAAAAGTGGAATTTTCGATAATTTTTAAATACTAGTGTTCCTCCTTCTTTACCTAATTTAATTTTAAGCACTATTTAAATTATTGTAGTGGTAAAATTAGTGGTTGAATTCATCTCCATTTGTAAATTAATAGTTTTTCTTATTTTTTTTTTTAAATATTTATTGGTTTTCAAAATTTAACCCTTTTAAAATACAATTAATATTTCGTAAAACGTTGAAAAAAATTTAAACAATAAAAACCTAAATATTTTTTTCTTTTTAAAAGTAAGTGTTTCCAATTATTAAAAACGTTAAAAATTCTTTCTTTTAATTAATAGATTTTAAAAATTACGGTATTGGATAAGAGGAAAAGAAAATGTGTTGGTAATAAAAATAGCTTAATTGTTAAGGGCTAATTAACAGAAAAAGAAATAAAAATAATTATGTCCAAAACTACGTTATTTTTATATTTAAAGTATATCTTGGTATATATCGTTAAAAGGTTTATAAAAAGGCCTTTTTAAAATATTATAGCCAACTATGGTTTCCATTTAAAAAATGAAAGTTTATGTCGTAGCTCAAAAACGTAGTACTACATTAAATATTAGATTTTACCCTTCCATTAAGAAGATAATTATCTACAAGTTTTTTATTTACATTTTTTTTATTCCAAATAATAACTGAGCTACAGAAAAAAGAAATTTGTTAAAAACGGTTTTCTCAGGATATTTAGTAAGCCATGTTTTTTGGACGACAAAAAATAGTGATTTAAACAGAACTACAAATATTTTCCTATTTAACCATCTCTTTAGCTGAAGCTGTTGTCGAGATCCCTGAAAAAACTCACCCTGTATAGGTACTATACTTTATTTACCTAGTAATCTAAAGCCTTTAGAAAATGAGCCCATAAGCGGCAGACCTTTGTTATTTTGTAAAAGCTGAAAGTTTGTCAGCGCATGCTCCCAACATAGGTAGAAGCAATGGGAGACTATGAAGTTTGGCTCATAGTGGCTTTGCATGTACCAGGTACCAAAGGTTAAATTTAATATATTTTACTTGGGTACCTATTAGAAGATACTGCCCAACTCAGAAGACAGTTCTGACAGTTCCAATCGCTTGTCAGACAAACTTTTTGTGTGGCCCCTTGGTCCGATGAAGTTAAATATTTTTGTTATTTAACAAGATATAACAAAAAGTCTTTTATAAAAGTTGTAGACTTTCTAAATAGGCATCTTATAAATATATTTTGATGTATATCTACCTATGTAAGGAACATGCACTGACAAACTTTTAGCCTGTACAAAATCACGGGCTCTTGGACTATTATTATTAAAGCGGGTAATAGTTTAAACGGCTTATTTAAATATTCATATAATTAATTAAGCATATTCTAATTAAATTTCCATATAATCTGTTTAAATTAAGTTTGCCTATTACACACTAATTACTCCAAAATCTTCCTGTCTAAGATAATATTTTGTTTAGCTCTATAAAACATTTTACGGAGAAGCTAAATATTTATCGTTTATACTAAAGTATATTTCTATTAATTACAGAGAACATATCTATACTAATATTATAAAAAGGTAAAGTTTGTAACTTTGTTTGTTTCTTTGTAACCGCTAATCTTCGAAAATACTAAAACCGATTATAAAAATGATTTCACAATCAGAAAACTACACTATTCAGGAGTGTTAAAGGCAAGATTTTATCATGATTAAACAAAAAGTTTAGATATTAACGCCCAACGAAGTGGGCGCGGGTCGGCATATCTTGGATACACTATAATTTTGTAAGGGCTAATTTCCGGAAATACTAAACCGATCATAAAAACTCTTTAATAGTTAGAAAGCTACATAAGTCGGAGCGCTAAGGGCTATATTTTATAATAAATTTACAAAATTTTAATAATGATATACTATGTTTATCAAGTCAGCAGGAAAATATAAGTACCCGAATGGGTCGGATTTCCTATAAGAGTCTCAGTGGTTCGATGGTAGAATATTTGCCTGCCCCCGAGCGGCCTATTGGATTCTCGCCCGAAGCAAGTTTTTTTATTTAAAAATAGATAAGAAAAAGCAATAAATTTATTTATTTTTATTAGATTTTTTTTCGATATTTATTAATACTAATATTATAAATGAAAGGGTAAAGTTTGTCGCCCAACGAAGTGGGCACGGGTTGGTTATTTTACAGATAAATTGATAGGTCTAATTTTTACCACGTTGGCTAAAGTGTAAGTATTTTAACATTTTATTTTTATGTACAGGGTGTCATTAGTTATTCGACATGAAGACGCGCGGTTTTTGCTTTTCTACTTTTTAAAGATGACAATTTTTTCATGTTTTCTCATTTTTTGACATACAGGGCAAAATTAGCTTTTTTTTCATTTTGGACCTTTCCCGTATTTTAGTTGTCTTGTAATTTACAACAAAAATTTAGTTATTTTTTTATATTTTTGAGATATGAACCAAACATATTATTTTTCTTATGGAACACTCTGTATATTTTAAAAATAAATTATAGAGGATAAAAAGCTATTAAATATTATATAATCACTAACAGTTTTTTTATATTTTAAATTATTGTTTTTAATTTCGCTTAGGGGGCCATAATATAGGCTTCATATCCAGAGAATAAAGTTAGCCCCAAGGTCAAAATTCATTTTACAGCAAAAATCTAAGTTTAAACTATTTGTATTTCGCCCAGCATTACTATTTACCTGTAAGTTCTTATGTTTGTATATATATATATATATATATATATATATATATGCTAATCAAAACATTTAGTTTTTAATTAAATAATAAGTTAACAAACTTGCGGGACCAAGAAGTGCATAGGGTTGCTAAATGAGGCAAAATATACCTAGCAAAATTAAAACTTGGATTTTGCTGTAAAATGTCAAACAAATTATAAATTTAAAGCTAACTTTATTCTTTGGTTATAAAGTTTATATCATGGCCCTATGCGAAATTTAATTTTAAAATTAAAAATATATTTATTAAAAGCCCTTGTCTATAATTTAACAAATAAAACATATACAGGGTGTTCCATAGGTAAAATCATATGTTTGGTTCATATCTTAAAAGTACAAAATTTTAAAAATATAACTACACCACTGCATTCTACGTAAAAATATCTACTAACATCAGTTGTTTAATTTGTTCAAAGTTACAAGACAACTAAAATACGGGGAGTCAAAAAATTTAAAAAAATGAGTTTTGCCCTGTATATCAAAAAGTAAGGGGGCCATAAAAAATATTTTAGTGTCTTCTTTCGTTTTATCAAAAAGTAGCAACAGTTTGCGAAAACCGCAAGTCTTTATCTTAATAGTAACCAAGATATCCTGCAAATACAACTAAATCCAGACACCCTGTATTAATTAATTGTAAAAGATAAAGAGAAAATATTACCATTTTAGTTCTATTTATTTTTTAATATTTTTGTTACTGTCAGAGCCTTCTATTGGAAAAACTACCAAAAGATATTTTAGGTAATTACCTTTAAATGCCTATTGAGTTACTTACCCGAAAAACCAACAATAAATAACGTATTGCTGATTTTTACTGCAATAAGTAAATATGTATCTAAAATAAATTGAATTCCTGACCTACCCACCATTTCACTGTTAATAATAATTGGGCTAACTATAAACAACTCTAAAATTGGCGCTATTGTAAAAAGTAAATAATTGCTTAGATCCTTATCATTGCTAATTAACTAATATTCCTAGTAATTGGTCACCTACATGTCCTACATACCGTTTCTCACAGGTTGTTCCACCCTATACCTTTTTTACTTTTAGGCAAAAAATGAAATTAGGTATTTCGGTACTTAACATAATTTTGGATTGATTGATGTAATCATATATTTTTGATTACTTCCTGTTTGACCGAAAATGAGACTGCTACATTCAAATTCTAAATGGCACTACCGGTATATTTTATCTTATGTTGATAGGATATGACATTCTGAATACAATGACACCTTATATTTTTGACACTTTGGCTGTTAAAAATTTAGTTTTTAAAATTTTAATTTAAGATGCCATAATTAGGCTAAAACGGTTTATTATATGTCAAGTAGCCAGCTAACATTTATTTAATTTTTTCATGGCTACTTTTTTAAAATAAATAAACCGTTTTAGCTTAATTATGGCACTTCCGATGAAATTTAAAAAATAAATTTTGACAGCAGAATTGTCAAAAATTGAAATGTAAGGAGTCATTGTATTTAGAATGTCATACTCTATCAAAATAAGATAAAAATATAACAGAGGTGCCTTTAAAAATTGAAACTAACCAGAACCAAAACTAAATTGTAAATATCCCGAAAACCTTTTTTTTAATTTTTGGATTAGACATGCTTATATGCTCATAAAAACCTCCCTTATTTTTAATGCCTTACAGGATAAGGTAAAAAGAGAAGGGGTTTCCATTAAAAAACCGACTTTTAAGGTTTTTGTCGTTATAATTTTAAACCATTATTTTTAATAACTGTATTTATTAATTGTAAAAATATCAATACAGTCTACTAAAAAGATTTTTCCCTGCGAGGAACCTGACTGCAAGCCATATTAAAGGCTTTTGTTTAGAAAAAAATTAATGGGTATGTTATGGATTGCAAACGTCATTTTTGTCATAAATTTTATTATAATTCAAAAAGTTTTGGACTTAGGTATAGAACAATATACATAAATTATGTTTAGAATTTTATGCGGAATCTAAAAATAAATAATACACATGGTGTTTTGCTTAAAATAAGAAAGTTAACATTAACTTCGGTATAGTAGTGGCAGAGCTGTTAAAATATTTTAGTTGTATGTCCCACACTGACTTTGTAATGTTACCAAATTTTCAAAATTTTTGAAAGCCCACTTTTGGAGAAATAAAGGCAGCAGTTTTCGGTGGAACACCCTGTATATTCAGGCGTAAACAATTAACATCTTGCTTTTCTTAGGGAAACTAGATGTCTCTATACCAATTAGTGACTTGTTTACCTATTTTTATCGATATCTGCATGTAAAGCGTAAACTTAAATAAATAGGCGTCAAAATTTAATCAAAAATTGTAAAATAATAACATATTGACAAAAATATAGTTGTATAACATGTAATAAATGACTCTATTGGTTAAGTGGCAAATAAAATTTTAAATAATCAATTAATACTTTTAACTAGTTACATAAATTTGACATACTTAAGCGGATTTTTTTATCTTTGGACAATCCATTAAGACTAAAAACCTAAATACTAACGAACCGTGAGTGTCTTAAGCGAGGTTAGAGGGTGTTAACATGGGACCTAAATATTTGAAGATTTGGGGGAGAAGGAAAGACATCCGCTGACAGCAAATTCCCATATTTTAGAGACCCTAGCGATAAAAGTACAAACAAAGTGAGAAGTTCGGGGCCTGTTCAGTTAGAGCATCTAGGGAAGTATACGTGCGGCACCACGAGTTTCTCTGTTGGAAACCGTGAGTGAAGAAATTATACCGTACAATTTTTCAGAGCAGAAGTTATAGAAGTACCAATAATAAGGCAAACAGCTTTCCTTTAAATGGAATCAAGAATGCCAAGGGTTGTGAAGGGCGCCATGCTCCAGATATGAGAACGATATTCCAAGAAAGGTCGGATACAAAGTGTATAAATTAGAAGGGAAAAATACTTTTTGGCTCAAAAGAAAAATCCAAGCTTTTTAAAGCTACCTTGGCTATAAATACGATGTGTTTAGTAAGGTTAAGGTTATTCTCAAATGTGACGCCCACAAGATTAAAGGTGTTTTTGCTTTGCAAAACTTGGCCGATTTAAAGTAAAGGATGAGTATTTGATTACTCTTTTCGCGACAGGAAACATGGTTGTGTTTTTGATACATTAAAATGGACAAGATTTTTGGTGTCATAATCCAATAAGGTCCTGTGAAGGAGATATTTGCGTCGCTTTAAATTTGCTTTCCAAATCAAGGAGACTGGTTTAGCAACCTAAAAACTGGAGTGAAGGGTACTATTGTCGACAAAACTATAAATGGAATTAGTTGTGTACGAGAGAAGGTCATTGATGTGAAAAAGAAACAATGTTGAATGTTGGTGGCAGTACTGTGCCCTGAGGCACTTTAACATTAACTTCGTAAAAGCTTGAAGAGTGGCCATCCACAATAACTAAAATACGTCGATGAGAAAGATAACTAGAGAGCCAAGTACAGAGTTTGGTTGAAAGGCCATAGGAGGGCGGTTTATTAAGAAGCGCGTCATGCCAGACCTGGATTAAAGCTTTGGATATATCAAGAACAACTATCTGGGAATTCACCTAGAAACTTAAGAGACTTATTTCAGCAGTGTAATACGAATGAAAGAAGATCTGACGTAGATCTAGAAAGTTAATTTCTAGTACTTATTTTCAGCGTTAAAACCAGCATAGTTATTTCTAAACAGGTTCTTTGCTCCTATACTTTTTGCACAAAATAGGTATATCAAGTAAATACTGCTACGAGCAACCGTTTTTAAGATATTTTAGATTAAGCGTTTAATTTCATACGTACAAACATGTTTTATTGCATTCTTTTATGCTTTATGCTGCCACTAAGCAGTTTTTAAAAGATCTGTTTATTGCAAATGATCAATTTTTAACTAGGGTAAATTGCGTAAGATCGTTTTATTTTAGCTCAGGAAATTTATTGTAGATCTTTGTACATACGTTTTAGAAAAACCAGGGTTAAAAGAATACAAATATTTTTTTCTGTAACATTGAACCCTTAATTTTAAATATCTTAAAAACGGTTGCTGGAAAATAGAAGAGAACAAAACTTTTCACTTAAGATATAATATACAGATGCACAAAAAAGTTATCTTATTTTAAACATACGTAAAGGATTGCAGGTGGTTCTATCTGGATTTTTATTAAAAACATGAGCAAATTTCGATTTTCCAGCCTAAAGAATCCTTTAATACAGAATTTAAAAAAAAATCTAATAAAAAATATATAAAAATAACTAAAACATGAAATTTTTGACTGCGATGAATAGCGGTGGATCATTGTATTTTGATCCAAGGAATTTGTGGTAGCATTTTGTACATTACATACATACATATCGTTACCTTAATTGTAAAACCACCTTACTCCATTTTAAATAAAACATGCATTGCCATCTTTAGCCCTATAAAATAACGCTAAAGATGATATCAAAATATCACATTTTTATAAATTATTAAATTGTAAAACCACCTAATTCCAGTTTTTATAAAAAAATGTAATTTTGATGCCCTCTTTAGCCTTATTTTATAGGGCTTAAGATGGCAATGCATGTTTTATTAATTTGAAGTTGAGTGGTTTAACAATTAAGGTGATAATATACAACAAACATTTGTTGGACTAAACTATACCTTGTAAAAAAAATTAAATAATATTTTTAGTGTACCTACATATATGCTATATCTAAAATGCTAAAAATCGCGAAATCATTACTTAAAAATAATAAAATCGAAAATATATTTTTTAAAATTACCCAAATAGTCTAAAAAGTGTATAATACAGCGTGTTTACTTAAGTTCGCACCACATGGAATACTTTCTTATTTTTAATTTTACGAAAAAATGTATTCTTTATAAAATGTTCTGCTTGGTCTAAAGCCTAATATGCAATCTTCAGATATTAATTTTTTGCAGTGGTATACGAGGTATGTCAAAAATTATAAATTTTGCTCAAAAGAAAGTTTTCTATTTATTATAATACTTAAAACGTTTTGTTAAGTAATGATGTTTAAATTAAAAATAACATTTAAATATGCAAACTTGTTCAATTAAAAAAAAACTATTTTTTAAATTTCCTTCGCGTTAACGGTAAAAATTTCGGTTTATACATTAGGGCATATCTATTTCAAAATGTAATATGTCAAGAAAGCTTAAGAGCTGTTAAAACAGCAAAAAGTCTTAGAAACGTTTGTTAAAGTGGACAAGTTTGCATATTTAAATGTTATTTTTAATCCTTTACATCTTTTTTTTATAATCAGAAATAACCATTTTTATTATTATGATAAATAGAGTACTTTCCTCTTGAGCGAAATTCATATTTTTTGACATACCCCATATACCACTGCAAAAATGAATATCCTATTCCAATCAGCCACACCTTTTAGTTCGCCTAGCAGGAACTTTGCTCATTAAAAATGCCTGTCAATTTTTTTCAAACCTTACTGTAAATGAACCAATTTCCAAAAATGTCAGGCTTACAGCTCCAAGTTTTTTTGTATTTTTTATTAACTTTCAAAAATATACAGGGTGATAATGTGCAGGGTTGATGCTTGCCAGGTGATGATTGTCGTACTTAGCATGCTATGACTCATCACTATACACATTTCTAGTCTTACAGGCCCAACATTACTCGAGGGGTTTACTAGCTCTGGGACTATTAGTATAATTGGTAAAAATCAAATAAATTGTTATAATTACATCAGCATTTTAAATGGTAAAAACATAAACAAGAAATACTTTTGTAACTATGTTCTAACACCACTGTTTTATTTTAGTATTTTTTTAAAGAATTCAGTAACTAAGGAAAAAATACAGTTTTCACATATTTTTAAATAAAACACACAAAACAATTTTACTTTATTATTTACATAATAAAAAGTCTCGAACACCACGTGCACTTTTCGGTTTAACTGAGCAAAACGATGCTCGCGCTTTCAAAGAGTCCGATTTACTAAAATTTAGATTTCAGCGGTAAAAATTTTGGAAGGGTGACGAGAGAAAATAGCGTATGCGCATTTTGAGCCATTTCGGGTTTAATCAGAAAAACTGTATAAAAAAATTTGTGTACGAAAATAGTAATTTATTTAACAAGTGCATAAAGTGCTACATTTTTTTACGAATGGGAAGTTTGACAGCACAAGCCGTTGGACAAGCGCGGCAATCCCATGAGTAAAAAAAGACACTTTATGCATATGTTACATACTATATTTTTACACGACCGTATAAAAATTTTCCAAAACACCATTTTATACATGTTTTATTTATCTAAACTTATTAATTTTAATTTTTGCAGCACAGTCATTATATTGCAACAACAAATCATATTTTTTAGGAGACAATTATTCTTTTGATAACTATGCATTTATTATTTAATTTTAGATAATTGTATGTACTTACTTTATTATTATGTAGAAATATTACTAAAACAGTATAAATTCCTTTTCAATTTCTTAGTCATCCAAATTCATTATTACTATTAGTTTTCAATAATTTCTAATAAATTTATTTGCAAACTGTCAAATTTTTAAACTAGTGACCCATGAACTAAAAGAAATAATAACTTGACCGTTTGGTTCAGTTAATGTCGCGTTTACTGTTCCATTGCCTAAATTGATATTTAAGTTTGTTGTAGTGGACATTATAACAAAACACCAATTTAAAGCGTGATAAAAAGCTTCAAAGTGTTAAAAAGAGTTACTTTTTTTTACTTTTTATGTAGTGTACTACAATGGAGTACTTTAACTTCATGTTAACGATTAAAAAACATGTTGCTTATTTAATAGACATCATGACAGTTTTTAACAGTGTGTACTATTGTTTAAATAAAATATGTTTGCAAAAAATAATGGTGTGGTAGAAAAAGTACGATTTTAATTTAAAGTTTTAAATACCCTCCAAAACATACATACCATTTAAAACATATATAATATAATGGCGTCGCTTTTATATAGGGTGTCTGTAAAAAGTTTGTACAAAATGCTACCATATACTCTTTGGGCCAAAATACAACGATCTAATGCAATTTACCTAAGTTAAAAAGGTAATCGTTTGCGAGATACAGGGTGTTAAGGTTTTTAGTTTATTTTAGTTAGATTTAAATATTTTATTAAAAATATTCTTACAATTTTGGTATACGGATTTTTTTTCAGAGTAAGCAATTGAAAGCTACTCATGTTTTTGCTGTTAAATGTAGAGGGAGCCACCTGGCAGTATTTTGTTTTGTTTAAAGTGTCATTATTTTTTGTGCCTCGGTATGTTAAGATTCTAGTACATAAAATTTCCTTCGCATTTTTTAGCCGTTATTTAGGGGTCCCCAAGTAAAAAGATAAATGGAAAATTTCACGCGCTGTATCTTGCCAACCAGCAGGTTGCATTAGATCGTTGTATTATGGCCCAAAAACTTAGGGTAGCACCTTTGGGCACTACCAAATGACGTGAATAAATACAATGGCAAACTTATGTATAGAATACAATGTTTAATTTAAAATATCTTAAAAACGATTGCTTGTAGCGATAATTATCAAGTATACCTTTTTTGTTCAAAAAATATGGAAAAATAAAAACTCTTTACCTAAATTATAATATACCAGGGCAAAACAACTTATGACACACTCCTCTACATTTTACGACAAAAACATTGGTATATTTCAATTCCCTACTCTGAAAAATCATTTAATACTACAATTAGTGGAAAAATGTCTCATTATCAGTAAATAATGAAAAAATTAAATAAATACAATAACAAACTCCGACACCCTGCATCTTAAAAACGATAAACTTTTTTGTCAATGATAAATGAGCTTGATCCTTGTATTTTGGTCCAAGCACTTTGTGGTAGAATTTTGTACAGGCCTTATAGGGACACCCTGTACTAACATCCCCAATAAACAGTGGTGCGTTTCTCTTTACAAAGCGGTTAGTATGCAAAGCGGCAACGCTACCTATGGTTAGTGTATGCTCTAAACGTACGTCAAATAACAATCTTGAAACAGGTGATTTTAAACGCACTTTATCTACTTGTGACGTCAAGTGTTTTTTTCATATTTATAATTAGCTTTTTTATTTATTAATATTTATTATTTTATAATAATTAAATATTATTTTTATTACGCTGATAAAACAAACACGTTTTTTTATTATCTATAATTATTATTTTATATAATAAAGACAAAATAACAGCAATTTTTGAATGAACCTATCACAATTTTTGACAAAAATAAAACTTTAGGATAGGTAACTTTATACAGTATTATTTAAAATCTAAGAAAAAATGTTTGTATTGTAAACATTACAAATAATTTACGCTTGTCTATAGTAATATTATAACCAAAATCATATAGTTAATTTAAAATTTGCAAAAAGTATTTGCTTTAAACACTTAAAAGGTAAACTAAAAATACCTTGTTATAATTTATTTCGTTATGACAGGCATTTTTTTAACATTTCCATAGACCATTTTTGAATTTTTTATTTTTTAATAACAAAAAAAATAGATTTTTAAATATATATTTGTTTTCCTAAAAGTGTTATAATTTAATTTGTTATGATAAGCATTTATTTAAAAAAAAATGTAAAATTATACTGAAATAAAAATGCAGTGCATCTCTTTAAATTTTTTGTAGAAATCAATTTACAAAATTGAATCTAGGGGAAATAAAAATGTTGCATAAATGCTATATTTAAAAGTGAAACTAACAAATGAAATTTTTAAAATGACTGCTGGTCGCAATTTTGAAAAAAAAATAATAATGAAAAAATGGGTTTTGTAGCACATCATTTTAAAGCTTTTGACACGTACTTTATCACCCCAGATTATAAAATCAATACCCTAACCTACTATAAAATGGTGGTACATAATTACACCATTTAAATGGCCATATTACCAAAGGTAATAAACTTATAAATGCCTTCTGAGGTATTTTCTTAAAGCTTATTTAAAGATCTTTATTAGTGATAATATATTATTGACGATATAATGATATATATGGTGATATAATATACCTATAAGGTGCTTTACTTAAAAATGAACTTTTGTCCCGTCCTATATAATATTACCAGTAATTCCAATAAAAAGATGTTTTAAAGAGCTGCAAAATACTACAATAAGTACATCTAACTTTATTATTTTCAAAAATATGGCCATCCGAATTAGGTATTTAGCTTAATTTGACACAAATGTCAAACCATTTCCAAAGTTTGCGTTACTAAAAGGTTAAAATTTTATTTTAAAAATTAGTTTATTTTTTATTTTAATTTTTAACTTAATTTTATCTTGACAATGGTGGCAGACTTGTCACCGAAACATACGTTTTTTAATTAGCATTTTTTGGGTATTTGGGGGTTTTTCTTTATTTTATTTCAGGCAACAGGCTAGTTTATAGGATCAATAGATAGAGTTTCATGAGCGTGTACCCAACAAAAAAACAATTGAATAAAGGACGTCGCACAATTAGCATTGCGAATGGCTTTCGGTTGGAATGCCCCCAAATTTTAATATGTTGTAGATTAGTCCTTTTTGATTAACATCTTAATGGAATTTGTTTTAATCTGACCTGTAATTTCGGAGATATAGATTTTTAAAGTTGATAGTGTTGGATTTCAGAGATTTTGCACCAAAACGGGTTTTTGCCTCTTTTCCTATGATAACAACAAAAAGAGTTAAGTTTTATACACCGATTTTTTGGTAAAGAATCAGGCTAATTAATTCCGTACGAAATATTTTTATATTAGACTTACATCATTCTCAGTGGCGGCACAAGCATAAAAGATATGAAAAAACATTTTAGAAAAAAAAACAATTTTTCATAATATTTGAGATTAAAAACAAAAAACTGTTAAATATTTTATTTTTTGGTATGTTCTTTAGAAGTCTTTGAAGAAAATGTGAGGCCGAGCTACTAAGGTCAAAGCTGATCACGCTTTGTGCGTTACCGTAAACGTGGATAATTATCAAACAATTTTTTTTCAAGAACCACACATATTATTAAACTCACACATGTTAGGTTGTAAACAATAAATTTAATTTGGGCTTGCATAAAGCAGGTTCCTTCATATATATTTCTTATTTTTTAATAATTTAAATTAGGCCAGTGGCGTAGTAAGCATTTGAAAAATATTTAATTGAAACTGTTTTTTAAAATATTATTAATTTTATATTTTTTTAATGCTACCCACACCACTGACTTAATAAATAAATTAGAAGTGTGAAAGATTGAAAATAGATACCTGCTTTATGCAAACCCAAATTAAATTTATAGTTCAGAACCTATCATGTATAAGTTTAATTAATATTTGTGGTTTTTCCAAAACATAGATCGATAATTATCTACGTTTACCGTAACGCACAAAGCGTGATTAGCTTTGATCTATGTAGCCTAGCCTCACTTTTTCTGCAAAGACTTCTTAACAACATACCAAAAAATAAAATATATTTACCGTTTTTTTTTTTATGTTTGTGCCAATATAAAAATATTTTGTACGTAACTAATATAGCCTAATTTGTTACCTAAGAATCGTTATATAGAAACTAGCTCTTTTTAATAGGTCGAAATAAGAAAAATTAGGCAAAACCCAGTTTTGGTGCAAAATCTCTTAAATCTAGAACTGTCAACTTTAAAAATCTGTATCTCCAAAATAACAGATCAGATCAAAACGAGTTATATTAAGATGATTAGAAAGGTCTAATCTACAACCTAATAAAATTTGGGAGGATTCCAATCGAAAGCCATTTACAATGCTAGTTGTGCGACGTCCTTTTAAAGTACCGTCATTTTGTAATAGGTGTAGGTATTGACTAAATATTCTAGGGTAATAAAGTACCTATATTATACATGGTGTCCGAAAATTAGGAGCACATATTTTAAGAGGCGATTCTGCGTCCAAAATAAGCCCTAGTTTCCTATATAGATGTATGTCCAGTAGTGCTTCCTTACCGAGATACGGGGTGTTAAACTTCTAACTGTTTTACCTTATTTTCAACATCACTGAGATATTATTTTCGGTCAAATATCTTATTAGTTTTGTCACTGTTGCAATGAGCTGGGAAAATCTTGTTAATAATAATAAACCATAATTATTCAAATATCGAATTGCGTGATATTCATTTTTATTACGTTGTGTCTCAAGGAAATGTTCGAGCTGCACGACGTATGTACCAGGAGGCATATCCTCAAAGAATAATAACACAACCAAGTATGTTCTCGGGAATTCATCGGAGACTGGGAGAATACGGGGCATTTAAGATAAGTCGACAGCATCTTTACCCATATCATTATCAAAAAGTTCAAGCGTTATTACCAGCAGACTACGAACGTCGTATGAATATGTGTGTCCATATTCCAAATCAACATACCACCGATGGAAAATTGTTATTTAACGTTTTGTTTACGGATGAAGCTGGATTTCCTTGTAAAAGTCCTATTAATTTACACAATCACCACTACTGGAATGATGAAAACCCCCATGCAATAACCGAACGTGGATTTCAAGATAGATTTTCTTTGAACGTATGGGCTGGGATAGTAGGAGATCATTTGATTGGACCCCATTTTTTCCCCAATCGACTTTCTGGCGAAATTTATTTCGATTTTTTAAGCAGTCATTTACCCCTTCTCCTAGAAGATATTCCGCTTTAGGTACGCAATTCAATGTGGTGGCTGCAAGATGGCGCACCACCTCATTTTGCAATTCAAGTTAGAGAACATCTTGATGAACTTTTTCCTAACCGATGGATAGGTCGTACCTGGGATTTGTGAAATGGGCTCCCAAGTCACCGGACTTGAATCTGATGGATTTCTTTTTTGGGGATATCTTTAAGACGTTGTATACAAGACTCCAGTGAATAATGTTGAACAACTTAGGCAGAGAATAACTGACAGCTGTGAAACTATCAGACGGAAACTGGGGGTATTCTTTAGAGTTCGTTAGTCCTTTCTAAGAAGACTTAATTTATGCATGAAAATGGAAGGCCAACATTTTGAGCATCTGTCATAGTTTGTTACTATGATTTTTTAAATTATTGTTATTATTTTCTGAAATGATGACTATTTCTGGCATTGATATGGTTTTTATTTTTTTACGTCAAAACGGTGTCTCGTAAGAAAAAAGTTAAGGGATCGAATTTGCTCTAAATAAAATGGGAATATTACACGTAATTTTTATTTGTACAAAAGTAATGGCGTACCATTTTTTCAAAAATAATTAATGATACACCCTGTACAGACGTCACTAGTGCAAATTAAAAACCCTTTTAATATCAGGAATTGCCTTTTGATGCTCCAAAGACATGTAACAATCTTCATAAAAATATCTCAAGTGATGTTGAAAATACAGTTAAAAACAGTTTTTATTCTTAGATGTTTAACACCACGTATCTCGGTAAGGAAGCACTTCTGGAGCTTGGACGCAGAATCGCCTCTTAAAATATGTGCTCCTAATTTCTCGGACACCCTGTATTAATGAAATGCACTGTATAGTAAATGCATTGTTCTAATGATTTTAGGCCAGAGATGACTCACGTAAATACCACTGTACTTTGACCTATCAAGTTTGTTTGTTTATCCTGCGTGGGATAGTTATTTAACCCAGATTTCAGAATCTCGCTTCAAAGTGTTTTGAGAAGCAAGTTTTACCCTAGCTACTTTCTCAAGATAATTCTGCTTTTGGTAAATTTATACCATATGTTTCCAGAACATATTTTCCTTTTTGTTTATTTTTAGCTAAATATTCGCAAAAACTACAAGATTTTTAGGTGACACATAAGATTCATATATGTGATGTATAAATCACGTATTCTACGATAAAAGTGGGCTCTATTTTGTCATATAAAGATATGTCGAAAAAAGTCTTTCGTTCCGTTTCCAGCATAACAAGGTAAAACACCTTTGCATGCACGAAGAAATCGCCAAAAATTTAATAGCAATAAAAAGCTTACCGCGGTTTTATAGCAATTATGTACTTAAATTTAGCGATTTTTTCGTGCATAAGAATGTGTTTTACATTTTCATGAGGAAACGGTAACTCATACGTAAAAAGTCAAGAAGCCGAATTTGAATTAAATTAAAATATTATTTTAAAGTTTTTTTTTAATAAACCTATGTCCAATATTTTATAGAAATATTTCAAACAGTGCAAAAGTTATTACTAGCAAACCTTTTTGTTCCTATAAGTTTATCACCCTGTAGCTTAAAGATAAAGCATTTTCGACATATATTTATATGACAAACTATGGCTTATTTTGACGTAGAATAAGTGATAAAAATTTCTTGGTTAAGATTCGGACCACCCTGTATAGGATTTTTTTCTTCAAAACTAGAAAGAAATACTACTTTAAAAATAAATATAAAATCCAATATTTATTAAAATCTCGTTGCGATGTTTGAAAAGAAAAATGTTTTCTTTAGTAGCGGGTGAGAAAATGAGTACGTATGTCTGAATGTGGTAGACAATGCTTTATCATTAATATGAAAAAAAAGTTTTGGACTTTCATTATCTTAAAATATTTTTATTTACACAATATTTCAGGCAGTACTATCTATGTCAGTTTTCAAGTGTAAACTAATCTAGTTCCTAAGACTACTAGGTTTATATACAGTGGGGAAGACCATTCACCCGTGATGTAGTTGAATTCGGTCTAGCGTAGAGAGTTGTTTGGAATTTCCACACTTGGTTTGCTAAAAATACCATCATTGTTCTCAATAAAGTAGGCCTCCTTAAATTTTACGCTTTTACAATGTGGTTTTCTGTGTACAACCCGTGCTTCTGACCACTTAATGTTATGTTGTTTAGACCAAACATGGTCAGCGATCCCAGATTTTGATGCTTCGTTCCTCTGTGTATGTTTGTGCTCTGCAATTCTGACATTTAAAGGACGTTTTGTTTCTCCAGTGTATGACTTCTCACATTAATATGGTAACTGGTAGATGCAATCTTTTTCCTGTTAGGGCAAATTGGGATTTTTCTCGTCAGGATGCTTCTTAATGTATTTCCGAATTTAAAGACAGTTTTTATTCCAAATTTCTTGGTTATTCGTCTAATCTTTTCGGACATTTGTTTTAAATATGAAATTGTTAGGAAAAAGAGAGAGAGAGCATACTCAGGTGGTCGCACTATTGGTTCCAGATTACAACTATTTATAATTTTACTTATAGATCTCTCAGTATAACCATTCTGAAGCAGATCCGTTTTAATGTTGCCTAGTTCAGCATCCAAGGTTGTTTTGTTGCTACATATTGTGGTCGCATGTTTACATAACGGTTTAAATATACCCAGTTTAGTTGCTTCAGAATGGTTTAATTGTAAATTAAGATATTGTCCCGTATGTGTAGGTTTTCTATATACAGATTTGCGAATAACTCCATTTTGTCTTCTGACGAGAGCGTCCAGAAAAAGGGAGACATCCATTTTTTTCTCTATGGTAAATTTGTTAAAGATATTTATTGAATTTAGACAATTAAGAAAGCAGTCTAGCTGTCTGTCGGTACCATTCCAGATTATAAAAGTATTGTCGAAATATCGAAGCCAGATTTTCGGTTTAACGATTGCAGTATTAATAGCATTGGTTTTAAACCATTCCACATAGATGATTGCCACCACTGGAGAGAGTAGAGAGTTTTGGGTATAAAACCTATCTTTCACATGAAAGTACGTATTGAATGAATTGAATTATGCAGACAGCACCTTAGAAGCTCCATCACATCCTCGAGGGTAACGGACTTATCTGTAAAAATGTTGCATCGTCTTTCAATCTAGCCTCGACGATGTCTAACGATTCCTTTAAAGGCACATATGTAAAAAGACTTTTGAAGTCAAAGCTGACAAAATTATATAATTTAATTTCCTTCAGGATACTTACAAAGTGCTGGGAGTTCTTTACAAATAAAGATGTTTTGCCAGCTAATGGTTAGATAATGTCAAGAAGAAATCTACCTTTATTGCTGGTGGCTAAATTCCTTGAGCTAGTAATTCCAAACATTTGGAAACCACTCTTAAAGCGAGACCAATTTTGGCGTCCTAAGTGACCACGCTTGACCGCACTCAACTCCATCATGGGTGAATGGTCTTCCCCACTGTATATAAACCGAGTAGTCTTAGGAACTAGATTAGTTTACACTTGAAAACGGACAGATATAGTACTACCCTAAACGTTGTGTAAATAATTTAAATAAAGAAAATGGAAGTCCAAAACTCTTTTTTTAAATAATTAAAATAGGTACCTTTAATTACAGATATACTTAATTAGTAGAAAAAGGATATGTATTTCATACAAGTACCAATTACATTTTTATATTTTACGAAGCGTATCGAAATCCAAACTTGCACGATGCGGACTAATAAATCACGAGCGAAATCGAATTTAGCCACCGCGATTTAAAACGTTATTTATAAATTATAGAGAGAATTATGTTGTTCGACTTTTTATTTTGATTTTAAATCACAATCAGAAATTCTTTTACTATAGTCTTAGATCCAAATAGGAAACGAGTATTTAAATAAAAGTATCGATATGGGGTTGACTACAAAATATGATCAAGGATATATTTCATTCAAAATAATATTAATAATAATAAAAACACCGGTATATTTTTTTCTTTACATGACAGTAATAATACATTACTGATTTTTGTTTTCTAATTTTATAAATAGGGATATGGAATATTTGTAAAATTTTAAAAGATAATATAATTACAGTTTTTTGGTACATTCTGTATTATTTAAAGAAACATTTTTAAATTGCCTTAAAATATATTAAGAAAAGGGATTGCTAATAAACAGGGTGTGTCAAAAATTTTAAAATTATTTTTTAAAGTAAATAGAGCCATTATCATAATTTTTAAGGAAATTCTGTGATAATTTTATGTTTAAATATAACACAGCCCCACAAAAAAATTAAAGGTTATACACAAAAACAGACATATATATTTCATGTATTTCTCGACGCTAACTTTGATTCCGAGCTTAGAAATGGTCCTACACCCCTAAAATTGGCCCTGAAATGCGGTTTTCAGGATAGGACGGGATCGAGGGTGCATTCTGAAGCCAAAGCCGGATTTGTGCTCGACAGGTCTGCGGTTGACATTTTTCTGTTTGGACAAGAAAAATGACCCCTTAGAAGGCCGGAATACCACGGTTTTAACATCCCAATCGTAACATTGTCATTTTTATAAACTAAATTTAAAAGTACATAAAAATGTCATTGTTGTGATTGCTACGTCTGAAACACGATTTTTCGGCCACTAGAGTCATTTTCCCGGCCCCAAACTAAGAATTTCGGCTTCCAAAAAATTTTCAAGCACAGAACGAGTATCAGAACTTAGAAATACATAAAAAAATCCAACTGGTGTGATTGTTATCTAAGAAATTATTTTCCGGCCCGTGGGGGTCATTTTCCGGGCCCATGCTAAGAATTTTAACAGGCCATAAACTTTCGCGCAAAGAGTAAGGTCCAAAACTCAAATGTACATAAATATATTACTATTGTGATTGCTACGTTTGAAACACTATTTTCTGGCCCCCTAAGGGATAACTTTTCCGGCCAAAACAGGAAATTTCAGTTAGTCGTAGACCTGTTGAGCACAAATCCGGCTTTGCCTTCAGAATGCACCCTCGACCCTGCCTTAACCCGGAAACCGTAATTCAGGACCTTTAGAGGCCCTGGAACCAATTACAGACGTGTAGGGCCATTTCTGAGGTCGGATTCGGAGTTAGGGTCGAAAAATACATAGGAATACTTATGTCTGATTTTTGTGTATAAACTTTCTTTTTTTTTTGTGGAGCTACACTATCGGACAAAAGTAGAGCAACACTTTGATAAAATTTACATATCCTGATTTTATAATACTAAATGTAAAATATCGCTTTTAAATACATTGTGTTTTAAAACATCAAAGTAGGCTGCTGTCATCGGCGACAACGGCGCTTTGGATGATCAAGCCAGATCATGTCATTTTGTCATAAAGTTTTAACTGTAAATAAGTAATGCGTCAAAAGTAAAGCAACATTTTAATTAATTCATCAAATGATAAGTTTTTGGTGAAAGTAGAGACAAAAATAGTTTTGTAAAATTAGTTTTTAATATTTTGAACATTTTTGTGCTGAATTAATTATGCCGAGAGGTATTCCAATTTCAAAAGACTTAAAGCAGAGAGTTGTGAATGCTTTCAGGAAAGGTAAAAAGCAAGCCCATATATCAAGACAATTTGATTTACCCAGTTACAGTGTATCTAAAATAATTTTATCCTATAATGAAACGGGACATTTAGAGGATCTACTAAAATCGGGAAGACCAAGAAAAACAACAATATGGACCGACAGACGCATTAAAAGAATTATTGCTGAAGTTCCAGGAATTATGGTTGGTCCACGGACTGTTCAAAGAAGGTTAGTAGAGGCAAAGTTGTTTAGTAGACGCCCCGCTAAAAAGCCGCTAGTTTCGGGAAGAAATAGAGCAGCAAGACTTGCATTTGCACATCGGCATTTAAACTGGAAAGTAGACGATTGGAAAAAGTTCTTTTAGTGACGAAACGCGATATAAAATTTTTAATTCCGATGGAATGAAACGTGTGCGGCGACCAATAAATGGCAGGTTTAATCCTAAGTACGTAACACCAACAGTTAAACATGGTAAAGGCAGTGTTTTTTATGGGGTTGTTTCTCATGGAAAGAGGTAGGCCCTATACACTTTATTAATGAAAATATGGATCGATTTATTTATAGGGATATAATGGAAAATGTCATGCTCCCTTATGCAGAGTGGAAAATGCCACTGCGTTTTACGTTCCAGCAGGATAACGATCCAAAACACTCTTCGCGAATTGTTCAAGAGTGGTTTTGAGAAAACAATGTTCGAGTTTTGGAGTGGCCCGCACAATCCCCCGACCTCAACCCAATTGAGAACTTGTGGGAAGAAGTAGAACGTCGTATTCGAACACAAATGTTTCCGAATAAATAATCGTTGATAGATAAAATCCGCCAAGTTTGGACAAATCTTCCGGAAAACATTATTCAAAATTTGATTGCCTCAATGCCGCGACGTTGCCAGCAAGTAATAAATATTAATGGATATTCTATTAACTATGAACATAATACTTTTAGTAATTATTATAATTAAATGTGTTAAATGTTCTTTGTTGTAATATCTAAAATAAAAAATTGTTGAATACAATTTCTTGCGTTACTTTTGTCGCACTGATTTTCGTCAATATTTATAATTATAAATATTTTTGATCTCAAATTTTATCTAAAATTTATCATAATGTTGTAAAGTATTCCTTTAATCTTAGAGATAATACTTATTCATTAAACGTATCCAGAAATCACCTGAGAACTTTTTTTTGTCGAAACAAAAAAACACTTTGTTGCTCCACTTTTGTCCGATAGTGTAGGTAATATTTAATATAAAAACAGTTTTTATCTGGCAAACGGATGGATAAAGACCACTTTTTATTCTAATCCCGTACAACTACCAATTTTAGGTTTAATTAAATAGTAATAACGAATCCTGTTAATTACGTACAAAATGTTTCGGGTATGATATCGCAAAATTAGTGCCATAACGAATGTGATTTATAAAATGTCCTTCAATAAAATCCCTGTTTCGTTACGCTAGGTAAAATAGAAAAGTGTGGCGGACGAAGAGAAGTGGACAGTTTCATGCACATTTATAGTCCGTATTAATTTAAAACTTAAATTTAAAATGTTCACCTCCCCTCTTATTTATCAGTGTACAAAATAAATAAAAACAGTCAATTGCTGAATTAAATGTGTAGTTAGATTAGATTAGCTTTAAGATGTATTGTAGATTTTCTACAACTGCAGCCTACTCAGGTTTATTGTGTATCCTCCATCCATATGTTAGAGCACGCTATCTAAGTAGGTCTTTTTAATCATACTCCACAAGCTTGAAACTGGCTTCTTTGTAAACCTTGTCGCGACAAAGGGCTTCACAATAGCAACCATGTCCTGCGGCTTTTTCTTCTTTCCAGGCAGAACCTGTTTATGTTTTCTTTAACAAGCCCAGGTGGTTATTATTATTTTTTACTGCCTTTTAGTCATAGTTCAAAAGGTCTGTCTTGTAAATTCTATGCAGTACGCCTTTATAATTTTTTTCACTTAATGCTGTCCTAGTGCTCTTATTCATTAGTCTTGGGATTCCCTCATGACGGAATACTCACAGTAGGGCTTGGGACCTACCATTGCCCTGCCAGCACCTCTTTTGGAACTACATAGCCTTGCACCAGATTGGAGCAGATCTGCTTCCTAGCTGTCCAAATAAATTACTATGGTTTTACCCATATAACTTCTTTTGGTAATTGGTAATTGGTAGCACAATGTTCTATACCTACAAAACAACTCCTGAAACATTGCAGGGATGTTGTTCGTGACCAATGTGTAGTTGCAAAGCCAGATATGATATTTTTAATATCTCCTTAAGTGTATTAGGTACCGAAAAGTTTTTTTAATAAAAGTTTAAATAATATCACATTAAATACTTTTATCATTATTAGTTTAAGAATGATAGTTATACAGGTGATTTCTTTATTTTTTATTATATCTGCAGCCTTTAAAAACGACTATAATAAGCTAATAAATAAAAAGAAGATTTTTTTAGATTGAAATGCCTATATGTTTGAAAAACTCCAGGATAAAAGTATTAAATTATATATTTTTATAAACCCCTTGAGAAATTTTTTATGGTAATCGATCAATAGGGTGTTCCAATAAAAAAATCATTTGTCGTACCTTGCATAGCACAAGATAGTAAAAGTAATTACTGATTTAAAAAATACAGAATTAAACCGATAAATTAATATTTAAATATACAGGGTGTTGCTTAAACACATGCTAATATTTAAGAGGGTGATTTTTGGACTCATTTAAAGAAAAAAAAATTATATAGACATATGCCTCTAAACGTCTTAACTTTTAAGATACAGGGTCTTAAAACTTAAGAAAAAAAAAAAAACAAAAAAATTTCAAAAACACTTATTTACTAAAACTGATATACTAAGTATAAACCATATTTAACTAAGTTTTTATTATTTTTGTTATATAATTGCTAATAAAAAATTAAAATTTTAATGTTTTAAGGAAAAAGATCAGCGCAATGCTTCTTTCATGGTCTAAAAATATGCAATTAAGTAAATTATATATATATATATATATATATATATATATATATATATATATATATATATATATATATATATATATATATATATATATATATATATATATATATATATATAAAAGCAGTATTTTATTTGCTTAATCTTAAGAAAGCAAGACAATTTTACACACATTTCTACAGTCAGTGGTGTACCGTTTTTTTGTTAGAAATATTCTTTTAGGTGCCTTTCAAGATTCCACTGGACTTATTAACTGTAATTATGTTAGTGATAAATGACCTCTTAATGTCATTAATAATAATGCCAAATTAAAACAAAATTGAGGTGAAGGATAGCAAGGATAATAATTTTTTTTTTTTTTGATAGTTTTAACACTCTGTATCTTAAAAGTTAAGACTGATTAGAACATATGTCCAAAAGAAGTTTTTTTTTAAATGAGTTTTTAGCATAATCGCCTTTAATAATATTATGTCTTAAAACCCTGTTTTTGTAAAAGGCAAAAATTAAAAAAATGATATGCAGGCTAAATTAATTTCGTAAATCTAAA
>JACEGR010000938.1:0-202455 GCA_014170235.1 Listronotus bonariensis | reverse complement strand
ATGGTAAAAATTTAAACCCTTTGTCGCTAACAGAATTGGAGAAATTGAAGAAAGTACAAATAATTTTACCCAAAAAAGTACATTTTTATAACTGTTTTTTGACGACACAGTCAATATTTATTAAGTAAACTTAATGGCACATTAAAATATTATATTAGAAGTATATTGGGTAAGATATTTGGTAAAAAGTTTTAAAAATACGGCAATGACGGCAACTACTCGGAAGCGTCTCGCAAAAAAGGTGAATTGCGGTGACCAACATATCTCGGTGCTGAATCATGTAAAATCAAAAAATTTAAGTTTGTCCGTCGGATAATCGTTTTCTTCACGTAACGCTGAGAGGGATATTTTTATTTTTCACTTTTTGGGAGCACTTGAAAGGGAACAACGCAATTTTTGGGGAAAATATCAGCTTATTTGTTTTCATTAAATTTGGGAAAAATCAAAAAACTTTAAAAGACTCTCCAGCGTTACCTCAAAAATTATTTAAAAGATAGTGGTAAAAATTTTAAGGAGATCGATGCAGCTTTAAAGTTATGATGGTCACCGACATTTAAAACGTGAGTTGTGGGAAAGGCTCTTAAATATTAATTTAAAGTGTTCTCCCTTAAGAAACTGTATTTAAAAACAAATCCAAAAAAAAGTTTACAAACCTAACTCCTCTCTTAATAGAAATTTGATTCATTGTAGAGAAATACCTCTGTTAGTAGACTGTATTGATATTTAAACAATTAATAAATAGATGGTGGTCAAAAAATCGTTAAAAGCATATCGACAGAAACCTTCAAAGTATTTTTTTTGAGAGCCAACGTTTTATTACCTAATCCTATTAAGTATTAAAAATAATGCCGAGTTTGCATTGAAATGTCTCTGACATTATAGATAAAATATGTTTAGAATTTTACGTACATTGTAAAAATAAATATTAAATAGAATGTTTAATTTAAAATAGAAAAGTTGACATTAACTTCCTATTTAACCGGATGTGGTAAAATTGTCAAAATATTTTAGTTGTATGCCTTCAACTGACATATTGTTATATTTTTTTTTTTAATTTTTAAAAGCTCACTTTTGAGCAATCGATGGCAGCAGTTCCTCTTGGGACACCCTGTATAAATAAAAAAATGTTGTCTTACATTTAGACTACCTCCATTCGGCGCATTGGCACAAATCGGACTTCTTCTTTTTCGTTCGAAGTACGGAAGCTAATGAGCGTTACGGACCGACCGCGGACGGTACGGGGTGCCGGTGTTTGTATGTTGCCACGGATTTTAAGTGCGCATGTTCGTCCACCCACTGCGCGAGGTCGTAAAAATCCGAAAATGCTTTTTGCCACTGCGGATCTAAATGTATGTTATCTATGCTTCGGACGCGACGTATTTACGGGTATGTTCTTTGACCCTCTGAATCCGAATTTTAAGTCAGTCTAGGCCGTATACCTCCCAAATTTGCATAAATTGCAAAAACCGTAAAAAATAGGTAAAAATTTTGGCACTTTCTTAAGGTTTTTGCAATTAACTCAATATTGGAAAGTGTACGGCCCAAACTAATTTTAAATTCGGGTTCAGCGGGTCAAGAAACATACCCCCAGATAAGTCGCGTCCGGTGTACAGAAAACTATTTTTTCGTATATGGGCCGATGCACCGGTGCAGAAAAAGGTTTTTGTACAGCGGACGCGACCTATCAACAAGCATGTTTTTATACCCGCTAAATCCGATTTTTAAATCAGTTAAGGCTGTACACCCTCCAATTTTAAATAAATTGCAAAAACCAGTAAGAAATTGAGAAAATTTGCACAATTCTTTTACGTTTTTTGCAATTGACTTGAAATTGGGAGGTGTACGGCCTAAACTAACTTGAAATTCGAATTCAGAGGATCGAAAAAAATACCCTTAGATAGGTCGCGTCCGGTGCACATCAAACTTTTTTGTGTGCCGGTGTTATTTGTTAAATAACATATAAAAACACAATTTGGAAAAACATTATTCCGTTGCGATTGATAAATTTAATTTGTCAAGAGTGCTTTAAATAAAAGTTCCATTTATTAACTTACCTTCTTATAAACGTTTGAACAAATTAAGGATAACTTAAGTGGTAATACGCATGAATAACTTGTTATATAATTTAGAAAGTAACTTTAATAAAACTACAAAATTGAGTAGGTCTGTGCGAAAACACTTGTATTCATACCTTTAATTAAAAGGGCAAGCAGTGCACTTAAAGCCACCCCTCAGCAAAAGAATTATAAGATCACGCACTTTTCAAGAGAAAAACTACCCCTAAAACACGTTTTAGGGTGAGCGACAAGAGCCATAACATTTTTATGGTGTTTTCATTAATTCTTAACGTTTGAGATGTTTGAAAAATTACTTAGACGTAACTTAATATAGTGCGAAAACAAAACACTTTTTAAGAAAAATATTATTTTGTCATTTGTTTGGGGAGTTTGCTTTTTTTTATGTCCGTTTGTATAAGAGCTCTTACAAAAACTAATATGTCGAAATATTTAAACTTTCTGCCTTTACTATACTTATTCCAGTAATTTTCTTATTTATGCATTTCTTTCGTAAAGTAAAACCCTGAAGACTATCAAAATATGCTTTTACTGCTTCTATTACCTTCTCGTTCAGTGGCGGCGCAAGATCATAATTTTATGTGGGCAAGATACATTTTGCAAGGTCCTCTGCTCGCCAGTAAGGAAAATCAGTCGAAGTCGTATTCGCGAGGTCCCTAGTATGATATTTATGGCGCGAGACCCCTCGGGACCGAAAGGCCTTGGGCCCACGTCCCACGCCCTCCGCCGCCTTTGTTTTCGCTAAACAAAATTCTTTTTCACACTACAATTTCTTAGCATGCTGGAAGAGCTCGAAGCTAGAAGTCAAAGGTTTCTAAATCTGACAAAGAAGGTTTTTAAGGTAATAAAGGAGTGCGTTATCTTATCATTAACCAGTTTATATGTAACAAAATTATTTAGGTGTTTTAATTTAAAAACGTAATGGTAATGCCTAATTTATAGTGACAAAACACGCCCTAATTATACAGGGTGTCCATTTAAAAACGAAACGGACCCGCCAATTTTTGATTCTAGGAGAAAACATTTTTTACCACTTTTAACCCCTGAACTGCAACCGTCTAGCAAGCAATTTAAAATAAAAAGAGAAGTAAAGTGATACTTATTTTAAAGGTCTTTTACCCTAATTACATTTGCCAATTTGCCAAAGTATTTGCTATTGTTGATATGAGAGCGTGTCGTTTGTTTTAAAATGTCTCTTCAAAAAAAAAGAAAAAAATTGTTTCGACACATTTCGGTTTTTAACGAATAATTCCGGAATGGCTGCAAATTTTTAAATTTTTAAAGCGGAGTATTGTTAAGCATGAAACTGAGCAATTTATCCCCAATTTAACCATAACCATCTTTTAACGTTTCCAGGATCACGGTGCCCCTGGAATTAGTATCACTCTCTGAATTTGAGAAGAAAACTTTTATTAAAATGTTAGTCCTTAATCTGTTAAATGGATATTCAGTGCTGCAAACTGAAATCAAAATCTTACATGAAGTTTATTTGATGCGACAATTAAAAATATGTTCCAAGAGGATGATTTTGAAGAGATTTTAAGAAACAGTATCTTAAAAACTAACGACTTTTTATTGAGCTTATTGTATATTTCTTTGAACTCTTGCGGGTTGTTTCATCAGCTTTTTAGTATTATCGTTGCCTTTTCAAATACCCTGTATATAATTATCATGACTATAAGCTTATATGTCGGAAGAAGTAAATACATTAATAATACAACATTTCTGAACTTTCATTGTCTTTTATTTTTAACACGCTTTTATTAACTGATACACAACGTTGTGGATGGTGTAAATCTCCAATATCCGTTTTTAAGTGATAACATTAATCTAAGTTAAAGAAAATAACTGATTTTAAAAACCATCGTTTGCAATTTACGACAAACATCACCAAAACCTTAATAATCATCTCACACAACATATATTATTCCTAACCTAAAAATAATATTTTATTTTCTATAACAACATGATCCCTTGTCATCTCATTGAATCCTACAGGAGCTTATAGATGTCATTTGGGTCCCAAAGAAAGCATAAAGTCAAAAACATAAAAGTAGAGATTTGGGAAAATGACCCAAATGACCGGATAGTAACACATATAAAAGAATATGGCTGTTCCTTAGGGAAATTTACTCCTACGATTTGGCTTAGTGTCAAATTTGATATTACGTGGGTTGTCGTTCTTATTGGTTAAAAAATAAAGAGATGTTTTTGTCCTGGTTTTGTTTGTAGCATATAATTTGCTGCATTTAACCTACTAAAAAAAATTATAGGCCTGAATCTATTGCTGAATTTTACCTACTGGAAAAAAATATTTGTAGGCGTGATGTATAGTTTTTTAATGGTCCAAGAAAGTGACCTATGGATGGGATGCAATGAAACTATAAAACTTCTCGGATTTATCTCCATAAATTCAGCCACGACATGCGATCAAGTTTACTTTGGACAGCTTTCGTTTTTCTGTCATAGTAATAAAAAAAAAGCTAACAATATATTAAACAAATCAGATACTGCGATTTTACTAAATGCATTTTTTCTTGGTCTAGGTTTTTCGAGACATTGTAAGTTCCTGAATATGCTTTCTAAATTCTCTAACTCAATTTTTCAAGCAGATTTATATTTGTTGTTCGTTACCCTGATGCTAGTGAATCACCAGCTCTCTCCCTTCCGGTCATATAAGCGATGTCGCTTATAAGCTTTTCCAGGACTTTATCGTTAGAACTTCGGGATAGTCGAGCTTTGTAGCTCCCAAATAAAATGCATAAATTGCGGCCATCTTTCCAAGAGCTACTACTGGTATCGCGCATAACCGGTTTCTTTCAGTACTGACGTCACCCGCAGAGCCCGCCTTCATTCTTCGCCATTGAAGCATACCTTGTGCAGTACCCCAAACAGAAAAACATCAGGTTATAGGAATCTTTATTCACAGCGCCTAGTTCCAGAAAAAGATGCCTTTTTAATTTAGCAGTGAGTTTCCTATCTTCCTCGGGGCACCAGAACATCTTCTACATCCTCTATGCACGATTGCACGTCAAAGCCCGGTATAAACTCCCTTCCAACGTCTAATCACTATCGAGAATGAACGGAAACTGCTGATTATATTTAATTTATGTTTTTATGAAATTCATATTCCAATGCGAGGAGTTCCTGCAAGGTCAGCTCATAGAGCATTTTGCTCCAGATATTTAAATATTGTATAAAAATCGTTCATTATTTTGTTAAGTTAACTTGAGCAGCGGTGTCCTTAGACCTAACCTAGAAAAATATTTTCGAAACTTTTTATTACGTTATTCGAATATTGTAAATTTAATGTTTGACCCGCCTTTCCCAACATTTCACAAGTAGATGCACGGCAGAACCGAGCTGCGGGCTCGTTGAGGTTATGTATGGCCAAATCTAAAGACGAAGAAGTTGCTAGTAATTTTTAAATTATAAGTGGCTACCTATAAAAGAGACAACGTTAATGACCTATATTAAAAAAAAAAAAAAAAAAAAACATTAAGGGATAACTAGAAACAATTTTGTTCCGAAACACCTCATAAAAAACACGTGTCTTCGTTTTTATACCTTTATTAACAATGGAACGTAACTATGGTTACAACAACGACAACATCTTCAAATGTCAACGTTTCGAAGTTTACAGTACAAAAGTCGAATCTATACTAATCATTCAAAGGTTTTCTGTCGCCCTTTTATAATAATATGGAAGAGTGAAGAATGATCTAGAATTTTGAAGAAATATCACGAAAATTCCATAGTACACGATGGCATAAAAGTTCTCAATGGGTAATTCTGTAATGTAAATACATTTTTAAACGTCTGGTATAATTATTTATGGGCTACATTTCTCCTACATATATATATATAACTTATATTGACTCGCTTCAGACCGTCTCCTCATCACGTATTGGCAAAAATTGGCCATCAACGTTTTAAAGTGGCACGACGTGTAAAAACACTGTACTAAAACTAATAATAATTAGAAAGTAAAACATGATACTTTTAAAATTTTAATTAATTTAAAGTGTAATGAATTCTAAAAATAACATTAATTTTCTTTTTATTTTTAGAATAGCCCATAAAACCTTTTTTCCCTATCAGCCCCTGTATATGAAAATAACGGATCGTACTATGTGCGCCCCGTAGCGGATATCAGAGATAACAAACCCGTGCGGTATTTCTATAGAATCAAGTGAGCTTTTGTGTTCGGTGCTTTGTAAGTTTACTTTAGCTTTTGTCCCCACTTTGGTTATAGATTTTCGATGTGTGTCTCAAAGAATTATAGTGCCGGCATCCACTGTAAGATGACGCTAGGCTTACTCATTTTTGAATAAAATATATGTATTTCTTAGGTATATTTTGTTCGTATTATAAAATTATATTTTAATGGGCTATTTAGGCATTTAAAATAAATACAGAATAATAGATTTCCTTTTTATTAAATCCAAATTGGACAGTTATTTCTATTTAAAAAAAAATATATATTGCCAAATTAGAAGAATTTTTTTTTGGGCTATAATATGTGCTTCCGAAACATCATAGACTTATTAACATTTTAGTTTTAAAAAATTAGTTTTTAAACCAACAATTTTTAACCCCAATTTAAAACTTTAAACCTGGACAAAAATGTTCGTTCAAATTTGATAATATGTGATAAATATGTATACAATATATGTTGTAACTTGGTCAGCTGCATATGCCTAACACTAATGTAAAAAGACTTAAAACATCTTTTAACATTAAACTCTAATAAGGGTTGGTAAAAATAATTTATTAAAAAGCTATTCCAATTTATTTTTTCATTAAGTAATAAATAATTCAATTAAGTCTTACATCAAAACCTGTATTCCATAACCAAAGTCCGTCACCCTCTAGAGACATAGATCACTTCTATTTTAAAATGTCCTTTAGAACTACACGCAAATTCTGTAAAGTTTAGCAATACACCTAAATCCATTATAAACTACAAAAAAGTAATTAGAAATGTTGTTAACAATTTTCTGCTGGAACAGAAAAATAAACAAGGCGTGTATACTTCCTATACGCCAATACAAGAAAGGTTGCGTTAAAAATTTGTCAGTAATGTTTGAGAAAGTTTGCAAACTTGTCAAACAATTTTTAACATGTTTCCAACATCTTAAAACTACTGCTGGAACAACAATCAAATGTATAATGTTACAAACATGGCACTGCTGGAACGACAAATTTGACGTGCGCAGAATTTGAACGGTTGCAAACATTTCTGACAGCCTGATGGAACAAACCGATTTTTACTCTTTTGGCGGTGAAATCAATTAGTAATTAAATAAATACCTGGTTAGTTTTGGTTAGTAAGGTAGGTAAATGCTCTTTAATTATACAAGTATGCCTGCTAAAATGTATTTAAATCGATTAAGGAATATTTAAGATATTATTAAAAAACCAATTTTTTCAAAAAGTTTAAACTTGAAAACAATACATTTCAGGACCTAGATTTAAACAGTGGATTATTTAAATGTGCTTATCCCCTTTTATATTTTTGATCGGATTAATTTACATGAATATTGCCTTGGGAAAAAAATGATGCATAAATAGTATACAGGTTGTCCAGTACCTTAACCGATAAAGTTTAAACGGTGATTATACAATGAAAATTAGAAAAAACCCTCATATGAATATATGTCCTCAAGGTCTTAGTTTTTGAACTACAGGCTGCTTAAAATTAAAAAAAATGTTTTTTTTTTTATAAAAATTTCGATACCAATCCCAATATTTAAAAAAATTTGAAAACGCCGGTTGGATTAAAAGACATTTGTTGGCATACAAGAAAAATAAATTTAACCAGTGTCGTTCATAAATCATGAGAGGCAAATACTTTTCAGAAGGAAATATTTTTTAACATTTAGATTGAAACTAATTTAATCTCCTGACTTTTTTATTTGATGTACGGTTTTCGCGTAAATAAATAAAAACCACTTATCAACATGGTCATTTCTTATCACTTTTAATATATTCTGCCTTAAGAAATGGCCATTATTATTCGACCATGCCAAGAAATGGCTTTTACGAAAACCGTATATCAAATAAAAAAGTAAATAGTAATAAATATAATCTTAGGACATGTACAAATAATTAGGGAGCAATTTTCCGCCATAATCCAAAAATCGGTAAATTTGGACTTGTTTGGTATATTATAAGAAATCCCTCAATTATAACTTAGATTCCATAACCAAAGTCCGTTACACTATACAGACTTAAGTCACCCTTATTTTAAAACTCACTGACTTTACTGATTTTAGTTAATAGTTAAATTATAATCTTAGGACATGTACAAATAATTAGGGAGCAATTTTCCGCCATAATCCAAAAATCGGTAAATTTGGACTTGTTTGGTATATTATAAGAAATCCCTCAATTATAACTTAGATTCCATAACCAAAGTCCGTTACACTCTACAGACTTAAGTCACCCTTATTTTAAAACTTACTGACTTTACTGATTTTAGTTAATAGTTAAATTATAACTTAGATTCCATCACCAAAGTCGGTTACACTCTACAGACTAAAGTCACCCTTATTTCAAAACTTACTGACTTTATTGATTTTAGGTAATTGTCAAATTATAACTTCGATTTCATCACCATAGTCCGTTACACTCTACAGACTTAAGTCACCCTTATTTCAAAACTTACTGACTTTACTGATTTTAGGTAATTGTCAAATTATAACTTAGATTTCATCACCATAGTCCGTTACACTCTACAGACTTAAGTCACCCTTATTTCAAAACTTACTGACTTTATTGATTTTAGGTAATTGTCAAATTATAACTTCGATTTCATCACCATAGTCCGTTATACTCTACAGACTTAAGTCACTAATTATTTTAAAACTTACTGACTTTACTGATTTTAGGTAATTGTCAAATTATAAATTAGATTCCATCACCAAAGTCCGTTACACTCTACAGACTTAAGTCACCCTTATTTTAAAACTTACTGACTTTACTGATTTTAGTTAATAGTTAAATTATAACTTAGATTCCATCACCAAAGTCCGTTACACTCTACAGACCTAAGTCACCCTTATTTCAAAACTTACTGACTTTACTGATTTTAGGTAATTGTCAAATTATAACTTAGATTTCATCACCATAGTTCGTTACACTCTACAGACTTAAGTCACCATTATTTTAAAACTTACTGACTTTACTGATTTTAGTTAATAGTTAAATTATAACTTAGATTCAATTACCATTGTCCATTACACTCTACAGACTTTAGTCACCCTTATTTCAAGACTTACTAACTTTACTAAACTTTAAATTTTATGCTTAAAATTATAATGCAGTTTTTTTTTATTAAGAACCATTAAACAAAACCAACTAAAAACAATTAATATAAAGGGTCTTTTAATAAGAGCCATAGTATTTCAAAAAGAAATTTGTCGGTTTTTAATCCATCAATTTTTTATTTTTTGGGTGTTACTATATTATTTTGTATAGTATACGATTTTATGATGCAGCGTCTGACTTCTTTCAATTCGATCGGTTAGAAGTAATAAATAAATATTATAAAATGGAAGCACAGTTGTCGCCACTCAACGTTTATTTACTCGAAAATTGGAATGCCATTATCGGTTCTCTGCGCAGATTATCTGCCGCACTGTGAAAAGTTTGTGAATGAGTCTTGATGTAAAGTTAACTCGTGTTCAAACTTTTCCACAGTGCGGCGGATAACCTGCGCAGAGTACCGATGATGGCATTCCAATTTTCGAGTAAACTAAACGTTGAGTTGCCACAACTGAGCTACCATTTTGGTAATGTTTTTTTATTACGTCCAACCGACTAAGAAGAGTCAAACGCTGCGTCATATACTGCGTCTGCATACTATACTAAATATAGGAACACCTAGAAATTACAAATATATGGGTTAAAAAAGGGGTAAATCTCTTTTTAAAATACTATTGCTTTTATTGAAATACCCTATGCTATGGCACCTTTTAGTAAATTGTTAAATTATAACTTATATTTCATAACGAAAGTCCGTCACACTCTACAGACTTAAGTCACCCCTATTTCAAAACTTACTTCATAACTGCACGCAAATTCTATAAAGCTAACAATACTGAAAGGAAAGCTATTATCCATTCAAACATTCTCAGCGAAAAGGAAATTTTCAGCAGAAATCCTGCGAAACTATGAATTATAGTTTCACCCCTGTTAACCCTTTAGGTATTATAAGTAAATAGTTTCGCAGCATGTTGAGTTTGTATAACATTGTTTTGGTAACTAATAAATGTCCTGAGGTATGTGTGGATGTGTGTAAAATTTTAACCCTTGTTATGTAAATTATTTTGTAGTGGGGATGCGGTAATTGTTATTTTCCTTTTATGCAAAAAGGAAATTTTGTTGAAACAATGCAGATGGGCAATTTGTAAATTACTTAGACCAATATTTATGATTGTATTTTTAATAAGTTTATAAAATGTTTCCTTTTTCAAAATAAATAATAAAAAATAAAAGTCTAATTTTAAATGTTTCTTGTTGGAGTAGAAGCGCACTCTCAGAAACAGATACATAAAGACCCCTAAATGCAAAACCAGATATATCATTTTTTTTTAATTTTGCAAAATAAAGCATTTACCTTTTACTTTGGTAAATGACAATTCTGCTGCAGGTACACCTTTTAAATAATAGTACATTACATAGCGAGGTCAAAAGTGTTTTATTACTGTCAAGAGAATAGAATGGTCCACAGAGGCACGGAGCGCCGATGTGAACTATTTCTCGAGACAGTAATGAAATTTTTACCGAAGTTGTACAAACATAAATATAATTAATGTATTTTGAAAGTAAAAAGTTAGTACCTTTTGGTATCCTCAAAAATTGTTGATACCAAAAATAAAATTGTAGTAAGAAAAACTTTTTAAAAGTAAAGGTTCTTTTTTGCTCGTCAAAATGTTTTGATACACCAAATTATACGCCCGATGCTACATTATAATTTTTTAGATACTATTTTCCATCTTCACAGGCTGACGTCTGCCGCTCAAATAATCTAGAAGCCATCTGAGTATTGGAACAAAATTCCCAGTGACTTTAATATCTTAACAAGGATATGATGATTAACTTTGTCAATTGCTTTAGAGAAATCTGTATAAACTGCATCCACTTGTAATCTTTTCTTCACTTAGGAATTGTTGATACTAAATAATTTTTGTTATTACTGATTTAGGTTAAACAAATCTATATTGATCATCAATAAACACACTTGAAAAAACAGGACTCAATTTGGACTCAACAACTGACTCAAACGCTTTAGCAATTAAGCAGATCTATCACCACTAAACAAACTTGTGTTACATAGAACAGTTGGGTAGAAAATACACCCTTTAGAAGAAAGGGATTAAATATCTTACCTAATACATATACAGATTGATTTTATCTCTTAGATAAGAGGCGATATAATTTCGAGCCTTTTTTTCAATCTCGGGATTTCGGGATTGAGCACAGACAATCCCGGGATTTGAGGGTAGAGTACAAAAAATGCAAAAATATTCGAAAATTAACTTTTATTTTTTAACTTTAGGTATGAAAAAGAAATCTAAACAAAAAAATAAAACAAAAAAAAACTAAATAAAATATAGAAAAATTAACTTGAACCAGAAGTAAATAAAATATAGAAAAATCAACTTGATACACGCTTTTCTTTAATAATAATATAATATATAAATAAATAATTTTCACAGTCGTCTTTATTAGGTACCTTTAAAAATAATCGCATTAAAACATATGTAATTTTTACAATCCAACAAACTTAAAGCAATAATAAACCCTATAAATAATAAAAAGTAAAATATACAAAATATATTATACATAAATAAACAAATTTTAATGCAAAATTCTAATAACTTGCGTAATGGAGAGTGTTGCTTTAACATGTTTTATTTCTTCAAGTAGGGGAAGCAGGGGGAATGCCGTTCACTTAAGGAAAAACCTTAACATTTTTAATATTTAAATTCATATTTTAAAATAATGATAAAAAACAATGGGTTACTCTTTTCTTAATATATATTTAAACACAAAGGGGTATAAAACTCTTACCAATTAATTTTAAAAAATATATAAAAAATACGGGTTTGTGCGGTATTGCCCCTGACCATGGGTAATGATGCTCAGGCAGAGGGGTAATGACGCTCAAATCTGTATGTATAAGCAAACCCATGCTACCAACTTTAACTTAACAATTATAATGAGATAAATTAAATTAAGTTTAAATTATGCTCATGGCTGGGTCTATCATATTAACTAATATGTATATAGAAATAAAAAAACTATAAGTAATAACACCATTTTAGTTTTTTCACGTAAGTCACAAATGTGACTTCTGTAGAGTCCCCACCCAGAGCACATGACATGTAACCATAATTCACATATCGTACAATGATACCACTACATTTAGTCGCTTTTCCCAAATATTGCATTTTTGTAATATTCATCGTCATATTCCATGTTGTCATCACTGTTACCTTTAAAAATATTATATTAACTTTCAGATTCCGTACAACTTTCTAAAAAAAATTTTTGTTTGTAAGATTTTGCTTAAGCTTTCTCATCTTTATTTGTTTTTTTTTTCGTTTGTTTTCAGTATTACTTTTTTGCTTTCTTTTTATTTTAATTTTGATCTTAATCTTTAGTCAGCCCTTAGTATACCGATTCCATAGGTTTATATCTCGTTCTTACTGTTTATTAAAAACTGGTTTACGTCCTAGTTGTGGACGACTCATATTTTCATTTCATCCAAGAAGCTTTTGCGGTAGTTCTTGGTCGGGGTGCAAGTAATGGCGTTTACTAGGGGTAATTACGTTTACCTAAGCGGCATTACCCCAAATGACCGTTATAATTTTTTGAATAAAATTGTAACGTTTAATATTAAATATTCATCAGAAACGTTTATACTGTAGCTTAACAAAATATGTAATTAGCAGAAATAATAATTATAATAGTCATAATAGAAAAGTTATAAAATTTTGAACTTGCCAATAAAAATATTTACCCAAAAATTATATCAACCCGAACGCAAATAAACTCAAGCACTTTTCTCCCTCCTGCTGCGAGTGAATTAGGGAAACTTTCCAATGCTTGGTCTATCGTCACTCCCCCATACTATACCCCCTCTCCAGCGAGTATACTCAATATGGTTTTCAAGTTATAGGTATGGGTGGCATTCCCGGGAGCGGTATTACTCCGGCTTACCCTAAGGCGGAGTTTATAAATCAGAATTTAATTTTAGTATTAGTAATAATATTAACCTAACTTAAATTTAGAAATTTTTGGTGGCAATTATTAGCTACAGTTATTAAAAAATAAGAAATGTATTAACATTTATTAATTATCGCACATGAGCAATTAATATGTTTCCTTATTTTAGGCTTAAGTTTTGGATTTTAGAGAATTTCAAGGTCGTTTCTTAAGACCAGAAAATTAAATTTGATTTATAAACACTTGAATTTAGATGTATGTTCTTGAATCTTGTGACTAATGCTATCACTAATATTAAAATTAAATTTTGATTTATAAACTCGGCCCAAGACCGCGTAAAACTGACTAAAATCAGCTGGACTGGTAGACTTGTTATTTTTGTTGGCATTAACAACTCGATAAATTGACAGGAAAACTAAGTGCGTTTCATCAATCATTTTAAAAAAATTACATTTATTTATTAATCCAGAAAATCCTGGGATTTAAGAAATTTAATCCCGAAAATTTCGGCACTGTAAAATGGTCGGGATTTCGGGATTGTGTCTCCTAGACGCGACCAACATAATATTAAAGTTTGATGAAATTTGTAGCAGTTTCCCAAGTATTAAATACAAAGCTACTGTTTTACATAACAGTTAAAAAATGGATATACAGAGTGACCCCGGAGGTATCAGAGAAACTTTGGATACAAATTTACATTTAAAATTAGGAAAAACCGTCATATAAATATATGTCCTAAACATCTTAGTTTTTTAACTACAGGATGTAAACATTTTTAAAAAATTATCGTTTCTTTTTATAATAACCTTTAAACCAATTTAAATATTTTTAAAAAACTTAAGGGACGCCTCCAAAGCACCAAGAGACATTTGTTGGCATACAAGAAGAAAAATAATTTTTACTTAAATATTAAAAAAATACTACGCCACTGCATTTTTCTAAACTATATATTTTTTTAATTACCATTTACTTTGAAACAAATTTGATCTGCTGACTTTTTTTATTTGACGCACGGTTTTTGCGTAAATAAATAAAGACCGTTTTTGGGCATGATCAAATTCCTACCTAATTGAATTGTTTATTTCAAAAAGGTACTAACTATCATTGCGGACATTTTGAGAAAGTCAATAAAAACTGATTAGTTATGTCCAGAATCATATTTACAGTAACTTCTATTATTACAAAAATAAGAAGTAAGTATTCAATAATGTATTTGCAATAAAGCAGTTATATTTTATTTTAAAGAAAAAAAAGCACGGTTAAAAAAATGTCGTTGGACCTTTCTGAAACGAATATTTTTAGATGTAACTAAGTTGCTGCAACTAATTTATTGTATTTAACTTAGGTTTGTGGGTATTTTGAGGATACATTATATTGCTATATGCTATTTTACTTTTGCGATACTCCGTTTAAGAAATTTTGCATCAACTAGTTACCTCCAAAAAAATTTTTTATATATCAAAATTTCAAATGAAATGTTAAAATTTAAAAATTTAAGGACAGAATGATAGATAAAACACTTTTAAATTTTAATGGCTTGTCCCACAGTTATTTTGGGCTTTTTGGTTGGTCAATCTAAGATGGTGGCATAGAAGGGTTGGTATTCCTGAGGCACAAAGGACATCTAAAATAGCTAGTTTTTAATGATGATCTTTTTTCTTTAGCATTTTAAGAGGAATTCTTTCAGAACAGCTGTGATGAAACACACGCCAAATTTGTTTAAGAAAGGTATCAACTGATGTCACTTTGTACCTTTCTGCAATATTTGTTAAAAATTACTTTAAATTTTAGACCGTTGCGTTTATAGCGGATGTTCCCTTTTAGCAACAAAGGATGTATTAACATATAAGGTATTAGAAAAATACATAATATGAAAACGGCCAAAAATGTTAGTTAGTACTTTTCTCAAATAAATAATTTAATGAAAGAATAAATAGCAAAGGTGATTTTTTATTGTAAAATTTAAAATTTTTGATACAAAATAACCATGCCAAGTAATGATTTTTATTTATTTAGTCGAAAATAATTAAAAAATCAAACTTGTTCCAAACCTAATGGGTATTAAAAAAAATATTTCTATTTAATAAAAATGCAGTGGCGTACCATTTTTATATAAAAAATATTTAACTTAAACCTCTCATGGACCTCACTGGTAAAAAATTACTTTTGATGCATACAGGGGTTCCTCCGAATTTTTTAAAAATATCTAAATTGGTATAAAAATTATTATAAAACAACATTTTTTTAATTTTAACCCCTTGTAGTTTAAAAACCAAAACGTTTAAAACACAGACATGTTCATATAAAGTTTTTTTCTAAGTTTTATTGTTAAATTTATATCCGAAGTTTCTCCGATACCGCGGCGGCCACCCTGTATTTGTTTTGGCGTCTGAAGGTCTTATTTTTAGGTGTTAAAACATTTATCAACGCTAACGTAAACACTAAGGATAAAAAACTAAAAAACTTTCTTAAACTTCTTATTTTTACTAGTTACAAACTTTTCCACTGACCTATGTAAGAAAAATAGTATTCAAATATTCACTCCTCGAATTTCGAATTTCTGCTTAAAAAGTGTCTGTGTTTCGAATTCCCTTCACGTCCATGTTTATTGAGTGCCAGCAAAATCTAATATAGGTATCGTGACAATAGAAAAGACTGACATGGCGTACGCTGGCAACTCGTTCTGAATAACTTTTCCACTTTTTCGTTACAATTGTGCCTTTTTGTTTTAGTTTTCCCTAGATTTTCGTTGGAAAATATATATTAAAAATATGCTGTGTCCTATATTTAAAACTGTCAGAAAAGTAAGTTGATATTTTGTATGCATACACGAAAGAAAAGCTAAATTTAACACTAAATACCGGGTGCCCAGGAGATTACTTTCCAGCTGTCATTTTTTATTTCTTTATCGATACTGACGAAACTTGGTAGGGTTGTTGGACTAATGCAAGGTCACTTTCAGGTGTATATGTTTTTTGTACTACTTTTGGTTTGGAAATGATTGGAACTTTTGATTTTTAAATGTGACACTCTGTATATCTTTTGGTTTTTGGATTCTTTAGCTTATTTTTTTGTCGGAATACAATATTTTTAATTTAAACTTTTGTCAATTTTTATGTTTAAATAAAATTACTAGTTTTTATCTAGAGTGCCATGATCATTCTAAAATCACCCCTCATGCTTTACTTTCAGAAAAATACAAAATCGATTTTATCTTTTTAAACTTTTTAACCAGACGGCTCTAAACTTTAAAACCAACGATGTTGATGACACTTCATTTTCTTTTAAAAAACAACACTTATTATGCAGGTAAATAATTTGATATATTCAATCGTCGCAATACGCATTACTAGGCTCAACAAAATTCGCGTGTTAAGAAAATATCGAAACATCAAGAACGTTTTGGTTCCAATATGTGGTGTGGAATTTTAGGAACTGAAATACAAGGTCCATTTATTTACCATAATTCAATATCTGCAGAAATAATACCTTCATTTATTTTTGCGGCACAAAATGAAGCACGTTAGCATGTCAAACTTTTCCTTATGGCTATAATGGCCATCCGGCATATTCAACCATAATAATACAATAGATCTTAGCTATTCACCAATAAACAATAATAAAGACAACAGTAACAAAGGAACAATTGCTCTAAAAACAATTGACAAACATGGTAATAATGATAATTACCATTTTATCACACATTTAATTATGTTACAGACTCGGTAACAGGTATTACCGCCGTTTGCAAAGCCTACTTAAAATTTCCTCTAAAAATAGAAAAATGCATTTTTCCTTTTAATTAAAATTAAAAATATAGCATGTAATAAATCGTTAAATTTGTAATTAAAAATGAGATTAGATACAGGGTGTCCTTTTTTTCGAGCCATATAAAAAAATTAAGTTGATGATGGTTTCTTGAAAACGAAACGTCGGATATATAATCTAAAAATACCATCATGTAGTAACTAAAAAGTGCCAACAAAAAAGTGTTATTAGTTTTTTCACATCTCTTTAAATAAAGTCAGAAAAAATTAAATCAACATAGTCAAATTTCCGTTTTTGCCTAAATATCTTAGCGGGCCATAAAAATTTCTTAGGTTTCTAAACGGCATGGAAATAGGCTTAAAAAAACACCACTTTTTTCCTAATTTAACCTAAGCTGTATCTCCAACAGGTACTGAGATTCCCATGCTTAGGATCCTTATCTTGGACACACTGTATACGGTTTTAGCTGTTCGGCGCGTAACGACACGCGCCCTTTAAAACTGATTTATCATATTAAAAAATATACCTAAATTATACATATTATACACCAAATTATTTGTCTTAAATCGTAGAATTTAAATATTTAACTTGCTTTGCTAAAATGTAATTTTTAGTAGCTAAAAAACCGCATAAAAAAATTATATGCCTTTTTTATTAAAAAATATCCGTTTAAAATTGTAATTACCTTGCAGTAAATAATATTTTGATTAAATTAGTTTTAGTTTTGAAGCTGACAATTTTCCCTTTAATTTAAGTTATTACAAAGCTACTTTACTTAAAATTAAGCCGAGTTATAAGTGAAAAATTTGTCTAAATGCCGTATTTCTTGCCTATTTTGCAATGTTTTTGCACTAATTTTGCCATATCTTTGGTTCTAATACTCGGATCCATGCTTTGTTTGACCTTTCCACTGGGAAACCACGCCTCTGTATTTCAAGCAGAAATTTTTGCGATCTTACAATGTGCCAGGATTAACAACCAAAGGCCCCGCACAAATTGTACAATCAACATTCTTACGGATAGTCAAGCAGCCCTTGGTGCACTAATTAATCCCAAGGTATCGTCTTGGCAGGTACTAGAATGCCTCGAGGAACTCAGGAAACTGGCGGAACGCAACAACACGAGGTTGATGTGGGTGCCAGGGCATTGCGGAATTTGAGGCAATGAAAACGCAGACAAACTGGCTAGAAGGGGGTCAGCCACGACATACGTCGGGCCAGAACCAGTTCTTGGAGTGCCAAAGAGTACCTTCCGGAGTGCGGTACAAAACTGTGTAAAGGACCAGCAAAGACTGCACTGGGAAAGGCGTCCTCAACACATGCATGGGAAAATATACATCAGTGGACCATGCACAGAAAGAGCTAAAGAACTACTCAAAATGGGTAGGAATCAGCTAAGAACGATCACAGGTTTCCTCACCGGACATGCTCCAGTGAAAGAACACCTAAATAAAATGGAATTATACAACGGAGATCTGGACTGCAGATTATGTGGAGCAGAGACCGAAGCAGTATCCCACATACTGTCAGAGTGTGAGGCACTGGATCACAAAAGACAGGCAATCTTCGGGGATATTAGAGTGCCCCAGAAACATATGGTACGCACCCAGCAGACCTATACCGCCTTCTTCAAGGAACTAGGGTACTGGAATGGGTACAATAAAACGGGAGTTTGGTACAATAAGCCTTCAGGCTGCAGTGCCACCGGACATGCAGACGGCTCCCTGGGAAAAAAAAGGCTGAAAACAGACGAAGTGATTTACGCCGTGCAAAACACAGGGGTCGGCGAGTTACAATTGCTATATAAATACCATAAAAAAATCGCCGCGTTCAGCTGCCGACTCGGCAAAAACCGCTACGTCTGTTTTAAGCCTCAATTGTGCAGTCAAGAGGGATGTATCTATCAGCTTAAATCACGTCTGATTTAATCATTAAGTACAGAAAAGAAAATGACAGCATGCAGTGTAGAAAATAGTTAGCTGAGTTATGGATATAAAAAGTTGATTTTTAAAAAATGAAGGAACAATCTTTTCAACATGGTTAAATTAGTATCACTATTTATAATAATGCAGAATACCCTTATGAACAGGGCATTTTACAGGCTGATTGCTCAGGGCACCATTTTAGAAAGTCAATATATGTATAAGGATAAAAAAATATATAACATTGTACCAAGTGCTTTAAAAGTTATTTAGAAGAGATCGTTTTTTTTTAAGCTGTTTAAGAATAAATATCTCAGTAAAGAAGGACTTTACTAAACAAATATAAGGAATGTGTCATAATATTATTATGTGTTTATTGGGAATTAAAGATTTGGTGCACCTTGTACAATTGGTAAAATTTTTAAATCAGTTAGGTTTATTATCTGTAATGCATATAAAATAAACTTTTAAACTAATTTTTCAACAATGTAAACCCCTTAATTGTTTTCCATTGATTTTAATTTCCTTTTTCGACCCATTCTGCGGTACCCCCAAAATTTGTCGCTTCGGGCAGTTCACAGGTTGCTTTTTATCTTGATCTGGTTTTACATTCATATTTTAGTCACGACTTTTTTTAGTTAAAGTAAAAAGTATGTTTTGGAAAGTGATAAATAAATTAAAAATTTGAAATGCGCCTTTTCTAAATAAATAAATATAAAATAAATAAATGGAATTTTAAAATAAAAACATTCTAAAATAAAAAATACATATGCTTATATAATTTTTTTTTAAATTGGAATTTATTTTAGCTGCTAGCGGAGCTGCTTAGCTCTGAATAAAACAACTTTTAAAAGAGGGTTGCAAAAAATACCCGTTATAAATTTAAAAACAAACTTTATTTTTTTAATACAAGGTGTATTCAAATTTGCTTTTCTGGAAAGGTCATTTAAAAACTCTTACATGGAATATACTGTTAATTTTTAAGATAACGACTATAGTTTATTTTTTAATTCAATACCACCATGGAACTCGTGAATAAATCCACGATTGCCTTTTTAAACGATTCTTCTTTACTTGACCTGTTTATTATTTGTTTTGATCAAATTTAGTAGTTAGAATTTGACCCCCTTCCAGACGACTGGTCGATCTGAAATTTGGTACACACTTCTAATCTTTGTGGCAATTCAATAAAATATATTTTTTTATGATTGTATATCCAAGATGGTAGTCGACACAAAATAACGGATTACATTTTTTCACAACTACATGAATATGATTATTTTTATTCACAACTACATGAATATGGGTATCAAATTAAATAGCCTAAAATTCGTAGAATTGAGCTAACTATAAAAAAATAAAACTAAGATGGCCGCCGCCACAAAATGGTGGATTCCCATATAAAATTTTTGGCCGGCCATGTACATTTAATTTACTGGCATTGCCAACACTCTTTAATGGCAAGGCATTGGCGAAAAGGTATCGAAATGACACGAAAGTGGGCAATTGGCCGTTATTGGGCCACGTGTTGCAGATAATGCGAGGGCATCCGTCATTAATAAGTTATGATAAAAAATGCGTTTAGGATGATGGCATCTATCCTTAATAGGTTATGCAAAAAAATGCGTTTAGGATGATGGCATCAATTATTAATAAGTTATTGACAAAAGATAACAAAAAGACATGAAAGTGGGCAAGTGCAATATTGGGCCACGTGTTGCAGATACTGTGATGGCATCCATCATTAATAAGTTATGATGAAAAAATGCGTTTTGCAAGTTTTATAAGTTGAATGTCCCAAAAGTTAAATAACATATTTAGAATTTTGTAATCGAAAAAATGAGAAAAAAAGGCAGGAAAACTTTATCATTAAAAAATTACATAATATAAATTTTTATACAGTAACAATAACGATAAAAATTTAAAGGTATGTATTAAAATAAAAAAGTATATAAATCAAAAGAAAACACTTTAAAATAATGGTATTCAAGGGACACTTACACTCAATTTTCATATCCAAAACATAGGCAGAAATATTTTAAAGGAGTTAAATGTCAAAACAAAAACTATTAAATATATATAATATTTTTTATTACAACGTCTTTAAAACTTTTAATAAGGCAACTCCCTAATTTCATATAATTTTTTTAAGCAACTACAAACTTAAAAGGTTTTAAACAAAATATTTACAGCTACTAACAGTCTACTTGAATAACTCGTCTTCTCGACTAGGCCTTACCAATCAATCACACAACACTAATTAGGTAATGGATACACTTAATTATGTCTATTAAAAAACTCTTTTCTTTAAAAAAGAAACTAAAAAGCTATAAAACCACGTAAAAAACAATTGCATAAAGCGGTCTAACAAAAGCAATTTTTCTTCATCTGTCAAATCTTGTATTTCGGCTAAGCGGGAAATTTGAATTTGTCACCTTTGGTCGAAATTAACTTAGCTAATTTTACCATCATTTTATTTTTATTCTCTCAAAAAAGTAGACATCTTGTTTGACTTATTTTTTATTTGCATGATTTGTAACAATAAAATGTTATAAAAAGGCCATTTCCTTTAAATTATGTAAAAAGACATAAAATAATGTTGTTTAGCTACCATTATAAATAAAACAGATCAAAAAAATTGCTCTAATGTTAGTTAAATACCAATGTTAATAATATGCTTTGAAAAGTATGAATATGCGTTAAACGTTTGCCTTCAAAAATCCAATATTTATTTGTCTGCAACAAAAAGCATGCTTTATTTAATCAGGATTGGTATGCCGCCATTTTTGTATGCTTGCCGGCAATTCGCCTGCATGTAAAATTTGTTGGCAATTGAGTGTTTATTTAAGGTTGACTTTTTAATGCGTATTAGATGTTGGCATAATATTGCCACCAATTGCCAATGCTTAATTATCAATGCCAATATGAAAAATGTATATTGCCGGCAAATAGTGTTTGCTGGGTTACATATTTTTTCTACAACTACCTCAATATGGGTATCAAATAATGGAAGAATAGAGCTCACTATAAAAAAATAAAATCCAAGATGGCCGCCGCCACACAATGACGAATTCCATAACTACTAAAATCGTTGATTAGTTCTGGTTAGTGATAGTAAGGCATTAAATAAACTTAATTAAATGAGAAGTATGAACTAATAACAAAACTAAAAACCTAAAAATATATTGTGTATTTTTTTATGTCAAACGGTTTTATTGTACTAAAAGCTAAAAAATAATTGGGTAAGTCCTAGCTACCAGATCGTACCAATATTGTCATCAAGCTGGGGTATTGATAAAACAAATTGTAAAAAAATTGGGCACATAAAATTTCTATTATTATATTTACTCTGGATACGCTAGGCCCAACGATTTTATTATTGGTCTGATCAATACCCCAGATCGATAGAAAGATTGGTGCGATCTGGTAACTTGGACTTACCAAATGATTTTTTAGCTTTTAGTACAATAAAGCGTTTACCATAAAAAAGACACATATTTAATTTAAAAGTATGTTTTAATTCTAAGGTGGCAATAATTTAACAACATGGGTCCCCGATTGTATAACACTCGGTTGGCCGCGTCTAAAAACTAACCAAGGTGGTCACAATGTATCTGTGGGATACCACAACAAAATTTGTATAACAAATATTTAATTCTCATATTTTTACAAAAACAATTCAAATTTTATAAAATACTAGCAGACCCGTGCCCACTTCGTTGGGCGTTAATATCAGGAAGTTTTTGGTTATTCATGGTAAAATATAGCCTATAACACTTCTGTATAGTGTAGCTTTCTAAAGTAAAGAATTTTATGATAGGTTTAGTACAGGTGGGCAAAATGAGACTTTTTTATAGGCTCTCTCAGTTATTACTGGACTTATAAAAACCGATGTGGGTGTTATAAATTCGATTTTAAAGAACGTTAAACAGCGTAATCAGAATTTTAATAAAATTATTTATCCAAGAGATTCGAGGAGAAATTGAAAAATTGTCGTTTTCGATTTTACCCTTTTTATCCTTTATTATAATAAGTAGCAAAAAACCATAAAAACAATTTTTGTAGAAAATGTTACGTATAATCTACAAAAACTATTCGATTTTTATACAGGGTTGCGTAAAAAAGTTACGATGCCAACTTGATGTTTTTCTTATGGAACTACCTCAATATTAATTGGCTAAGAGTACCGTATATTTTTACTAATTAATAGTTCTTGTCACTACAATAAAAAATATATATAACGTAGTATCATTACCTCTTATCGTTTTTTAAATATTTAAATTTAAATATTTGATTTTGAGCGTACCTCGTATAAACACCTTCTTTTACAATATTATTTTAAATCAATAAAATGTAATAATTAAGAGATTTTATATTATTTATACTAACCTTAATATACTCTTAAAAGTATAAACACGGTAAAAAATATATTTTTAAAAGTTTAAACACAATAAACAAAGATTAATACCTACATATGTACTTAAAACTACTACTTACAAAAAGATTTTTTTAAAAATAAAATTTATTAAGATTTAACCCTTTTTAGGACTTATTTCAATATATTTCAATATTATAAATTTATTTTAAAACTTAAACATACTAAATTTAACATATGTTAACAAGATCGTTATAAATACAAAAGAATATTACCTCTTTTTAAAAATATGCTGCAGACTAGGGCGCCTAAAAACAAAACAATGATATTACACCTGATAACCTAATGGCGTCATCCACATATAACGAAATTGGAAAAGTTAGAAGATAATTTAAAAGAATTTGGCTCTTTAAAAAAAAACACATATTTTTTTACTGTGTTTATACTTTTAGGCGAATATTAGAGTTAGCATAAATTATAAAACATATCCTAATTATTACATTATATTATTAATTTAAAATATTATTGTAAAAGAAGGTGTTAATACGGGTTCCGCCTAAAAACTAATATACAAATTTAAATATTTAAAAAACTATGGGAGATAATCATACTATCTTATATATATTTGGTATTGTAGTGACAAGGACTATTAATTAGTAAAAATATATACAAAATAAACATTCATAAGAAATACATTAAGTTGACATCGTAACTTTTTACGCAACCCTAAATAAAAATCGAAAACTTTATGTAGGTTCTACGTAAAAGCTGTACAGATAATGTCGTTATGTTTTTACCATTTCTTATATTAAAGAATATAAAGGGTAAAATCAAAAACGACAATTTTTCAATTTCCCTTGTATCTCTTAGATAAATTATTTTATTTAAATTCTGACTACGCTATTTTAAGTTTCTCCAAAATCGGGCCAATAACATCAACATCGAATTTTTAATAACTCCAGTAATAACTAGCCCATAAAAACGCACAATTTTGCCCACCCGGTACTTTAAAAGATAACCTGCTACAAACAAACAAAGTTACAAACGTTACCTCTTTATATATCAGTATACTACTAGCACAGCATCTCTCAGATATACACTGGAAGTCCAGACCATAATTATAAGCACATGTAGAAGGCGAACACTATACTAAACGACTAACTGCTTTGAACTAGGAAGGTACTGGAAGAGGCATCTTACCAACCAAAAAGGGTCCAACATGATATCGTTTTAATGATAAATTTGTATCTTTCCGATAAGACAAGACCATCGATTTTTTAAATCTTTGGACAAACCACAAAGGTTAAAAGCCTAAATACTAACGTACCGTACATATTAAATTAAGATCCTGCAAAAGAGATATCTGCATCGCTCTGCGTTTGGTTTCCAAATCAGGTTTAGTGATGGCTTTAGGAACCTGAAAACTGGAGTTAAGGGTACTATTGTCAGCAAAACTATGAATGGAATTAGTTGTGGATGAGAGAGGGTCGTTGATGTGAGGAAGAAACAATGTTGGTGCCAGAACTAAGCCCTGAGGCCCTCCAGAATTTACTTGGTGAAAGTTTGAAGAATGGCCGTCCACAATAACTGATATACGTCGATCAGATAGATAACTAGAGAGCCAAGTACAGAATTTAGTTGAAAGACCATAGGAGGGAAGTTTATTAGGAAGTGCGGCATGCCAGACCTGGACAAAAGCTTTGGATATATCAAAAGCAACGATCTGGGACTCACCTAGAAACTCAAGAGACTTATTCCAGCAGTGTGATACGAAGAAAAGAAGATCTGCTGTAGATCTTTTGTGGCGAAATCCATACTGCCTGTCCTGCAAAATTTTGTGTTTTTCTAAATACTTATGAAATTTAAAAGAACCAAGTCAAGATTGGTGCAAGTTCTGGAGCAGATTTTTTAAAACCACTGCTGGTATGCCGTCCAGCCCAGACGATTTCTTGGTGTTAAGAGAAAAAGGACACGCCTAATGTGCTTTACCTTAAAAGTAATATCGGGCATTTTATGTGAAACTGGGGTAATAGCTGGAATCACATGATTTACGAGAAGGTCAGGGGGGTTCAGGGCAAATTGTTTAGCAAATAGTTCTGCCTTTTCTTTAGCAGTAGAAATAATTTCATCTTTCAAAGTTAGTGGTGGAAAAGAACTCGTACAAAAATTCCTACCTATGTTTGTCGCAAAAGACAAGAAATGATTAAATGGGGACCGGTACAAACAGCAGATAAATTAAGTTGAAGACCTAAGGAAAGTTTAGACCAAACGATATCGGGCCTACTCGATTCAAGATTGGAAACTCGAGCACGAGCCAGATCGTTGCGGACGTAAGCACATACGCCTCCATGTGGGCGAAAAGGCGAAATATGTTCGTAGCCTGGGAAACAAAGGTGGCTGGTTAAAGATTTAGAACTTATTTGGGTCTCCGTTAGAAACAGTATATGGGGGCTTAGATGACTGAAGGTGATGGTGAACGGAGTTTATATTGGTGTTGTGCCCACATATATTTGCAAAAGAAATTAAACTTCTCGATGAAGGCCTCTCCCAGAACGCGAAATGTCCTTAAGACTTCTCGGGTCCTTTAAACGGTGAGTGGGGTGGTACCTTCTCAGGCAAGAAAAGCTCCTCTACCACCTACTATATTAAAATACCATAACCGCAAAGCTCAAGCAATTTCTAAGGTAAAAGTAACATGACTCTTTACTAAGGATCGCATTTACTTTTTTACCCGACTTTTAAAAAAGGAAAAGTTTATAGGTTCGACACTTGTTTTTTTATATATGTACACCGATTTCCGTCAATTGTGGATCGATTTAAAAAAATATTTTTATTCAAAAGAGTGCACTCTTGCGGTGGTCCCATAAAAAACCCAGTCAGGATCGCGAAAGACAAAGGTACTTGATTTATTTTTCAGGCAAAGCTGCCTCTAGTAGATATGCTACCTATGCTGGATGTTTGAACAATAAAGGTAGAAAATGTCAAAATATTTTTATTTGTCATGTTGTTCTCATTTTAGTAATAGTTCATATTTATTTTTTATTGTGTAATAGCGTTTATTTTATATTTGTGGGTCAGGTTAGTTCTGGTCAGGTGTTTCCGTTTATACCCAAATTATACCTATAAGGTATAGCACTGCGGTTTTGTAAAAAGAGTATACGTAAAAAAAGGTACTAGTACTGTTTTAAAATTTTAAATATCATAAATATTGTTTTTTAAGAAAATTGAAGTCGGGTAATAACATATGTTATTAAAGTATAAAAATCCTTTGTGTATTTAGTTATGTACATTTAATAGCTTAGCGGAATGTCATTACCCGACTTTATTTTTCTATATTTTTTTTAATTCAATATTTTCAAATTTTTGGTAAGTTTTATTTATCTCCTTAAAGTCGGTTTATTTTTTATTAAATATTTATTTTAAGCAGTGAATCATTTCTCTCAGCCAAAGTAATTTTTAATCATAAAATATGTACATAAAATTCACCCATTAAAAGAAATTAAACATTTTTATAACCTAGATAATAATACAATTTTTCTTACGCTTAACTCGGAATTGTCCATTTAAAATACCATAACCGCGAAGCTCGAGCAATTCAAAAGGTAAAAGTTACATGACTCCTTACTTAGGAACGCATTTACAGTTGTCGTAAAGTCGGCGACATAATTTTCCTTCAGTTCGCTAAGAATTTTATGCTTGAAGGCATAATTTTTGTTAAAGTCCACCTGTTGTTACGTGTTTAATACCAGAAAAAATTGCAATAAAAAGCTTTTTTAATAAAGATATATGATATAAGTCCTAATTATTTTTTTAATCTATTATATTAGGGATACCGTTAAAAATCTTAACTTAAATACAGTATATTTAGTTGGATAAATGGTATGGTGTATCTTACCAAGCAACCTTTTATAATTTAGAAAATATTGATTTTATACAAAATGTATGACAATGTGACAACTTATTTTTCTTTGACCAAATACGTCGCCGGGGCTGCGTAACTCGGATGGGGTATTGGACACTTTAAAGTCACTTTAAAAATAAATAAAAAAATAAATTTTGTTCCAAATAAAAATACAACTTAACCAGTATATAACTTTTAAAATAAAAATCCCGCTTTCTTTCCCCTAAACTGTGTGGACAATGGAAACACCCAGTATTTTTCGAGTCGAATTCTACTGGCCCCTTCTCCAAATTGTGCTGTGCTAAAGAATGTTACGAACTTACATCTTTGTTGAGGTTATTTCATATGATGTTCATAATTAAAAACTAAAACTATTAACATTGCAAGACGTAAGAACAATCTGAAGTCACTAAGAGAAAGCAATCGGATAAACTTATGTTAAGATTTACATAATTAATCAAGATTCGAATTAACAGTTTCATTCACAAACCACCTGTTTAATCTGACATTTGACAAGACAGTTGAAAGAAAGTTATTTAAACGGTTAGGAAACGCACTGGTTGTGTTTGAGCTTACGGTTTGTCGTGTAACTTACTTTCTTATTTTCAATGTTATATAACATTGGTTACGGTGAGACTAAGATTTTGGCAATACAAAAAATTATAAAAACGCCTTTTTCAAGAAATGGTGCACATTGCGCAAACTCCTAACACAATGAATAAAAGAACTGATATTGAGCATTTGAGCGAAATATATTCAAATCTAATCGATATTGATAAAAATTTCAGAAACCGACACAATGTTTCCTCTCTTTCAAGTCAAGTATAAATTCCTAAACAAAATGAATAAATCACAATTTTTTCCAAAACTATGTTTCACTATGCTAAATAGTCACATAACGCCGTTCTCTGTTTATTAGCAAGTTATTTTAAAAATTTTATGGACTCTTTAAAACTTTCTCTGCAGCAAATAACAAATACAAAATTCAAATTATAATAATTAATATTGCAATTCTTTTAAGATAATGGATTCTAAACAAAACTTAATAAAAACAGAATTTTGTTTTTTTACCAATTTTCAAAATAAATGCATACCAAAAATAATTTTTTAAGAAAAATTCTTTAATAACTTTAAATTCTTACTGAATAATATTTTCCTTTTTTCTTTTTAAACAAAACCCAAATTTAACAAAAAATTTTACAAAAATTAATTTAAATACCTTATCGGGACATATTACCGGACATATAAGAAAGTAAGTTACACGACAAACCGTAACCTCAAACACAACCAGTGCGTTTCCTAACCTTTTAAATAACTGTCTTTCAACTGTCTTGTCAAATGTCAGATTAAACAGGTGGTTTGTGAATGAAACTGTTAATTCGAATCTTGATTAATTATGTAAATCTTAACATAAATTTATCCGATTGCTTTCTCTTAGTGACTTCAGATTGTTCTTACGTCTTGCAATGTTAATAGTTTTAGTTTTTAATTATGAACATCATATGAAATAACCTCAACAAAGATGTAAGTTCGTAACATTCTTTACTTAAATTGTATAACCTTACATCGTACTTTGTATCCATTTCAGTATCCTTGAAAATGGAAATAAACATTTCCGAAAGCTTGGAAAAACTTTAAAGAGTATTCTGTCTTTCATTTGCTATATATATATATAGATTATATATATATATATATATATATATATATATATATATCTATTTATTATCTCAATAAACTACGCAACAGTGAAAGTGAGCCACGCGATTTTCTCACTCATTTTCAAACAGGTATAACTTTAAATCGAGTGAACGAATTGAGATATACTTTTTGCATTTGAAAGGTCAATTCTCCTAGATTTGCATGTTATATGTGACATTTGTTTGAAATCGAATTTTCTATATGATATACAACGCGTGGGAAGAAGCTATGTAAATTTTATAATTTTTCATCCATCTCCCATTTTGTTAATAATGATTCAAAGGTGAAAATTATGTCTTGTGTTTATAGGTATACTCCATATCTCGGGACGTATTTGACGGTTTTTTGATAACCCCTCTGAAACAAAAGAAAAACGTTTTTTTTCTAGAAATGCCAAATTTTCACGTATTTGTATGGTGGAAAACAAATCTTGTAATATGAGATGAGTAATCTGGATGTTTTTATATAAACCTGGTTAAAGACATACAGTGTGACTCAAAATAAACAATTAGCTTATAGGCGTAAATGACAAAAATGCAATTTCAAATTTGGCTATTTGGAATGTGGGTTTCCTTGATTGCACAAAACATTTTTTTATTATTATTTGACAGATCAAACAGGTCTTGACAGCTCTGCTAATCTGTATAAAATAGTGAATACAACCCCTTTCTGTCTTTTTTTACAATATTTTTAATAAAGTTAAACCAGGCATTAGAAACATGTCTAGCAAGTTATAATTTTGAAATTCATAAACAAATTTTGTTTTTTTCTTTGCATATGAATAACATCTCAAGTTGTTTTTCAATGGATCAAGCTAAGCGTTTCAATATCTCATATCTATTGCTATAGAAAATCGTTACCATAGAAACATACACGTTATATAATTGTCAATGTCAGGTTTTCTTTTGAAATTTTGTCAGTGTCAAAATGCCTCAATCCCGTTTATCTCAAAACGAATTAGAAAATATTGTGCGTTTACACCAATTAGGGTGGTCAAACCGGAAAATAGCAGAATTTTATAATAGAGTACATGCCGTTATTGACCGGGTCATCAAGAGATTTCAAAATACGGGAAATCCTGAATATCGTAGGCATCAAGGTAGTGAAAAGAAGACTACTATACCTCAAGATCGTTTCATTCGGCTTATCGCTAGGCGAACTCCAACAATGAATGCATCTCAAATTAGAACCCGGTTAACCAATGCTCATGGAGTGCAGGTTAGTATTCAAACTGTGCGGCGAAGACTACACGAAGGAAATATGCACGCCCGACGACGCGCTAGTTGTCCTCTTCTACTACGCAATCACAGAGCAGCGAGAAGAGCTTGGGCATTAGAACACTTACATTGGCGGCTTGAATGGCAGAACTGTATGTTTTCTGATGAGTCAAGATTTACGCTTCATCGTAAAGATGGTCGTGTAATGGTATGGAGGAGACCAAATGAAAGATACAGGGAGGAGATGATGGAACCTCGAGTTGCATTTGGTGGTGGCGGAGTTACTGTTTGGGGTGGAATAATATTCAATGGTAGAACAAATCTGATTGTTTTTCAAAATGAATCAGTAAATGCAGCTCGTTATATGGATAGGTGCTTATATCCTGAAGTGATTCCTTTTGCTGATAATTTTCGGTCCTGACTTCATTTACATTGATGACAACGCCCGTCCACATCGGGCAGCTGTCGTAAATGAAGTTTTTGAAAATCATAATATTCATCGTATGAGATGGCCTCCTCGTTCGCCGGATTGTAATGCAATTGAACATATCTGGGCATATTTGAGTAGGCAACTTTCACTCCGGGAACAACAACCCACGACATTGCCTGAATTGGTTCAAGCTATTGAAGAGCAGTGGTTGCTAGTCCCACAGGCTTTTATCAATACCCTAATAATGAGTATGCCTGAAAGATGCGAAGCTGTTCATCGTTCAAGGGGAGGTCCTACAAGATATTGAAAGCTTCTTCTGTACTTTATTTTTGTTTTATTATTGTTTTCTTTTGTTACATAATTCAATAAATGTAATAATATCCTATAAGCTTCTTTATTTTAGGACACACTGTATGCCCTTATTGAGGTTTATAAAAAAATCCTCCAACTTTTCTAGCTCTTGAAACATCTGTATTGATAACTTTTTCTAATGCCTGGTTTAACTTTATTAAAAATATTGTAAAAAAAAGACAGAAAGGGATTGTATTCACTATTTTATACAGATTAGCAGAGCTGTCAAGACCTGTTTGATCTGTCAAATAATAATAAAAAAATGTTTTGTGCAATCAAGGAAACCCACATTCCAAATAGCCAAATTTGAAATTGCATTTTTTGTCATTTACGCCTATAAGCTAATTGTTTATTTTGAGTCACACTGTATGTCTTTAACCAGGTTTATATAAAAACATCCAGATTACTCATCTCATATTACAAGATTTGTTTTCCACCATACAAATACGTGAAAATTTGGCTTTCTAGAAAAAAACGTTTTTCTTTTGTTTCAGAGGGGTTATCAAAAACCGTCAAATACGTCCTGAGATATGGAGTATACCTATAAACACAAGACATAATTTTCACCTTTGAATCATTATTAACAAAATGGGAGATGGATGAAAAATTATAAAATTTACATAGCTTCTTCCCACGCGTTGTATATCATAGAAAATTCGATTTCAAACAAATGTCACATATAACATGCAAATCTAGGAGAATTGACCTTTCAAATGCAAAAAGTATATCTCAATTCGTTCACTCGATTTAAAGTTATACCTGTTTGAAAATGAGTGAGAAAATCGCGTGGCTCACTTTCACTGTTGCGTAGTTTATATAGATTTCCAAAATGTATACTTTTGTATACTGGGTGTTCATATGTAAACACTCAGTATAAAAAGTATGCATTACGTACCAAATAAAGTTAGTTTGGTAAAAAAAAACTACCAAGTTAAGTTAATTTAGTTTTAAAAAAATAAAAGATAGTTTTTTGGTTTACCGGTCTTATGGTCCCAAAAATGTACTATGTATTACAAATTCTACGTCACATAAAAAAGGAATTGGTGTCCTTTTCACGTTGAATCTTTTAAAACAGCTTTAAGCCTGGCCCAGATTTGAAACCACGACATACAACCGTACCTAGTCGCAAACCACGTTGCGAACAGGATCTCTCAACTACGAGCTTCAACCGTACCATGCCGCGAACATATTTGGACGTCGAAGCGAACGCCGTCGCGAACCTATTAAGTGTTGTTACTCGAGGTATATTAACATCAAAAGACATGGTGCTTGATGACGAGGCGTCGTAACCACGTACGCTGAATTGAACATCGCACTTCAACCATTTATGCGATCCATATTGTGGATCGGAGCAAACCTCGAGCTGCAATACTTATCAGGCGTTCTTTCCGACGCCGACATCCAGATATGTTTTGCAAAGTGGTACAGCTCCAGGTCGTGGTTCAAATCTGGACGCGGCTTGTTTTATGCAGTATCTTTACGGATGGACTTTAGCAATAGCACAAATGGTTTAAATATTTTAAGTTCAAAAAGTCATAAATGACAAATGCTTTTGCTTCCTGAAAACGACAAGATCCACGTTAAAAAATATGTCTTGTCATGGAATAAGCATTCAATATCTAAAGTATTTTATAAAATCAACAAACTTCTTATCTAAGTATCATATTTTTGTAATCATTTTTTAAAGCTTTTACACGTAATTTAGAGTCCGCGCGTTTAGTAAAGAGGCCACCGACGTCCTTGATTTTCTGCGCAAAATCTCCTCTTATTCCCTCATCCCGTATTTAAAATGTTACTTATTTTTTTAAATCAAATCTTTAAAATGCCTACATCCTAGGTAACGATACGAAGCCCTCGAAACCGCGATTGAAAGGGAGTTACAGAAGATTTCGCGTAGATAATGATGACGTCGGTGACCTCTTTACTAAACGCGCGGATTTTACCTTTATTTAATAAATAATACATTATATGTCAGGAATTCTTAATTAATTTTTAATTTTAATTGTATTTTATTGTCATTTTTAGAAACCCCACTTTTAAAATTCAGGTGCAACAAAAGCAGTTTTCGATTATAATTATAACTAGCTATGATTCCCGGCTTCGCTCCGGGAGTTTATATGAGACCCAAATAACCGTTGTTCTGAATGAAGTTCAACTACTCGACAACAGATGGCGCCACTACACATATTCTACATTTTTGCCACCCACAACCACCCACTTCCACCCACCCCGACCAAACTCCCTTACTCACAATGGGAGACCAAGGGGTATTTGTAACCCTGACGGGAAGTCGATCGGAGTTGCGGATGATAGCGAAAATCGTGGACACACGAACGTACATTAGCATTTTATATAATATATTAGATTTGGATTATTGTTTTTTAACATTCCACGAAGTCCATACGCCTAAATACCAGAGTACCGAGGGTGTCGGGTTATTAGATGTTTAGTCCATCGTTCTTCCTAGTTCCATCAACGTTGTCCAAGCACTGAAACAGGCAGTTATGCATTTTACAGCACCATTTAGACAACGCGAAAGGTCATTATTTTAAAAACTACTACCTAAATATGTCTCCCCGCTGGGAATCGAACCGGCGCCGGCGACTCCTGGCTTCAAAGATCAAAGCAACGCTAGGTCTATTTTAATATTTTTAAGTTATTGCAGTTACTGTAAAAGACAAAACATGTTTTTAAACGTGAATCCTATTTTTCTAAAAAACAAATGCATTTGACATACTCGACATTCTTAAACATTAAAATTTTTGGTTTATTTGGGCTATTATAAAAGTATATCCTTGAACATACTGTAAAAGTCTTAAACGAATGTTTAAGCTTTTAAAGGGTGTTTTGAATTTTACCCTAAATTATAAAAGGCGCATTTTTAAGGTTTAAGTTAGACTTTTCTACCTATAAATATGGATCTTAAAATGCACCCCACCGCGATTTACCCAATGTAAAGTTTCGTAAAAAATCAATAATATTGATTTTGAATTGGTAATTTGAATTTGGGGGCTATGTTTTTACGTAAAATATATTGAGATTTGCACAACACTGCAACTTTATGTAGTGTATTTACTTTTTTGTCCTAAAATTTTAATATTGCTTATTGACGATGTTAATTAGCATATAATAAGTTTCATGCAAATATACCGAATGGGTCAGAAGTAAAATGGTGGACGACAGACTTTAGGACCTCACTGTATAACGTATCTGTATGATTAACTGAACGAATCTCAGTTTGTAATAAAAACATTCCCCATTTATAGCATTGTATTTGTGAGTTTTGTTTACGCTCGCTCGAGCTAGGCGAATGTACATCAAAGTGTTTCCTATCTGGAACCCTATTCTTCATTTTAAGAGAAGTGAACCTTTCTCCACCCGATAGGAACGGTCACATCATCGATAGTTTCTCTCGGTAGTTAAATTCTGAATTCTTGAATACAGCGCAATAATGCGCTTGATCTAAATCCTTTTTTTTTAATTAGTAAACAATCATAATGATTTTTTTATTTAAACAAAAGGCACACGAAAAAATAGCAATACTTAAACCTAATTTTTGGGGTTAAACAATATCTAAACAACCAAAAATCCTTACTATGCGCAGGCTTCTCCCAATGTGAATGTGCTTCTTCTTCTTGAAACAAAGAGAAGCAGTCTCTTACTTTTGAACAATGTGATTATTCCCACGACTTTTAAGAATACAGCCGAATCGAATTTTAAGAGAACCGCACCCCCAAAATTCGATTGATGTGATCATTCTTACGACTCGAGAATAGGGACCCTGCTAAATAACCAAACTATTTTATGTAATTTTTGTCATTTTTTTGGCCTTTTTCTTTTGGGGGCAACTTACGATGGCTATAGCTAGAAGATTTGTTTATAGAGAAAGAAAACAAAAGATTTAGTTATAAGCCTTTATTTAAACGGTTTGTATTTGAAGAGGATTTTATTACAGGGTCTGGTCTCTACTGTTGCTGTTCAAGCTAAATTCCGGTATTTTGTGTTTTAGGGAAATATGGAGCGTTTGTGCAGTCCTGTTTAATCAAACGTCAGCAGTTTAGCAGGTGCGGGATAGCAAATTACCCAAAATAAATCGTGTTTTATTAAGGGTTTCGCAAAAATTAGTACTTTACCGGCGTTTGTGGACCGATTTTAAAAATTTCTTTTTTATTTAATAAAGTGCACTTCCGCAGTGGTCCCATAGAAACTAGCTTAGGATCACGAAACGGAAAGGTACTAGACCGATTTTTTTCTCTGCCGTACTTTGTTCGCGCGGCAAAGCTGCCTTTAGTAGGGTATATGCTCAGATAATAAAGAAAAAAGAAGAAATTAGGGACGAATTCAGAATTGACAACTTTGAGGTAAAATTACCCCTTTTACCGAACTAAAAGAGGTACTAGTAGTGTTTTTGTGTATGTTTATCGATTTATTGGTAATTATAATAATCTTAAAAGCGAAAAATAAATATTTGTTAAAAAAATAGGTAATAAAACTAACTAAAAATTTAAAAATAATAAAATTAAAAAATAAAAAGGAGGGTAAAATCATATGTGCTAAACCACTTAATGTTAATAACTAAAAAGAAATAATTAATAGTTTAAAAAACTAAAAAAACACGCTTTTATATGCAACCGAACTAAAAATTAGAAAATAATTTTTCATTAAAAAAATATTGTGATTTCATAGTAAAAAGCGTGGGGTGCATTTTACTATTTTTTCATAACTTTTCCATCATGGCTATTGGCAAATATAATAATTATAACATTTAATATATTAAGCACCCCACGCTTTTTACTATGAAATGACAATATTTTTTTTAATGAAAAATTATTTTCTAATTTTTAGTTCGGTTGCATATAAAAGCGTGTTTTTTTAGTTTTTTTAAACTATTAATTATTTTTCATTTTTTAGTTCGTTATATCAATTAACTTTGCTACTCTTGACAAAATGGCGAAAAAATTTTTAGTGAACAAGAGTAGCAAAGTTTGAAATGTTGCCAACAGATGGCAACCCACTAAAAAATTTCTTCGCAATTGAGTAGCAAAGTTTGGAATGTTGCCAACAAATGGCAAAGAGTAGCAAAGTTTGAAATGTTGCCAACAGATGGCAACCCACTAAAAAATTTCTTCGCAATTGAGTAGCATTGTAACAGATGGCAACCCAGGTGTTGTTTTTATAATATATTGAATTTTTTTTTCCTGGCGATCAAAAACAAGATAACGGGATACTGTTTGCAGATTATTGCATTGTCATGGGTCATTAATAAGTGTGCAAAGTTTCAAAGAAATCGAATAGCTGGAAGTTGGTTAAAATTAGGCTCAAAGATTCCGTTACATAGATAGCCAGATGGATAGATAGATAGTTACAACCCAAGTTAATAAAAGCGTGTTAAAAAGTTTTCTTTCGTGCATAGCCACCTTCCCAAATTGGCGCACAACACCGCATTAAAATTTAAAATATGACAGATTTGTCAAAGTCAAGCGTACTTTTCATCTTATGCAAACTCATAAATAGTAAAGTTTGATACCCAATTTTGATTTTATTACTAAAGTTAAAACTCATTTAAAAGAATCCAAAGATCTTTGCGGTGTAAACTAGGCTATCAGTCAGTGGGTAGCTTTGCGGTGTAAACTAGGCTATCAGTCAGTAGGTAGCTAACCCACAATACACCAAAGTTAGAGGTTAGAAAAGTTTATTACCGTTTTATGAAAAATATTAAATTTGTTGAAAATGATGTTTTCCACTGTAAACAACGTATTGAAAATGCTTTGGTTTATTACCTAGTGATAGTTTTCTTTGTCTAAATATGAGGCATCAAGTAAGTGTTTTTATCATTTTTTACAAATTACAGAAGCTTGGTAATTTATGTATAAGTCATGTTGGGCATTATTATTTTGATGACCGCCTGTTTTAAAAAACAAGTGAAGGTTATTCGTTCGTTAAAAAAAAACAGATGAAGGTTATACGCTCCCGGAACGAATACGTTCAGCGAACGAATGAGTTCAATTTAGCAGAATTGAGCCCCTGTCCCCAACCCGTCGGCAAATGTTGTCAAGTTCGATTATTCAATTGTCTAATCTGGCGCATCCGCCAGAACGTACGATTTTTCACTTTTCCGGTTTTCCTGGAAAATGCTGGAACTTAACGGGATACTGTTTTAAAATTATTGCATCTTCATCGGTCCTTGATACGTGTGCAAAGTTTCAAAGAAATCGAATAGCTGGAAGTTGGTTAAAATTAGGCTCAAAGATTCCGTTACATAGATAGACAGATGGATAGATAGTTACAACCCAAGTTAATAAAAGCGTGTTAAAAAGCTTTTCATACTTAAATACTGTATGTTAGTTCCCGACTTCTTTTATTTTTTTTTAGTATTTTTAAGCTTTTAGTAACTTTTAATATATATTTTTTAATGTTTAATGCTCTTTAAAAGTACATTTGATAAAAACCATTAATTATCATTCTAATGGATGTGATTTTTTAGGTAATTTTAAACCAAGTGTTGATATTAACCTATGTCCTAAATGTCTTAACTTTTAAGATACAGGGTAATAATGAAATTTAGCACACAGTCACAATTCATTAAAAGCATTTTCTAATTTTTAACATTTTTTATTTCTTTCAATATCGTTTAGGTAGGATCTAAAATAGTTTTATGTACAGGGTGTGCGGTAATATGTGAGCAATCTCTTAGATTCATATAAAACACATAAAAATACCATGACAAGTTCCTATAAACTTTTTCCCAAGCTACTTTTTACTTAGATATGTGCTTTCAGTAGTACCTGTCATATTAACAAAATATTTTGTTATACTAAGCACTACAAAAGTTATTCAAGAAAAACCGATTTTCAGCGGGCGTCCTTTGAGGGCACATATCTCAGTAAAGAGGGGTTTTAGAAAAAAGTTGAGGAAACTTATCATATTTTTTAATGTGTTCTATATAAATCCTAGAGATAGCCCACATATTTTCGGATATCGTGCTACTGCTTTTCTTTGGAGAAAAATATATGTTTTTTTATTTTCATTCATTTTGTAGGATATTATCGCGATACTAGATAAAAAGTGTCAACAAACAGTTTTATTCTGAAAATTGTAAATAATGATCAAAGACAGTTTTCACTTTAGATGCAACAAAGAAATGCTAAATTTTTTATCGTGAACTTGGACGCACGCCAGTATAACTAACGATAAAAAACAAATAAATGTATCTTAAATATACATGTTTTGAGCTGATAAATAATTATAGAAATATGCATTTTTCCTATTAAAATTTAAAGAATAATTCTTACAAAAAAATAATAGGACAAAAACAAAAGAAAATTGGAATACCCCCGCTAGAATTTTTCAATGAAGTTTTTGGTTATGAGAGATACATTCCTTACCTTGACTTTTAAAGGTAACTTGCATATTTTCACTTTTATTCGTTTAGATACAAAGTCTCTTTGATATATATAAATATACGAAGCTTAAGATCTACACGATATGAAGGTTTACCGCGAGTAACAGTAAAATTAGAAAATTCCTAATGTCTCGCATAAATATTTTGAACATAGCTTCGTTGTTTCATTAACATTCTTGTGTAACATTAAAATTTTGTGTAGGTTTAGGAGCTGATTTAAATACCGACAAGTACGTTAAAGCCATTTTGGAAAATCCCAGGGTATTTATTTCTTTTGAAATATTAACATTAATTAAAATTCTTGTTATCAGATATAAAAAGCTCCTTTTTAAATCTTGCAACAGAAGGCTTAGTGTCTAAATGCTTCATGCGGTAGATAGTGTCAATAACTTAGGAGGAAGTTTATTCATAATAAAACAAAAAAAGCACCTTGCAATATGCTAGTTTTTTGACTGGGGCAATGTAAAAAAGACCCATACCAAAATACATTTAATTCGTAATAAACAATTAGTATTCTAAGAAAAAAAATGGACGTGGGATCAAAAATAAAATATATGAAAACCTTCTTGAAAAATACAGATCCGTGCCAGAAATATACAGCTTTAATCTACCTCAAATTTGGAAGTTGATAAAACGGATATAATCACCATTTAAAAGCCAAAAAAATCTTGCAGAAAATGGTATAAAGCAGGTCAGTGCTTTAACCTCTGCCGAGAGAAGCGTACTTGTTACACTTGCAAAAAATGCTATTCTTCTTTTAGTAAAGGGTGAGCGCCGGATTTGATTGTCAAGAAAAATACAACTCCTTTTCGAATTAAGCAAGTATTTATATTTCAACATGAAAAGGAATAGTTGCGATTAATCATGGAATACTACATCCGGCAGATGGCCACCACGAGACCTCTGGCAAACGGTCATTCTCTTCATAAAATTCTGGATAACGTTTTCGCATTCCTGTGGCCCTATTTCAGCAATAACGCGCCGTATCTCTTCTTTTAGGCGCTCAATTGTTCGCGGCTTGTTCACATACACCCTATCTTTGAGATAACCTCAAAGAAAGTAGTCCATCGGCGTTAGATCGCAGGATCTTGATGGCCAATTTTGATCGCCAAACCGAGAAATGACACGGTCTGGAAACCTGGTCCGCAGTAACTCCATCGTTTCGCGGGCTGTGTGGCAGGTCGCGCCGTCTTGTTGATAAAACAGATCACCCACATTAATTCGATCCAATTCAGGCCACAAAAAGTCTGTTAACATTTCGCGATACCGCACACCATTAACAGTTAGCGCGTTTCAGCTGCATTTACGAAAAAATACGGTCCAATCAATCCGCCAGCCCATAATGCGCACCAAACAGTTACTCGCGGTGGATGCATTTGGTTTTCCAGTATCACACGAGGATTCTCACTACCTCAAATTCTACAGTTCTGCTTATTTACATATCTGTTTAGCTGAAAATGTGCCTCATCGGAAAAATTATTTTCTTCGAAAAATCCACATTAATTTGGTGGGTGCTCCAACACTCAATTAACAAATCCACGGCGCGGCTCATGGTCCCTTACCTTGAGTTCTTGCGTCAGTTGAATCTTGTATGCTTGAAAATGTAGATCTTTTGTTAAAATTCGTTGCAAAGTGGGTCATGTAATGTTTAATTCTTGACCACGATGCCGAATGGAAGTTTCTGGATTCTCTGCAACACTTTCCCTCTCTGCGGCTATGTTTTCAATGGATCGACAAGGACGGCGACGAACAGGGGTCTTCATCATCATCCATCAATGTGAATTTTGTCCTACATTTTTAAATTAACCGGCGAACTGTCGACTTATTTCGTGCATTGTTGCGGCCAAAAACTACACACTATTTCTGCTAAGCTTTCCCCATTTTTGTAGTAAGTTTTCACAATAATTAAACGTTGTTCGTTCGAATAGTGCTTCATAACTTTTAATTCGCGTGGTATGTACATGGCAGCTGTCAAAAAAGAAAAAATTAATTACTCGCACAAACAAAATGGCGGCAAATTCAAACCGGCGCTCTTCTTGAGACACCCTTTACTTACCTCAGAGTTGTTAATTTTAGCCCCAAGTACGGGGTAAAAATAAACAAGTGATTTTTTGCAGAAAAATTGATTTATGTAAGAATGCACCTTTTAATATTGGTTTATGTAAATAATATTATACCACGAAAACTAAAGTATCATATTACCCAAAAATTACGCCCAAATGATACAAATCTTTTAAATGGTCTTTATCAAACTTGCAAATTTTTTCTTGAGTTGTTACTACTACAAATAGTATAATTTAAATAAATCCAATACATATTTTTAAATGGAAATTGGATGCGCAACAAAACAGGTCTCTTATCATTTTTCAATAAATTCACTCCTTCGAAAGTTATTTGAAGTTAAAATTGCTTTTAAAGTTACATTCAACGTATAAATAGCTAAATTTTGTATGTTTTAGAGGTGCTGCAGTTTAATTCTAAACACCCAAGAACTTACGTTTCACCGCTTTATATAAAATAACTTGTACAGAGTATTCCATTTGAAAGGAAAAATGGCATATTTTTTAAATTTCTCCATATTTACAAAGAAATTCAAGATGGCCAATCGATGTATTTTAGCTCGGAGAATTTTAAAATCGTAATTAAAAAAATTGCATTAAAAACAAAAGACTCACGCCATAAATGTTGTATTTTGTAAATGGAACACCATTTTTATTATTATATTTTTAAATTCCATGGTCAATTCTAAGTGTTCTTATTCCGGGTACTACATGTTTATCTTTTTAATGGTTTTGAGTTATTGATGCTTAAAAGGTCATATCCTTAACCTATTTAATTAAATATCTTAATATGAAATAGAGGTAATGCAGGTGATTACCTGATACTTCAAAGTATTTTTTTTAATTATCAATGTATCTTTTTTTTGCTTTACTGGCATTTATCCCGCACTTGTAATATAGCGGTATCATCTGTAGTTTTTTATCTAACAAATAATTCTATAAAAAGAAACCAGCATTTAAATCCACCAATAGGTAAAAAATTAAATGACTTTAAAGTATTAAGTAATCACCTGTGTTACCTTTATTATGTATTGATATATTTAATTAAATAATATTATCTGAATACACGATTCTCTAAGCGTCGATAACCCAAAAACCAGTTAATGACAGACATATAATACCTTTAATAAAAATACTTAGAATATAAGATAATTCAAAAATATAATTATAAATATGGTGTTCCATTAACATGTGATGGATTCATTTGTTTTTTTATAACGATTTTCAGATTCCCCAAGCTAAAATACATCAATTGGCTATCTTAAATTTATTTAAAAATATGGGAAAATTCAAGAAATATACCATTTTTCCTCTTAAATAAAATACCCTGTACGTTGACTGTAAAAATTCTTTGTTTTACTTAAGTTGTCACAACAATAACGCTTAGTATGAAGTATTTTACTCCCTTTAAATATAGTTAAAGAAAACATCCTGCTTTTTTGTATCATTTAACGAGTAGATGGTCTTTTGTTGGGTACACGCCTTTAAAGAATGGGATCGCTTCGGTCCTGGTCCCGGGGTATACGAGCTGACCCTGTTCAGCCCAATTGACCCCTATAAACTGGCCGGTCGCGTAAAACAAAATAAAGACAAACCCCCAAAACCCCAAAAAAATCTAATTAAAAAACGACTTTTTGATGGCAAGTCTGCCACCGTTGTCAAGTTAAAATTAAGTTAAAAAATAAAATAAAAAATTAACTAATATTTACATTAAAAATTATGCTTTTTTAGTATTTGACAAATGTCAAATTATTTTCAGTTTGCAACACTAAAAAAGCATAAAAATTTTATCAATTTTAAATTTAAATATTAGTTCATTTTTTATTTTATTTTTTTATTTTAACTTGACAACGGTGAGCAGACATGCCATCGAAACGTCGTTTTTAGAGTTAGAGTTTTTGGGTTTTTGGGGAGTTTTTCTTTATTTTGTTTCAGGCGACTCCGGTCAGTTCATAGAGGACATAGAGGCTGAACAGGGTCAGCTATACCGGGACCAGGACAAAACGGTCCCATTCTTTCCAGGCGTGTACCCAACAAAAGACCATCCAATAAATCCGCCTAACTAATATAGAGCATATCTTCAATCATCCAACGACTCTCTCCCCAGACCAGTTTTGCCTGTCTTACAGGAACTTGTCAATAATGCTGTAACGAGTCGTGGTGAATAACATATAAATCATATGTCAACGTTACAGACGTTGACATATGATTTATATTTGATGATTCCTGTAAGGCAGGCGAAAACTGTCTGGAAAAGAGCCGTAATGCATAACATAGAAAAGTGGGATGTTTCTTTTAACTGACTTTAAAGGGAGTAAAATACTTTGCATACTACACCAAGACAGTAGGGATTTTTTTCCATTGTGCTTTATAACATACCTAGCCACCTCCGCTAACATGGATGCTCGTATTTATTAACAAATGCGATTTCAGTAGAGAATTAAGGGCCGGAGTAATATTCTATCGCTAGACAACGAAGCTTATCTAATAAGTAGACACTTGATTTCTATGTTATTTAACACGATTCGTTACAGCCTCATTGACAAGTTCATATTAAACAGGCGAAACCGGTCTGGGTACAGAGTCATGGTGGATAACATAGAAAAGCAGAATATTTCTTTTAACTGTCTTTAAAGGGAGTAAAATACTTAGTATAATACACCAAGACAGTACGGAATTTTTTTCATTGTGCTTTATAATGACGCTTAATTTTCTTTTCTGAAATTTAATGCCCTGTTGGCTATTTTTTTAATTCTTGGATCTGGTTCCTTCCGGTCCAAATTGCCAGAACTCCACCTTTCAGACTTTGCTTTCCAGGTATTCGTCGGTGGAAAATCTGAAGAATTAAGCTTGTATCTTCCAGAAGTTCTACACATGCAAAACAATCAAATCAACATAGACAAGATTATTATAAGGGAAATTGATGCGATGCATAAATTGACAGATGTCAAACCAAGAACTGCTATTGGTTTTACGTATAACCGATCACTGTCAAAACTGACGCTTTAAGCAGAAGGCGCCACCGTCTCCTGCCGTTACGAAAACACTAGCACACCACTAAAACTTAGAAAACATTAGGCTGTGAAAATCTTCGTTTACAGCGCTTAGCTCCAGAAGAAAGATGCCGACAATTTAGCGTAAATCTTAACTTAATCCCTGAAGGTAAAAACGCTCGTACATCCCCTTAAACCACCACACCGGCAAAAGCTATGTAGCCTTCTACGAAACGTCCGTACTGTTCCGTCGTCCGTACTAACCAGACAAAAAAATGATCAGCTGTTTTATCGTATTGCAAACGTGTGTTTCTTAATCTGAATTTCAAATAGTATTATTTCTAACTTCACTGGAAACAAGCAGTATGGCTAAGCACAGGTAAAGTACCAAAAAATAAATAAAAATAAAATTATAAACAAGTAAAAGGTATTTTAAAAACATCATTCTCTAATACTGTCTCTTGTGTTTTTTTTAAGTTATCATTATTTGTCAACAGAATTCGATGACAAGAAGATTACTACGGTCACTCCTTTATATTATTAGGGTCCGACCCTTTTATTATCTATATCTTTATATTGGGTCAGAATCGCTTATAAGGCTATAAAGATGGCAAATATAGGTCATATACGGGACAATTTGCCAAGATCAGATTAAATAAACGTGTTTAAACTTGGGGTTTATTTTAACGAGTAGATAACCGCTAAGCGTGCAAAATTCTCTCTCCGGCCAGTGTATCCATTTTAATTAAAGTATTTTATGTAACCCAAATAATAAAATTGGGTGTCTGGCAAATTTATTTTTAATAGGCTGTGTTACTTAATGATTTAGTAGCGCCTATAGTATGATAAACAGTGGAATGTGGAAACGACAACCTGAAAGATACGGTTATACAAGGGCAGTGGAAAGCATTAACCTACAGCCCTTAAACGTAAAATCAGATGATCACTTGACCGGGCTTTATAACTTTGGAATTTCAAATAAAGTCAGCTGCGATCCTGTATATGGACAAAGGGATACCTGCATCACACAGAATTATATGGTTTCGTATACCGATAGCCATAAGATGAATGGTGAGTGGGTGCTGGTGTATTTGAGGTAAGACCCAAAGCGACATATAGCTTCTCACTAGAAAAGCAAGCCTCGGTATATCAGAAAAAAATATATGATCTTTTAGTATATGTCAAAGAATATCTAAAACGGTCTTACCGCAACCACACCATATGTATTTTTTCAGACAGTCAAGCTTCTCCAAATGCCCTGAATGTCCATTGTGTAACTTCCAAAATTATAATAAATTGCCTAAACAATCTTAAAGAAACCGCTGCCAGAAATACAAGGATTTGTGTTCCTGAAAACTCAAGAATAAAAGGCAATAAAAAAGAAAATAAAATTATAATTACATCTAGAAAGTTCAAGTCCAGAGCCAGTACTCGGCTGCTAAACAGGTGATGAAAATATCAATACGTGAATGGTCCTAACAGCAACATCTAGTTCAATGGCATACATTACCTGGCCAAAGACATGCTTAGGAGAAAGTAAGCGATTCTTTCAAGAAATTAACAAGTGCGATTCTCCAACTTGGGCGTATATTTTTAAAGCAAGTAGTGGGACTTTTGATAGGCCACTGCCTTAGTGCATAACATAAAAAGGTACGATTTTTATTTAATAAAATGACAGAAAAAAATTATAAATCAAATAACTGCCAAATCACTGCCATTTTATATAAATAATTTTTTAAATTAAAAAAACATAGCTCAAAAAAGTAATGGTACCATTTAAAAAGTATATTACAGAAAATCATCATTATAATTCATTAATCAAACATTTATAAGACAACACTATTTTCATTCAAAGTTTCTGTAATTTTTCTTCAGATTCACTAGAATCTGGTTTGGACCGGTGATAAATAAACAAAAATGCATAACATAACAATATACGTTTAGGAGACAACACTGTTTTTGTCCAATGTTTTTGTCACTGCTTTTCAGGTTCACTAGAATTTAGTAAGGGCTGTTGAAAAATAAACAAAATGCATAACATGTCAAGGTGTGATTATAATATTTTATAAAATGCTAAGAAAAAATTATAAATAAATTAAAAAGCCAAATTTATAAAAATTTTAATATATATTTTTTAAATAAAAGTGTCACTTTTAAACATAATAATGATACCATTTTTAAAGTTGATTAAAGAAACACCAAACTATAATATTTCGGTTATTTCTCTTAAGATTCACTAGAATTTGGTATGAGTTGTTTGAAAATAAACAAAAATGCATAACTTGTTAAAGTACAATTCATATTTTATAAAATGCTTGGAAAAAATATAAGTAAATAAAGAAGTCCAATTACTGTAATTTCATTATTAATATTATTTTAATATATAATAAAGACATTGCTTTTTAAAAATAAATTATGGGCCTAGTTTTAAACTGTAAAATCTCCGTTTAAACTTTTTAATATAAAAGTAAGATAAATGTTCCAATTGTTTAATTTTTTAGCGCTAAATTTTATTAAATTACCTTTTAGACTATAACTACACCCAAAAGAGTGTTTAAACCTTAAAATAAATATATAATACATTTAATGTATAGATTCTTTGTTTTTTATTATTTTATATAACACAACTATCTAATTTTTAAAATTGTACACTTAAAAACTAGACCCCTTAAATAATGGTACTATTCTTTAAATTCTATCAAAGAAAAATTAAACGTTAAGGAGACAACACGATCTTTGTCCAACGTTTTTTCATTGCTCTTCAGATTCACCGTTTTACATAAACAAAAATGCATAACATGGAAAGATATGATTCACAGTTTATAAATTGCTAAGAAAAAGATTATAAATAAATGAAAAAGCAAAGTTACTCTGTTTCTATTTTTGTTTTAACAAAACTTTTAAAAATAAATAATGGTACCAATTTTAAAAGTAAATGAATAAAAATTTAACGATTAACAGACAACACTTTGTTTTGTCTAATTTTTCTGCCAGTGCTCTTGAAACAATATTATAGCTATGTTATCCCAGAAACTAATTTTATAAATTAAGCGGATCATTTCCCGCTTTATTTTCTTTATGTTCCCATTGCGGAATCCGACATTCTCTTTTAAATAAAATAGCTGTAAAAACGAGAAATGCCAACAAATACCTAATATTACTCACGAGACCAATCACTAAATGTAATTTCCCTGCGAGGTGTGTAAATGACGTTCCAAAGGGATTTACATACATAATAATGAAGCTTTCTCAATTACATTTGTGTAAAATTACATTTGCCCTGTTGTTTTCTGCCAAGTTGCCAAAGCAGTATAAAAATCCTATACCTGGTACCCACAAGAATACTTTCCGGTTGCCACTTTTTAATTTCTTTATCGATACTGACAAAACTTGGTAGAGCCGTTGGATAATGCTAATTAAAATGGAACAAAGCGCCAAATTGGATATTTAAGTTATCAGCTATTGTATTAAAAAAATAAATAAATCTTGCACAAAAGTTAACAACTTTTTAATTTTGTTATTTAAAAAATTAAAAATGTTAGCCTCAACTGAATACCTTATTTTATTACTTTAAAACCGTAGACACTTAGATTTTTGTCAATCGTTTCTTTTATATAAATAAATAAAACTAAAATAATATTTTTGAAAAATAGCAAGTATTATGGTTCTCTTTAAATTGAGTGGAAAAATAGGTCATGTCATGAAAAAAATGATAGCTGATACAAATACAAACGATTTTTTAATATAGGTCAATAGCTTATTAGGCATATTTTTTTTTTTAAATTAAAGTGAGCCAAAACCCTCAATATCGTCTTTAACATGTTCTGTTTATTGCTTTGAAAAAATACGGATTATATTATATAAAGAGAACCCCTAATTGGATCCTTTTTGTATTATGTCGTTTGAGCCTATACTATATAGATGGCGCAAACTTAGAACCAGTCGTATAGAATTTTTTACACATATAAAATAAATAGAAGGAAGTTGTTTGGTGATAACAACAAATGCGATTTGGCGCATGGTTCCTTTTCAATTATCATCATCCAGTTAGACAAACAAAAAGTCATTTTTTTGTGTAAATGATAGGCTTTTACAACTTTCGGTTTTACCGAAACTGATTGGAACTTTTGATTTTTAATGGGACACCCTGTATAGTATTTGTTTTTGGATTTTAAAGATCATTTTAGACCAAAATAAAATAGTTTAAAAACAAATTTTGGTCAAATTTTATTTTTAAATTACATTTTAATTTTTCATCCAGAGTCCAATAACTATTCTAAAATCTCTTACCTTTATAAAGATGCCGAATTAGTAAAAATACCGCTGTTCTTAAATATTTTTCAATCGTTTAAGGTACATTTTCAAAATTCAGGTTGGAGTAGATATGACTAATTAGCCAAAAAATTACTAGAAGGTTATTAGGGATGTAGAGATTATTACGACAGCAGCCCAAATAACCTAATGAAAAAATCCGTATCTATTTCAGCATGAAGAATTAACCAGATATGTTGGCAACCTTGCGAGATTTTCCAAGTTCATGCTACACATTTTTTTTTGTTGTTTCTTTTTTAGGTTGTTTCATTATTTTTATTGCAATCATTTGAGGTGTTCAAACAAAAGTAAGCTTTTAATTTATTTATATTTAATATTCTTTATTAAATGCTGAGATATGACAACACCACATTTTCGACAAAAAAATTCAAAAGCGTTAAAACCATTAAAGTTGCATTTACAAAAGTTTTGATTTGGACGATTCTGGCAATGTAAATAATAAACCTTACTTAACGAAAAATAGGAAGTATTTGTGACAAACTGTCGACAATCATTTTACTAAAAATTGGAAGAGTAAAACTCCTTACTCCCTGTAATTTCCTTGCAAAGCAAGATTTTGCATTTGTTAGGTACTGTTAGATATGGCCCACACTGGTCTAAAATCTTTTTTCAGTACGGTGTAGACAATAACAACGAACCCCTTAAAAAATTGCTTAAGGACTTGCGATGGCTTATAAACCTAATAACTTATTGCCCATCACGCCCTCTGTTAGTAGTGTAAAAAACTAAGCAAGTTTGTCAAGAATGTCTTTGGGGTTGCTATTGCTACACCATTAGATTAGATTAGATTAGATTAGATTAGATTAGATTAGGAGGTGGATTGTATATCCTCTATCACTGCAACCTGCTCAGGTTTATTGTGTGTCCTCCATCAATAGAGTAGAGCACGCTGTCCAAGCCGGTCTTTTTAATCAGACTCCACAAACTTGAAACCGGCTCTTTGGTAAATCTTGGCGCTTTAGGTTTTTCTTCACCCAGCTTTGCAAACCGCAGACGACAAAGGGCTTCACAGAAGCACCATACATGTTCTGCGGTTTCTTCCTCCTCTTGGCAGAACCTGCATAGTTTTTCTCCACCAGTCTTGGGATTCCCTCATAATCCATGATCTAATAGATGACCTTACTTGGCATGACGGAATACCACAATAGGGCTCGGGACCTACGATCGTCCTGCCAGCCCCCTCCTTTGCCAATTTTTCAGCTTCCTCATTGCCTTCGTGGCCTTCGTGTCCTGGTACCCAGACAATGGTTAGCTTGTTGGACGCACCCACCTCTTCCAGGGCAACTACACAGTCCCGCACCAGCTTAGAGCTGATTTTGCATGACCTGATCACCCTGATGGTTGCCTGGCTGTCCGAGTAAATTACTATGGTTTTTTCCAAATAATTTCTTCTAATAATTTCCCTAGCACATTGTTCTATGGCTACAATTTTAGCCTGGAACCCAATAGGGTCTTGTCCGAGACCCAAGTTTATTTTGGTCCTTGGTTTGTTCCCATATATGCCTGCTCCAACTCCTGTGGAGCTGTCTGTGTACCAGATTAGGTCGGCTTTAACGGAAGGTCCTGCCCCCAGTATTTTCTGGCCGGTATCAAGGTTTGAAAACCTTTATTTGGCCAGTAGCTTGATACCATTTTGTCCGAAGGCATCTCACACAGTGAGTTGACTTCTTGGTCCTCCTTGAATGCTACACCATACGGATAAGTCCAAAATATTTTAAAGCCGGTCTGCGGTTGGTGATGTCAATTAGCCCTGAAAGAAAGAACTTTGGCTAGTGTGTAAATCTGCATCTTTTTTTTATCTTTGGACAAACCACGAAGGCTAAAAACCTAAATACTAACGTACCGTGGGTGTCTTAAGCGAGGTAAGAGGGAGTTTGTTCACACGGGACTTAAATACTTGAAGATTTGGGGGGAAGGAAAGACCTCCGCGTGCTGCAGGTTCCACAATCTAGAAACTCTAAGGATAAAAGAACGAACAAAGTAAGAATTCGGGGCCTGTCCAGTTGGACTGTATAAGGATGCATACGCGCGGCACCACGAGTTTCTCTACTGGGAACCGTGAGTGGATGAATTATACTGGACAATTCTTTAGAGCAGCGGCCACGGAAGTACCTATAAAAAAGCAATAAATCTCCTACAGCCCGACGATGGGCAAGAGAAGGAAGCCTTTCTGGAAGTAAAGGATTAATAATTAGGCGAGTAGTTTTTTTTTTGAATGAAATTAAGAATGCTAAGGGTTGTGGGGGATGCCATGCCCCAGATGAGAACAATATTTCAAGGGAGGTCGAATTTGGGACACATACAAAGTGTATAACTTACAACGGGAAAATACTTTTTCGCTCCATAGAGAAATCCAAGTTTTTTGATGCTGCCCTGGCTATAGATACAATGTGTTTATGCCAATTAAGGTTCTACTCAATTGTGACGCCCACAAGATTGAAGGTGCCTTTGCTTTGCAAAATTTGGCCGCTTAAAGTAAATAATAAGTATTTGATGACAAGGAACATAAATGTGTTTTGGATGCATTAAAATGGACGAGATTTTTGGCGCCCCAATATAGTGTTAGTTGTTTAAGAATGTGTGACAACATTGTATTTAACACCGATTCAAAAACCCTCAAAGCCAAACCCTTGCATGTCTCGAGGTAATGTCAACTTCATACATACGTTTATTTGAAAATGTCATTTTTCTATGTAAAGATTTTAATCACCGAATCGTTGCACAATATAACAAAGTAACGAGGAATCTTTTGCAATGCTTAGTTTTTGATCATTTTACGGTATTTGTTTTATTAAAAGTAATATAATTTAAATTAAACTAGTAACAAATAAATAATGCATAAAAGTTGTATTAGAGCAAGTTCGCTGTGCCCCCAGACGTTACATATTTTCTAAGAATTCCTAATTAACAGGTAGCAAGTGCTAAAGGTAGATAAAAATAGTACTTTATTTTCTAAAAATATCAGTTCTAATTTTTATGTATATTTTAGAAAATAATATTAAAAGTTTATTATTAATATTCGCACTACCAGACTCATTTCGGCGGTCATAATTTATACCAGACGCTTTAAAGCTTCCAAAAAAATTATGTAACTTTACTTACATCTCAGTTTAGATTTTTAAATATAATACTAGAGGAACTTATTTATTTATTTGTGCAAGCAGCCAGACCAGTCAGAGGGGCCTAACATTTCCCCAGACACACAAGGGGTTGCTATGTGTATTAACGCGATATTGATTGTAGATAGTTTTACAAAATTTATTAATAATAATTTAGGCGGCATTTTCCTTTTAAATATACTAATTTGCATATTTAAATGTAATTTTTAAACATAAACATTTATTTTTTATAAAAATTATTGATATTATGAAAAATAAAAACAATATTTAAATTTTTAACACCCCTCCTATACCACTGCAAAAAGTCAATGTCTGATGATTGAATTTTAGGTTTTAGGCCATGCAGAACTTTTTATAAAGAATAACCTTTTTTCGTTAAAATTTTTATATGATGCAAACTTAAGTAGACATGTTGTATTATCCTTTGTTGCTTCCTCTTTTGTTTAAAATTTTGAATGGAATGCCACAGCTGTTTCATTCAAAACAAGCCCTAAACAACAATAATTGTTATAGGTATTCAATAAAATAGAGTTTCGTACTTGTTCATAATGATATTTTGTTCCTATAAATACATATACCGATTTTATACAGAACTTGGCACTCATTTAAATGCCCATTTTTTTTGCTGCGAAGCTTACAGCCAAGCATAATTTTAGTATTGGACTGTTTTCGGTGGGATATCTACTATCTTTACTAACCAGAACTAGGCAGATACTTTTTTTGTTCTTTCGCTACATAGTTTTCTTTTTTAGGCTATTGTCCACATTTTTTTGAACGCTAGAAGTGACATTGCGTATTGTCCGTTCATTATCTGCTACTTTTTTAAATGCTTTTTGTTTATGCTTAAATTAGCCAAATCCGGGCGATATAACAATCTATAGCCGCGCGCCGCCGACACCACCAACGTTGGCTGGTTGTTTAGTTTGTATTACAAGTATTTTTGTATTAAAAAACACAACTTATTTTTTAACTTAATTTTATTTTATATAATATTTTTTATATAGCAATCATAATATTACATATATTTAAAATATCTGTTTGTAACGGTTCACACAATACAATTAAAACCTTTTTTTGTATTGAGGCCCCCTATTTTTAAACATTTTTTATTTTCAGATTTTGTTTACGCCTAAACACAATTACCGAGCCTGATTTCAAATAGCATCTTCCTAAGCTGAAATAAATTAGGTTTTTGATCTATATGTCAGTCAGTGGAATATTGACGACTTATGAACCTTTATATCTTTATAACCGTGAGAGCCAGCCTTATGAGTATAAATAAACACACGTAGTTTTATGTGTTTACGTTAAAAAGGTTTTTAGATATAGAGGGATGAAAAATGAACTCAAGTGGTTCCTGTTATATACCACACGGCGCTGCAGCCAGTTCCTTTGCTTGAATTTGGCTTGACACGCTGCCGCGTGTCTAAATACAACTAACAAAGCTGTCGTAGCCCTCTTAGGTTCCTAGTCACAGGATAATATTAAATTATTAAATAATATATAATTTTAAGGTATCTCTTCTATTTGTTGAGGGACTTTTCTTAATATTGAGGCGTAATCATTTTTTTACTAAATACACACAAACAAAATATTGCAGCAGGCCATGAAAACAAATCAATCTAACTATCTAACTAGATGTTTTAACTGATTTAATTTTTTTTACTACGTTACAATTTTTAAAATTGGTTTTTGCTAATATACTTAAAGTAAGATCTGACATTAAAAATTCATCTGTTAATTAAATGAAATAATATTTTCTAGACAGATTTTAATATAGTGAATGCAAGTAAACAACCTTTGCCAGCATAGGGTTTCTACAATTAATAAAATTAATTAATTAATGCTTAATTTATTTATAATTGTACCTTTACATGTTTCTTGCATGTGCCAAACAGAAAATGTTCTCACCTTGCTGCAGGTAAGTGTAGATGGGTGCTTACTACAACAAGGTTTATAATATAGCATTTGGTACATGCAATTAACATGTAAAAGTAACAATTATAAATAAATTAAGTATTAATTAATTAGTTATTAATAATTGTAGCAGACCTATGCTGGCAGAGGTTGTTCACTTGCATTTACTACAATAAAATCTGCCTAGAAAATAATATTTCGTTCAATTAACAGATGAGGGTATATTTTCTTAATGACGGATCTTAGACTATTATTAATGTATGCTTCACGAAACTAAGTATTCTTGACAAACAGTCGAAATCATTTTACTTAGTTTTGTCTATGGTGACCTAGAGGAAGGTGTGTAAACGACAAATGGACTATTTTGAAAAAACGGGTTTAAATTACAGCATTTCTATTAGAAAACAATAGAGGGCGCTTATATCAATCGGGATCAAATGAAACCAAGATAAAACAGTGTTGCCAGATATATCAATATGTAGTGGAATTCATCCCATTTCTTTTCACAGATAATATGACAACTTTTGGATTTATGATTTTTAAAGCGTAATTAAAAAGAGCCTAAATCGATTTAAACTATTAAAATGTTACCTGGTTATCACGGGTTTTTTTGTTATTTTCTTTTTCTTTTACGTGGGTATTATTTGTATTTGTAAATTTGACATATTTATTTACTAAATAATACACCACAACACATAGCATTACTTAAATGGTGTATATTTAAAACCTTATATGTGTAATTATTAAAAATTTCAAGAATTTCTAAGTTTAAAATGTATTTATTTGTATAAAACATAGTAAATAATCCATTTTACATTTTGAGTAGGAATTTATGAAATGTCATTTTGCAACACAGCTTTCATGGGCATCTTTATTAAATTTTAACTTTTCTAAATTTGACGTGTTATGCTAGGTTAACAACGACGTTCTAAAATTGTCAAAAGACAATATTTTGATGATTATTTGCATTAAAATGGATCTTTTATTGTATTAAATGTGAAATAAAGTAAATACTGCCTTGCTTCAACCTGCTAAATAGGAAATATTTCTAAAAAGGAGATATCTATTTTTAAAATTCAACCGGTAAGTATTTAACTGGCAAATTATTTAAATATTTTTAAGTAGAACTTGATTTTTTAAAACTGAAACTTACTTGACTGATCTTAAAGTTATTTTTTACGCCATTTATTAGTCCAAATTACCGTAAAACTTACGTTTATAATAAATTGGAATTTTTACTCTCTAGTAGATAATTTAAAATTTGACGTTAAAGTAGGGTAACTCTCATAGTTTAGAATTGTACTAGGTATATCCTTGACAGATGCATTACACGTGCCTTCGAGGTTTTTGCATTTTAGAGACAGTCTTGCACTTGGCTATAAAGTAATAATTACTTTATTCATATTATACAGTGTGTTTTCGGAAGTTCTTACCAAATAAGAAAATTTTTATTTAACAACTCAAAAAAAAGTGCCTTCTTCATAAAAAACCTGCTTAATAAGAAAATACATTTTCACAAAAATATTTGTAGGTTAGATGTACAGCGTGGCCTAAAAAACTTTTTTCCAAATTGAAATTTAGAGTATTTTTTAACTAGGGTAGAAAACTTACTAAAAGGGTGATTTCCTATGTCATTTTATGAAAAAAATTACATAACCATATGTCCGGAGTTGCTTCGTTTCTGAAATACAAGGCGTTAATTATTTTTTAAAAGTCGGTATTTTATAAATATCTTAAATACGAAACCACATACAAAAAAATGTACAACACTAAAAATTTGTATTTTTATTTGCTTTATAGAAAAAATATACCAACTACATAAAAAGCCAGTGGCAAACTCTCAATATATATTGGCTGTTGTGCCCACTGAGACGCTACTGGGTCCAATAAAGGTAATCAAGGTAAAACTTTACAAGCGCTTGATTTCATTAAACAAATACACCAAAATGTTTCTCTGATTCTAATCTGATTTGAACCCAGTTGATTAAGGGGTATTTAATATATTTTTAAAAATATCGTTTTTGTTTTAAACTTTAACGCCCTGTATTTCAGGCAATTCCGGACATATGTTTATAGAAACTTTTCTTCATAAAATCACCCTTTAAAATTTTGTGCCGTAGCTAGGATATACGGTGTATATTAATTTGGTAACACGACTTCTTTAAGCCACCTTGTACATCCAACATACAATTATTTGTGTGGAAATATATTTTCTTATCAAGCAGGACTTTTTTAAAAGAGGCATTTTTTTCGTAAAGTAAATAAATAAAAATTTTATCCTTTGGTAAAAACTTTCGAAGGCACGCTGTATATGTAACTAATTTTCATTTACTTTTTTAGATTACCCAACTTTTGCTGGCTAATTACACTACTACCGAATCCTAAAAACCTTTGTTGGAAACTTTTCATTGAAAAACTCTGTACTGTTATTCATAAATAAAAATAATATGATTTCCTGAAGTTCAAGAAAAGCGTATATCGGCGTACCTAATGTAACACTGTACAATACTTTATTCATAACTTTATCCCTTATCTAATCACCTTGACAATTTTTTAGTACAGGTGAGCGGATCCTAGCTACGTCCTTGCTTAAAAGTAAATTTTATTATTTACTACATTTAAGCAGTGGGCGAGACTTAAATATTTTTTGTCTAATCGCTACCTACTAGTGTTCACCGCACTGGAAGGAATCAAGCTTGCACGACGTGTATACTTAGTTTATAAGTTCTACACAAACGTTAAATATTCTTGTTTATTGTTGTATACAAAGCCTTGTGACAATAGCAATTATTTTTATATATAAAGTGAACTGTTTAATGGAAGACAGGGTTTTTTAAAAGAATTATTTGTTTTTTTATGTTTAACAAATAAGTACTCGCAACATTGCAAAACTCTATTTTGTATATTTTAAAGCAACAAGTCTAACCTTTAGTTTTAAACTCTACTTGTATCTTAAGAGACAAGCAAAATTTTTAAATCAACACTTTAAATACAAAAACTAAACAAAAGTTTAACTTCCAAAAATGAAAACGACAATTTAAAAATAAAAGATAAAGTAAAAAATTCTATTTTTCTTTTTTTGATTATTAATGACACAGTTCAAAATTCCTATTCCTATTTTTATTATCTAAAATAATTAAGGAATTGATCCTCCTTCAGGAAATGAGAGCTAAAGCTAAATTAAAATAATAATACTTTTGTTATTTAACCGAAAAATGCATATAATAAAATTAAAATAATGGTGATCTTGGGAATTTGGGCACCCATTACGTAATTCTTTTAAAATATCATATTTTTGTTAAATACAAACTCATTAAAATTGGGTAGTGTTCTATATAGTGTCGTATTTAAAAATTTTCTATTTTACTTTTGTACTATTTTTGTACATATGCAACATAAGCAGCAACTCCAGAAAGATCCCGATTAACCACAGTACCCTCTAGTGACATATTTAGAACTATAATTTAGACAAAAAATCAAGCCCGTTTTGAAAGCATGTCGATTACACTCCTTCTTCAAGGTCTCCTTAGTTTTGTCAAAGGTTATGTCAAGTATTTGATATACGAACGTAGGTGCGTTTAGTTCTTTTACACTGTTAACAGAGGGCGGGATGGACAATAAGTTACCACTTGTTCGCCATTTCAATTTCTTAAATAATTTCTTTGAAGTTTTTTGCTACTGCCTACACGGTACTAATGAAAATCAAATAGTTCGAAACCGGTCTGCGGTTAAGGATCTCCATGAGCTCTGAAGGAAAAACCTTTGGCTAATGTAAAAATCTGCATAGTCAGATTGGACAGATGCAACCTTGTAGTGCAAGGAACTAACAAGTAGTAAGGAGTTTTAAACTCTTTCATGTTTGCAAAGTTATTAATGTATTTTTTCTGTTACATAAATCTAAGTAGGTATAAGTGCTTGGGCCATTAAGGAGATGGACTTCAAGATAAGAAACCTTTTAAAAACCTTTTAGGGGTTTTCTTTGACGAATCTACCACAAATATTCATGCCGCTATATATGAAAGCGGCACTGTCCCAGCCTGTCAATCTCAAATGTTTCGAGTATCGGACTAGGCGGGTTTCGTGCTGCATGTAAAACATTGTGGTAAACTTGTTCAACAAAAAAGTGACGCGTCTGGCCAATCCGACACCCGAAACATTTGACATTGACAGGCTGGGTTAAAGCGCCGCTTTTATGTAAGGCGCTATGAGTATTTGTGGTAGACTCGTCAAAAGAAACCCCAATGAAAAGGCTTTAAAAGGGTTTTATTATAAAGTCTAAATCACTTTGTTATATATATATATATATATATATATTTATTATATATATATATATATATATATATATATATATATATATATATATATTTATTATATATATATATATATATATATATATATATATATATATATATATATATATATATATATATATATATATATATATATATATATATATATATATATATATATATATATATATATATATATATATATATATATATATATATATATATATATAATAATTAATTAAAAGTTCTTTTTATTACTATTTTCACCATAATATATTATGTTTATTTTAGGTGGACAAAAACACAAAAATTTAGAATTAAAGTTATCCTAAACAGTAAACTGCTAAAACTGCCTCTTTATACTACAAATGCATTAAACGCCCCTAAACAACAAATATTCTAAAATAATAGTCGATGTTTTACAAAAGATTGCCATCAGACACGGAATGAATAAGTTTTTAAATAATTTATATTATTTAACTCCCACAACCTTTCTTTGCATTTAATAAATCGGTTTTTAGAGAAACTAAACATTTAGTCTTTTTAGTTTTATAAATGGAAAATAATATATTTCTCATGTTGAAAGCAAGTAGCCTGAAAAGAAAAAAAACTTTAATATACACTTTTCAACAAAATTATTGCACACACTCGATTTTTTTCATAACCTTCAAAAGTTTAAATCGCTTTGAATAAAGTGGTGTTAAAAGACAGTATTTAAATATGTGATAAGGACTCTTTGTTCGACCTCCAAACACTGCGGATGTTTGTAGAAAACTACAGACTTTTTTCCAGGGTGGCGGTTCAAGGTGCCGTACGGGCGTTTTTACCTTCGGGGATCGAGTAAATATTTACGCTAAATTGGCGCCATCTTTCTTCTGGAGCCAAGCGCTTTGGGCGAAAATTCCTATAAGCTAATGGTATCCTGTTTGTAAATGAACACGAGGTATTTCTCAAATGGCGGGAAATAGATGGTCGTGCCATGGGAACTGTCAGTAGTGACAGTGAAGGTTATACGTAATACCAGTAGCAGTTCTTTGATAGATGTCAATTTATGCATTGCATCGATTTATCAAAATATTATTATTTTTATTATTTGAATTTCTGGGAGCTACCAGCTCGATTATCCAGATTTTGAACCAACAAAGCCCTGGAAAGCATTGTCCGGAAGGGAAGAGCTCGCGAATTGGACCTCAGGGGACCAGAGCCAAGAACAAAAATAGAATAGAATACAAATATGTGATATAAAATATTAAAAATGAACAATTGTATAATTTATTTACATATAAGATTACTCCCTTTTAACAGCACGTCATAATATTAGTTTTTTTATTTGTTGTAGTTTACAAGAAAACTAAAATACAACGGGTTCCTGTAATAACTTTGCCTGTGAGGGAAAAAAAGAAGAGGGCCATAAAATTTTACTGCTATGTTTCGTTATATCCAAAAGTAGCACATATCGCGAAAACCGCAAGTTTTCATCTCCAATAAAAGTCAGGTTACCCTGCAATTGCAACGAAATCCGGACACCCTGTGCAGTACCAAAGAAAACAAATCCATAGAACCTCACAAGTGAGATTTCAGCGGACCTAAAATTTTAGTACCTACCCTGACCACCAGATAGCGAAAGTAGTCCAATCGACTAATAGAAGTTCGACATGGGCATCGAACAATTTTCTGATTGGTCCTGTGCCAACTTTCGCTATCTGGTGGTCAGGGTAGGTACTAAAATTTTAGGCTATGCTGAAATCTCACTTAGAGTTTTATGGCAGTACTAAACAATGGACAGTAGGTACTTACTACAATTTTGTTTTAGGCAGATTAACATTGGTGTTGGATTTTGATGAGTTTTACTTTTAAACCCAGACTAGCTGGTAAAAATGCAAGAGATGATAATTAAAAACGCTTTGATTTTTTTTTTTTGGTTTTATTTCAGCTAACTTGGCTTTTTGCCTTTCAAATACATTATTCCTGTAGGTAGGAGGCGTTGCTAGGCCATGATATTTTTTCCGGACCCTAAGCTTTTCTATGCTTTTAAAATTTGCTTATAACGTTTGTCTAAGTTAATTAACAATACATAAAAATGTAAAAGCATGGCAACGTATTAAAACTAGATAAAATAAATATAATGCTTATATTTAGAAAACTAAAACCAATATTATTTATTACTACCTTAAAAAAACAAAGAACTATTTGGACACAAGAAAAATTAGTATAGTTTGTCCAACGTACCATTTTTCGGGTGGCTAACCTAAAATTACCAAAAATTGACAGAACTAACTTTTCTTAACAAAACCAAAGTCACTGATTGATAGTTCTCATCCAGTAATGGACTTTGAATTTTCTTTCGTGTTTTGTGATTTTTAGAGGTACTAAAAGGTGTTTTTTTTATTTTTAAAGTGTTTAGTGGGTTTGAGGACTATAAGATTTTGTGTTGTGTTTATACTTTTTTGATTTGGACTTTTTATTGATATTTTTTATAGTTCATAATTTGATTTATTTCAGGTAAGTATTGGGACTTGTTTTTATTGTTATTAAAACCCAGAATATACATATATTTTTACATCTGTTTTTAGGGTATGGATTCCAATATTTACTGTTCCTCCAGTTTGGGAATTCAAATCTCATCTCCAAACAGTGATGTTTCGAAGGCATATATGTATAAACATAACCTAGTATATATTTTTTCTCTTTAGTTCCAACCTACTATACAACTAAGTCCCTTCTTACTAACAGTACTGCTAGGTCTATTTAATAATGGTCCAAAAATTGATAAATGGTACAATGATTAAAGAACTTAACCCATTCTCACTAGTTAATCCCAACAAAACACCAACTAAGACTCATAAGCATGAAGTTATAGTCTAGCTGCGAAAGCACCACTTTCTCTGCTTCTCCATCCTAAGACTGTCTAGATTCCCTGGTAGCAGGCGCGTGCAGATGCATAGGTTGTTTGTTATTCAGCAAACTTTTATATCTTTAAGTCCCCTATAAATAAAGTAAGTATATCCAACTACTTAAGGAAACACATTTAATATAATAATAAAAAGCCCGTGCCCTGGCTTTTCATATCTAAAAAGTTTACAGTGTATGTATTTTACTCGTTTGCTTTTATTATAAAAAATATTAAAAATGCACAACTGTCATTTCTGAACCTACATTTTCACGTGCATATGCATGGTGATATCTAAGGCTTAAAACGTAGGTATACTCTGTAGAAGCAATAGTTAAAAGTATGGATGTGCGATTAGTCATCTAATCCGAAATGTTTACATGTCGGTATTTACGTAAGACTGTCTCTTCCTCACATTGCCTATGTGTTATTTCATTTAGCTAAAGCTGTGTAACCTTCAACAAGGCGATTTCGATAAATTTATTTTATGGCATATAAGCCTCTTATTGTGTAATGATACTTTAAATAAATGCATGATTATAACTCCTTTGTTTTATTTATTTTATAATTAAATATAGGAGCCAAATAAAGAAGTTATGTCAGATGAATTAAATGTAATCCACACTTATTTTAAAAAAATAGTAAAATTGCATAAAAATTGGGAATATAGAAAAATCATCCATTACTTTAAACTAATATATTAGAATATATTAAAAACTGTAATATATTTTGTGATCAGCGTCGTAAAAGAACCCTACACAAAATTTAAATAAAATAGATGATATGCTTGATAAGCAAAAAGTACCTAAATAACTATTAATCTTAACTTTTTAGCCTTATTCTGATGTCATTATTAATATAAAAATATGAGTACTGATTTAGATGTTTTAACTTCAACCTGTCTGTTTTTAATGTAGCAGAAACAGAACTTTTTATTATGTGATTTAACGGAAATGTTTGTTAATAAAACAAGTTTATATAAATATATGCACAGCAAGAAAAAAATACAGCTAAATTTAGTCACTGAAATATAAGCAAGATAATAAAATTTTCAAAAATTTCTTCAGTACGATCTTGAACTTCAAAGCAGCCAACTTAAATCTGAAATACGAAATTTACTGATTGACGTTTCTCTAAAAAAATACGTATTGCCACCCGAATAATGGTACGTTGGACAAACTATAGTGCCACTCGTAAGAAAACCAGTAGGAAATCACGACACTCGATTCGAATAAATCCAGCAAGTCGACTTGCATCTCCATAAATTCAGCCACGACCGTCGATCAAGTTTACCTTCGGCAATAGACAGAAAACGAAAGTTGCCGAAGGTAAACCCAATCGAATATCGTGGCTGATTTTATGGAGATGTATATCGACTTGCTTGATTTAATCGAATCGAGTGTCGTTATTCCCTGCAGATTTCCACACTCTTCGTGGTTGCTATTAACCATTGTCCAAAAATATATCGCTTTTTCTACATATTACACAATACAGTAAACCAAGCATATATTTTTAAATAATGTGTACTATTTGTCACAGTAACAATTTTTTTTAGTTTTACGTAACGATATTTTTTTAGGATAAAATATTCGTTTTATTTATAGAAAATAAAAATGCTAATTATACTCAATTTTTCATTTAATGAATTTTCTCTAAAATATTTACTGCATTTTTCAGTTTTCGCTAAATCAACAATTGGATCTCATTAAAATGAATTTGAAATTTATGAAAACGAAAACTGTAAAAATAGGTAAATATGAATAACCCTAAATAAGCAGCAACCCCGCAAATATCTTTATTTATTTAGGAAAATAAACACCTAACTGCTATAAAGTATCTTTTGTTGTTTTATTTAAATAAATTAAGCAAGTTGAGTTAGTTTACGCTGCAAAAATGGCTTTGCTGATTTTTTTTTTGTTTGAAATGACGTTATTCAAGAATTGTTAAGATCCGACGCACCTGAAGACATTTCAAAGACCTTTTAAAATTTACCATATTAAAAGTAATTTTCCTAATAGTTTCGGAATAATGAGCTTAGAAATCTTAGTGTGTATTTCCACTATTTTTAACACGCTTTTATTAACTTGGGTTGTAACTATCTATCTATTAATCTGGCTGCCTATGTAACGGAATCTTTGAGCCTAATTTTAACCAACTTCCAGCTATTCGATTTCTTTGAAACTTTGCACACGTATTAAGGACCCATGACAATGCAATAATCTGCAAACAGTATCCCGTTATCTTGTTTTTGATCGCCAGGAAAAAAATTCCATTATATTATAAAAACAACACCTAGGTTGCCATCTGTTGGCAACATTTCAAACTTTGCTATTAAATGAAGAAGAAATTTTTAGTGGGTTGCAATATGTTGGCAACGGTCCAAACATTGCCTGGATTGCCATCTGTTGGCAAAATTTCAAACTTTGCTACTTAATGAAGAAGAAATTTTTAGTGAGTTGCAATCTGTTGGAAAAATTTTAAAATTTGCTACTATTGTCATTTCATAGGGGGCTGGTTATTTTCTTTTTGCTGCTTAATTAAATAGTATGTTCTAATTTACTGTTATATTAAGAATTTTGTCCAATATAACGAACTAAAAAATGAAAAATAATTAATAGTTTAAAAAAACTAAAAAACACGCTTTTATATGCAACCGAACTAAAAATTAAAAAATAATTTTTCATTAAAAAAATATTTTCACTTCATAGTAAAAAGCGTGGGGTGCATTTTACTATTTTTTCATAACTTTTCCATCATAGATATTGGCAAATATAATAATTATAACATTTAATATATTAAGCACCCCACGCTTTTTACTATGAAGTGAAAATATTTTTTTAATGAAAAATTATTTTTTAATTTTTAGTTCGGTTGCATATAAAAGCGTGTTTTTTTAGTTTTTTTAAACTATTAATTATTTAGATTAAGATGATCATATTTTCAATACTATAAAAGATTAACAGTCAATGCAATATCTTTGCATTAATATTCAGGGTGTTTCATTTAAAAAATCTTGATATTGGCCATGTTTCAAAAACTACAAAAAATACGTATAATAACTGTGGTATTTTTTATAGCTTTTAAAAGACCCTTTAACTGATGACCAAACATATAGGGTGTTTTATTTATAACAACCCAAATTTGTATTATAAGGATAAAATAAAAGTCAATAAAAAAATACAGGTACGCCACTGAATTCTACGTAAAAACTCCTAAAACTTTTTTATTTACATTGTACAAGCTACAGGCCTGGCCAAATTGATAAAGTTACAAGTGCCTGGCCAAACTGATAAAATTTGAAAAACACTCTGTATTTCCCATACGAATCAAGTTAGCCTTGATTTACTTTCACTACTAAATTTGCTTCAAAAATCAAAATTAAAATTGTGCAATCAAATTTGTTCTATCTCTATTAGTTTTCGCTATACCCCGCAAGGATAACGAAAAGGGCCACCTCGTACACATGGTTAGTTTAAATCACAATACGTGGTTAGTTACGTGACGGCATTTTAAATCCAACATGGCGGAACACCCAAGATGGCGGACTAGTTATTTTTTTTTCACTCCTACAATATGGGTAACACCTCAAAGGGCTTGATCAGAGTAACACGAAAAATTAAGTGACGTCACTCTAAATCTAATATGGCGGACTTCAAAGAGATGGTGGACTACTTATCTTAAGTCATTTTTATAATATGGATATCATATTAAAAGGCTTGCTCTAAAAGTAACTAAAATAAAAGTGAGTCACTTTAAATTCCACATGGCGGACTTCCATGAACTAGATATTTTTATTTCACTTCTGCAACATGGGTATCAAATGTTGTTGGAAGTAAGTCGAAAAATAAAGTGCCATCACTACAAATCCAATATGGCGGACTAAGTTTTATGCTTTTTACAATATTATTATTTATTGAAAGTAAATAACATTTCGTTGCTACAATCCGTCTAAATTTTTGGATGACTGGGATTGTTGAAGTCCTGTAACAACTAAAAAGTAGATAATAAATTAAAAGTTAAAAAACTATCTTAAAAACAATTTTTTAATTCGCCAGGAAAAAATAAATTAGGTTTTTTTACCATCAAGATAAACCGTCACACAACACATGATATAGAGTATTTTCTATTAGAGCAAATCATTTATATTATTTGTTTATTTACATAGGTAAATCTCACGGCAAGCTTTCATATTATTTAAATTGTGTAAAGAAAGTTTTTATTGATAGTAATAATTTGAAAAGAAAACTGTATTTATTTATTTATTTATTAATCCCAACTTACTTATAAAAGTTTATTACAGGGATTGTCTAACCCAAATAAGCAAACTTAAACGTAAATATTATATAATATCAACAATCATTATAGTTAGAAAACTAAAAAAAACAACCTAATAATAATAGGAAATAATAATAATTAAATATGTATATTTACATTCTTGTATTTTGTTAAAATAAAATAAATTAATAATTTAAAAGAATTTCTTTTGAAATTTTTTTAAATAATTTTGGATTTTTATAAATTTATTTTTTTCTAGCAAACCGTTAAATGTCAAGATACCATTATATAAGATTGGTTTTTTCCAAAATTTACTGTGTCAAATGCCTTACACAAATCTAAAGACAACAAACAAATTTTTTTATTTTCATCAATATTTTGCTGTATATTAGTTATAATATCAAGTGCTGCAATTTTTGCATCTTTAGATTAGCTAAATCCATATTGACCAGTAAAGATTAATTTCTGACAATTTAAAAAATTTATCAATATCGTCCATTGGTTGATCGTTCTCGTCTAAAAATATTTAATTTAGGTTGGAATATTGATCAAATCTCTTGGTATATGGAATTTTGTCCAAAAGCCTTTGGGCAATATTAATGAAATGGTTATTTATTTCTTCACAAATCTATTTATTATCCTCAATTACCATGTACCATTAATAAGTAGGTAATCAATAAGATTTTGTTTTTGGCTTGATTTATTTATTAATAAAAATTAATTGTTTTTCAATTCTCCCTTTGATTTTCATTTTCAAGTTTATTTTTAAAATAATTTTGTTTTGCTTCCTTAATTTTTCCTTTTACAATTTTATTGTATTGGTTGTATTTATTGATACATTCTGATTGTTTTTAAATTTTTTCATTTTTGCATAGTACTTGTCACGAATTTTAATATTCTCGCTATATCTTCATTAAACCATTTAAAAGCTTGTTTTTAAAATAGTTTTTTACTTTTAATTTATTTATTATTTAGTCACTCAGTGTAAAAGTATAATGATTTCCTAATATATATTTTTTAGATTCACCTGCGCCTCTTTGAGAAGTTAACTTATTTACCCAACAAAGGCAATAAAGACAAAGCTCGGGGTCTCTTTTTCGTTTAAAAGAAAACTGAAATGAGCTTTTAATCCCCCTTAAAAGAACTTCCAGTGGCAAGACAATGGGCCAATAATGAAACCGCGACAAGGGTGCAGAAAGACACAGGTGTTTTTAAAATACTTACCGGGAAATAAATTAGGGAATCCTGAATAAGGGCACATTTGGGGGTGGCATTACGTATATAATTTTATTTTCCTATTTTTTTTTGTTTTTGGTGGGATATACAGGGTGTTTTCTAATTTAATATCAATATTAAAGGGACTAATTTTTGGGTTTATTTTAAGAAGAAAACTTTATATGAAGGTATGTCCCAACACGTCTTAACTTTTGAGAGTGACAGAATGGCGATTTTGTAGGTACGTTAAAATACTGTTAACGAAAAAAACCATAAATAACTATTTTTAAAATTTTAAATGTACACAAACATGACAAAATAATAGGGTACTATAAAAAAAAAAACAAGAAATTGCAACTTATTCTCTGGCAAAATAATACTTCGAAATTACAAAAAAACGTATTTTTTAAGAGGATGCCGTAGCACGGTAAATTAGCTAAAACGCGATTCTTGGCCGTTTTTAAATATTTGTTTTGAGAAAAAGTTGTACATAGAAAATTTTCTTTAAATGATCCAAAGATTATCGTTAATTGATTTTTGTTAATGGTAATAATTAACACATTAAATTTCCCAAAATTACAAAACCGTAAAAATAACCCACTTTCCGATAATCTTTGGATCATTTTAAGAAATTTTTCATTGTATCAGAGGGTGTTAAAATTTCCAGAAAAAAATACATTTTTTTAAATATCCCAACTATTCTTTACTCAATTTTGTTTTAATTTGGCAATATTATTAATAACAATATGGGAGTAATTTATTACTGACTTAATTACATTTAGTAAGTCCAGTGCGTCTCGAGAGGCAACTGAAGAAATATTTCCAACAAAAAGACGGTACGCCACCGACTGGGTAAAGGAGTGTAAAAATGTTGTGCCTCATTTAGTTAGGCAAATAAAAATACTGCTTTTATATCTCTCAAATTTTTTCTTTTTGTATCTTGTTTAGTTTAGAAGAAAAAAATCACTTAAATTGCATATTTTTAGACAATAAAAGAAGCATTGTCGAGATTTTCTTTTTTAAAAATTATGTTTTATAATTTTCTGAAATTTTGGTTTTTGAAAATTTTAACACCCTGTATCTCAAAAGTTCAGACGTTTGGGACATACTTTCCTATAAAGTTTTTTTCTTAAAATAAACCCAAAAGTCACCTTCTTCAATATTGACATTAAATTGGAAAACATCCTGTATAAATTTGTTGGAATATGGCTTCTTTTCAAAAAATTAAAAATTTCGTGATTCTCGTAAACAAATTAAAATTATCAACATACAGAGAATTCTGATTAAACCGAGCAATTATTTGAACACTGAAAAAATTCAAATACACTCTAAAATTATTCAAATTCAAAAAATTTATTTAACTAAGCATTTTTTGTGTGTGTTGTCAAAACTTACTAGTTTAGTGTTATTTCGTCCCCTCACCAACCAAAGGTCAAAAAAATAAAATGGGATATGAGTCAAGTAATATCCCATCTAAAAGAATTTTAAGAAAAGCATTAGTTTTTGGCCATAGTAAATAATTTTTGTGTTTTTAAAGACATTATTAATACTTACAAAATAAATTTATTTTTTAATTTACTTTACCAAAATAAAATACATGGCATTCTAACCTATGATTAAATATTTTTTTTTCAATTAAATGAGTAATTTTTAAAACTAAAACTAAGGGATGTAGAACAAATCCATTTTTTACATGCGGTGTTAAAATAAATTTAGGGGTTAAAAAGTCATGGCTTACTTAACTTATTTTGCAGATACAAAGTCTTCAATAAATTTTCTTAATTTGGTAAGGCAGTTATTACGATCTATATAAAGTTTTTTGGATTTTTAACGTAGAATTTATACGCGTATGGCGTAAGTTACCATGGTCTTCTTTAGATTTCTATAAGAAATATTGAAAATTTTCGAGGTCCAAATATGTCCTTAAATATTTCTTAAACTGTTCATTTAACTTGTATAGAAAATAGTTTATAGCACATTACCAATATTGTGTTATTGTCTTAAATTTCTTTAAAAATTGTTTTAGTGGTTATATCTCACTTTATTAGGTTCGGAAATATGGCTATCAAAAGAAGGTATTCAGGTTATTATTAAAGTACCGTCAATTTGTAGCAGATAAAGTTATTGACTTTGTATTCCAGGATTATAAGGTACTCGTCAGGAGCTTTAAAATTATGTTACAAGCCCCACTTTTCATTTGAAAAATATTCCAAAAGTACGCTTACCTGTCATATTTTCATTTAAAGTTGTCACTGATATAACAAAAAAATTCAGAACTTGCTCATATACTACAATTACAAATTTTATCAGAATATACGTAAAGGTTCGGATTTTTAAAGAGGGCAAAATGATGTATACAACACTACCCAGTGGTGCATCGCCAGACTGGTCTGGAAATCCCATGAAATTTTTTTATACCTTATACAGGGTGATTTAAGAAATTGATCACGAAACTTAAGGGGGGTGATTCTATTTGACAAAATACGGGTAATGCTTCATATAACTTTATTTCAAAATGTCATTCGTTTTTGAATTACAAGCCGTCAAAGTTCAATTTTCAATTTCAATTCTTTCGCCATGTTGCATTTATTTTCAAAGCCAATTCAGTTGATATTTGGCATACAAATTTAGCTTTGCAGATTCTAAAATTTTAAGACAAAAGTACTTTTTTAAATACTGCCAGAGGCACTTTACTCAAAACTTGAAATTTATTTGCATCATAATTTTTTATTTTTGCCTGATAGGTAGTCTTTATATGAAGTCGATAAACCTCACCGTTTAGGCACAATAGGCATCAAAGTTTTCGTCAATTTCAATCAAAGTTACCTACATACATACAGGGTGTCCAGTAAGTCAGTCGACAAACTTTACAGGGCAATTCTACAACAGAAAATAAAAAAAAACCTCATATAAACATTATGTTCTAAACGTCTTGGATTTTGAAGCTACCGGGGTGTTATAAATAAATTTTTTTTTTTAGAATTTTTAACACACCGTAGTTCCAAATATCCACTGGATTGGTTAAAAAATAAATCAATATGGCGAGAAAAAACAAAATAAAGATTGAACTTTGACGGCTTGTTACTAGAAAACGAATGACATTTTGAAAAAAATTATATGAAGCTCTATCCATATTTTGTCAGGTAGAATCACCCCCTTAAGTTTCGTGATCGATTTTTAAAATCACCTGTATAAGGTATAGAATAATTTTCATGGGATTTCCTGCTGACCAGTCCGGCGATGCACCACTGGGGTTGGAGTTCTATGCATGATTACGGCCCTTTCTTTTGTAAATCCGAATCACCCTGCCATGAGTTTTGCTCACGCAACATTTAATTGACTCATTAATCGTCCAATACACTGTGTAAGGCTTTTGTCAAACCAAAGTTTTTTAGGCTGTTCGGCCGTCGCGTCGTTGACAGATTTTTATCCTAACGTTTTCGCCAACGCGAGAGTGGTTGGCATCTCAGAAAGGTTCCTAGTAGACTACTTGTGTACTACTGTGTCCCGGCGGCGCATGGCCAGAAACCCTACTCGAATTCGATCCGACCAACTGGACCTAGGGTTTTCTAAGCGGTTAACTACCAGAAACCCTGCTCCAGATTCGTCCGACCAACTGGGGTAGGATTTCTAAGCAGTTAAATACCAGAAACCCTAACTCGAGTTCGTCGGATAGATGTTGGCGCTGCACTTTAATTTTTGGGATCTTCTACCGGCTGTTTTATTACATATGAACGTCATAATTTGTGCCGGAGTTTTTAAAGTTTCTAGTAAATTGGTGAATTTCTGCAAAATAAAAGTATAAATATGTTATCTAAGATTTAACTATCTATGCCAGCGTAGTGAATCTGTAATATTATACTGGGTGTTTCATTAAAAACTTTTACGCCGTTGATTTTTGTATACATTTATTTTTGTATACAGGGTGTTTTCTAATTGCAGGTACTGTAGAATTTAAAAACACTTTTTAGTAAAATTTGTTAATACTAAACGTTATTACATTAAGTATTTCTTGTTATTGTTACATCATTGCTAATAAGGAATTATACCACTTTATTTGTAATAGAAAAAATTGCCCTAATGTTTCTTGTATGCACGGGCGTATATATGATTTTCAAATTATTATATCTAAAAATTGGGACATGGGACCCACACCAAATAAATACCAGATGCTAGTGGCCTTAAGTGGAAGACTTTGGTAAAGAAATTTTTATTTCGGAATTTGCGAAAAAAGTTGATTTTTGTTGAACCCCCCTTATAAAATTCAAGTTTCAAAAGAAAATCCTCTGTTTGTATTTTTTCGTAAATTTAATCAAATTTCATCGACAAATTCCAAATTTTGCAAAATTATCTAAATTTTTCAAAAGACTATAGTCAGTTAATTTTTTTTACTCTACAATTTTCTAATGCAAAATTTTCAGATGCCTCCAATTAAAAGAAAAATGTAGATATTTTTACTAAATTTGTAATTTGTCGATAAAATTTATATAAATTTATGAAAAAAATACAAAAAGAGGATTCGCTTTTGAAACTTGGATTTTATAAGGGGGTTCAGCAAAAAATCAACTTTTTTCGCAAATTCCAAAATCAAAATTTTCTTTACCAAAGTGTTCCACTTAAGGCCAATAGCATCTGGTATATATTTGGTGTGGGTCCCATGTCCCAGTTTTTATATATAATCATTTGAAAATCATATATACGCCCGTGCTTGTATGGACTAAACTATGCAATTTAACGATTTTTTCCTTGGAAAACTCGGCCAGCTATGTAAAAATATCAGTACACACAAAAGTAGTATTTTTAGATGTTTTATCTAAGAAAAAAAAATAGAAAAGTTAAAAAGAAAAGTCACTGGCGCACATTTTTTGTCAATAATGTTAGCTAAGATGCCCCCACACCCCACGCCGCCACTGGTCCCAAGAAATTAAAGTAAATGTAGTGCTAAATTAATCTCGTATTTTAAAAAATTATTTAAAAACTGATTTTATTTTAAAGTTTAACACCCTATAGCTTATATATATAAATAATGGAAAACCCTACTCCAATACGTCAAGATCTGGAGCTGTATTCGAGTAGTGTTTCTGGTATTTAACTCGCTTAGAAATCCTACCCCAGTTGGTCGGACGAATTCAGTAGGGTTTCTGGTATTTAACTGCTTAGAAATCCTACCCCAGTTGGTCGGACGAATTCGAGTAGGGTTTCTATTTACGCGTCCCGGCGCACGGACGCAGCGAGTATTTATAGACAGTTTGGGCAGGCGGGGCCTGTTCCGGTTGGTCGTTGCGCAGTTGTTGTTCCTGCCGTGGTCCTATTTTTATGATTTTGAGAATTAGTATCCACGTTTTATTGATCTTCATTGATTCTTCTGTTTTGTTGAAGTTGTTGGTATGTGTGTGTATCTCTATGGCTTCTCTGTACAGTCTGGCATGGTAGGATGTGGTACTAGCAAGAATCTGAGCATTTTCAACCACATAATCACCACATTAAATTTGAAAATATCCAGGTTTTTGCTAATCCCTTATTCTACAATGCCAGACTGTACAGGAAGCCATAGAGATACACAAACATACCAACAACTTTAACAAAAGAGAAGAATCAATGAAGATCAATAAAACGTGGATACATATTCTAAAACCACAAAAATAGCACCACAGTAAGTGCAACAACTGCGCAACGACCAACCGGAACAGGCACCGCCCACTCAAGCTGCCTATAAATACTCGATGCGTCCGCGCCAGGACAGCAGTAGTACGCGAGTGGTCTACTAGGAACCTTCTAAGGATGCCAACCACTCGCGCTGGCAAAGCGTCAAGGATACAAAATCTACAACGACGGCCGAACAGCACGAAGAAAGTTTGATAGTCCAATACAGTTTTGTTGTAAAATCAATAAGAGAGCCAATATCTGGTATCAAAATTTACATGGGATTTTCCCTTGTGGCCAAAAACAGTACTGCTATCTATAAAATTGATACTAGACTTCAATTTTTCACCACCGAAAACCCTCTATAGCCTCCTTGTAATATTGTGACATACACTTACTATTAACAAAATTTTATTTAGAAAAAATCAAAACTTGTCCTAATTTTCGACATTCTTTATCTTTTAAATCATTTACTTTTGGACAAAAGTAAGTTGGGTTAGATCATCATATTTTATTTTAAGGAATTTGTGGAAGCATTATTTTTGCACCTTTTAGAGACCCCCTGTATATTTTAATTGCACTAAATAATCTCAACCGCAAATATCTTGCCAATGATTAGTAAAAGTGAATTTTACAAAGTATACTTTTTTATGTAGGGAACAAAGGGAGCTTATTGATTTACTTAGATGGTACATACAGAGAAGCACAAAATACTTGGTAAAAATACAGGGAAAGTTCGAAAAGTATGTTTATTTCGATTTTTAAGCAGTAGATCTTTTTTTTAAATCTTAAGCATAACTATTAATTCTAAACAAGTTTTTCATATAATATTTTGTTCTAAGAGTTTAAAAATAAGGGTAATTTTCTCCTATTTTTTAATTTAAATTTGCATCTACCTCGTATATGCAAGAATCTATTCAACTTTAATCAGTGTCTTGTGAGTTTGAGCATGTGCAGAGATCTTTATTAAAAATATATATATTTTTTTGAAAAATAGGAAAAAAAATCTTCCATATGGTTCATCAATTATGCGGTCATTGCAGACCAATTTATTTTTTAGTTTAAAATGATCTTAAGAGTTGTCGTACAAATTTTAACACGGTATGAGAAGACTTAAAGTTTTTTTGCGACTATCATGTGCTGCTATCACTAACTCCATCGCTGCTTGGGCAGCTGACGCTCACAGCCCTCAAAATATGAGGGAAAAGCTGTAATCTACAGAAATTTTAGTGAGTATAAAATTTTTCTCCCCTAAATTTATTTTAAAACCGAGAATGAACAACCTAATTTGTTATATTTCTTCTAGTTTTAAAAACTAATTATTTAATTAAGAACAAATGTTTTTTTGTAATAGGTTAAACTACCGTCGTGCTGTATTTTGTTAAATTATAAAAAACAAATTTATATTTTAATAACCATTTTTGTAAGTATTAAGGTTGTATTAACATTAAATTCAAAATTAATATGTCATATATATCCTAGGTAACGAGTTTTATCACAATACTTGATGCGTATTAAAAAGTATTCAAATAATAACTTACATTTTTTACGTTAACACCCGACTTTTTTCCTTATTACTAACTTTAAAACATAGGTATGTTTTGGATATTTCCTAATATTTAGGCATAAGAAATCTGTGATTTTCTTGTGTCCTATTAATCAGTAGATGTAATTACGGACAGAAATTCTTTGTCTTATTAATATCAGAATATGTTAGTAGAAAACAACAGAAAATACCGGTGGTTGTGACCTCCCTATAAACCCAATTGGCGTGGCAAGCTTAACAAAGGCCTTATTGTTTTAAATTTGCTGGCCCAAAATTAAATTTAGCCAAACGCGATGGGAATTTTATAAATTTCTTTGTAAAGCTAATAAAGAGGTCATTTTCTTGTCTTGGACTTATATCAACAATCTACATTACCTTGTATCATTTTTTTCTACAGATTCCAAGTTTCTTCAACACTAAATACATGATAACTTTAATTGGTAATACTTTATTTTGGGTTCTATAAGACGATCAGTTTCTTCTTTCTTCTAAAATACACCGCTTTGCTAAACTTTGACAAAATCTTCGTAGGTGTCAAAGTTTCATTTTGTGTTTATTAATCAATAAAAAATATAATATTAAACAATAAAACCACAAGAAAACGAAACGCTTACGGCAAAGCAAAACCAATAATTATTTAGATAAACTGTAATTCGGCGGTTCTTATTGTTTTTGAGCCGCCGCATTAAAGCCGTATTAACTAACTAACTTTTGACCATAGGTATGCTTTGAGTTTATGTCCTAATATTTTGGCATAAGAAACCTGTGATTTTCCTGTATCCTATTAATAAGAAGACACCCTGTCTAATTATGTAACACAAATTATGTATTTTAGATATTAATATTAGTACATGTTAATAAAAAAGCAAAAGAAAATACCGTTAGTTGTGACCGCCCTATGAATCCAATTGGCGTGGCAAGCTTAACAAAGGCCTTATTGTTTTAAATTGGCTGGCCCAAAATTAAATTCAGCCGAACGCGATGGGAATCGGCCCTTGCGCTCGTCAAAATTTCATTTATAAAATAATAAAATTTCCACTTTTGTGTAATGGAAAACGACTAGGACTAGGATTTTCGGTGGTTTTTGAGCTTTTAGTGCTTTGTTCTTCTCATATAATAAATCTAGATATTTCTATTTTTTTAAAAATCTGAAAAGTTTTCAAATTTTATTAGCACCAGTTTTGTTTTAAATAGTAGTCTTTATACAAGGTCTATTTTTTTGGTTGGGATTATAGGACATAAGCTAAGAGGGCAGAGATACAAAAAATACCAGATACGTTTCCCAATCTCTTTTTAAGTGTTTAGTTTAATGGCACAATCAGATCCACGCTATGTTGGTGGGTTTAGAAGTTACAGGGTGATTTTATTAATCTTAATGTTATTACCTGCGCGAAACAAAAGTTACATTTCATGGGCGAAAACGGGTTTGTGCGCAAGCAAGTAGGGTGAACGCGCCTGGCGCGTAACAGACTATCCGCATTATCGGAAAGAGTTTGTCGACGGCGTCCTGGTTTTCTGTTCGGAGAGCGTCACGGTCAGACCGCGGTCGGAGGGTACGGCGGCCGGTGCTTTGTATTTTACCACGTTTTTAAGTGCACATGTTCGTCCACCCGTTCATTTGTTTACAGCGCGAGGTTACTGAATTGGCAATCATTCTGGCTACTTTGTTTTTGGATGAACTACTTTACAAAAAGATATGAGACGATGGTATTGCGAAATGTCTATATTTTCATTGACCATCAACGTAGACCTTAGGGTGGAATACTTGGTCCAGAGAGAGTTCGGACTGTATTTTTCCGACTAAAAATAATGAAGTTTGTTAAACATATGTATTAAAATAAAATCAATAACTTACCAGTTCCTGAAAATATACCATTAAAACGGTTTCGGTTATTTGAAGAATTGCGTTCGCATCTTTCGAAATACCAAATATGCCATACTCCCGATCATACTGTTGCCTTGATTTAACTGGCAAAAGATTTTCGGTCGCTTTTATGGCCTTTTCTCTTATATTTTGTGAAATTTCTTCCATTTTGAGCAAATCGTTAAATAAAAATGCCAACTGACTAACTGATAGAAACATCAAAGTCAAACTTTAAAAATAAAAGTTATCTACTTACGTATACAGATACAGGTGCAACTTATTTTTTATATTGCGAATAAATAATGTAATTAGTCATTGAAAAACTCTTTTTGGGTAAAACATAAGGCATTGTATGCACCACGGGCTTTACTAGACTGAAGGTCGAAATAGCCCGAGGGCTAGATTTCGACCTGATACACAGTAACGCCCTTGATACATAAATAGCTATTTTATCACCGCGGATCTAAATTTGGGTTATCTAGGTATGGGTGATTTTCACAATTCGTCGATTTTTATTTGGTCTTATTACTCGGAGATTTATGGAGATAGAAACAAATGTCAAAAACAAAAGTTTTATAACTTTTACGTAGAGTCCAGTGGCAAACATAAAATAGAATAAGAATGTTTTAATTTTTGAGATATAACCCAAACTTAAATTTTTTAAATGGGACATCCTGAATTTGAGTATTTCAAAATATTGCATTTTTCTTGCGATTACATATACCGTTTTATATTTTACATTGTTTTAAAAGGCAAAAATAAAAGAAAATTAAAAATATTATGTCATGGATTAAATCATTATTCGTTTATTTTTTAAAGAATATATATACGGGTGTAATTTAATTGATAGCTAAAAATACAAGGATGAATTTTTAGCTTATTTAAAAAGAAAAGTTTATATGAACATATGTCCCAAAGCTCCTAACTTTTGAGCTACAGGGTATTAGAATTTTAGGAAAAAAATCTTTTTTTATCATAACTTTAAAATTGTTAAAAATACTTTTATGAAATTTGCCAAGAATCTACTACGCATTAAAAGAATTTATCAAACATTAAAGATTTTTAAATATTTCTACCAGAGGCGTCCGTACGCGATGAGTACTGGAAATTTTTCATAAAAAAATAGTACGCCATTGCTTTTTTTTAATAAAATTATTTTTTGAATCCTCAGTTGTTTTGCAACCTTCACCTGTTGACTTTTTTGTCCAATGCACGGTATTTACAAAAAACTGAAAATAGGGCACCAGTCTACTAAATTAAAATAATTTTGCTATACCCAACATGCATCAAAAACGGTTTTTATTTTTTTACCCGAAAACGGCGCATCCGACAAAGAAAATTTAAGAGGTGAAATTTGTTGTTAAATAAATAAAAATTTTAAAAATTATTTTTGTTTTTAAAAAAGCAATGGCGTACAATATTTTATAAAAACATTTTTAGTGTTCATCCTGTATCGACGGTACTGGTAGAAATAATTTAAAGAACTTCTACATTAAATAAAGTCAATTATTGTTTAGTAGGCGTATAATAAATTGTATAAAAATATATTAAAGAGTTTTAAAGTTATGATAAGAAAACGATATATTTTTTAAACTGTAAAATGTAAAGGAATTTAGGACATATGCTCATATTACTCATATGAACTTTTTCCTAAAATAAGCTAAGGCAATACACCCTGCAGTTTTAGCCATCAAATAAATTACACTATGTATAAAGGCCTCAATTAAACAACAATAAAAAAAACATTTATTACCCAAAACAATTCCAACCACAAAAAAACAGTAATTTATAATAGCAACTAAACAGTTGTCTCAAGTATTTATTAAATTTTTGCGGTTTTGTTTAATCACAGAATGTAATTATAGGCCTTTCATTTGGTTCAATGCATTTATGGACTTAGCTTGTAATCGAAGTAATGGAGATATCGATGTAAATATTTTGCATTTTTCGTATCTTATTGTAAACAACCTAAAGCAAATGGTTTTAACTTTATTAAAAAGTACTAAATATTCACATCTATATTGCCATTATTTCGATTAGGTACAAGCTAAGTCAGGGTTAGTAGCTACCGCCAGTATCAATGATACGGCCCCGAGCTATAGGGGCCTCCAAATATGTGAAAGCAAAAATTAGTGATCACTCTTTGTTTGACCTCCGGACAGTGCGGACGTGCGTAGAGGACTACAAAGTTCTTCCCGGAGTGGCGGTTAGAGGTGCCGTACGAACGTTTTTACCTAAGGGGATCAAGGAAAGATTCACGCTAAATTGACGGTATCTTTCTTCTGAATCTAAGCGCTGTGAGCGAAGAACTGTGGAACTGTCAGTAGTGAAAGTGAAGGTACGTAACACCAGTAGCAGGTCTTGGTTTGACAGCCGACAATTTATGCATTGCATCGATTGTAGAATTATTTTGTTTTCTTTTTGGAATTTCTGGGAGCTACGAGCTCGATTATCCAGATTTTCCACCGACGAAGCCCTGGAAAGCATAGTCCGGAAGGGGGAGAGTGGTGGATTGGACCTGAAGGGACCAAAACCAAGAAAGAAAAATAGAGAGACATAGAAAAGAAAAGTTAGTGATAAAAACTGTAAAATTGTCTGTTAAATTGGGAAAGTGAGGCCTTTTTTTGAACCAAAAAGCAATGCTAAAATAAGAAAAACAATGTTTTTAAGGTAAGGTGTTTTTTTAAACTTCTATTTTTTTTTGGTTTCTCCAAGAGGAAAGTGAAAACCTTTGTTTTTTGGGGCCCCCTAACTCATTGTGATACGGGGCCCCTACAAGGCACGCTACGCCACTGAGCTGAGTGTAAATATACAACGAACAAAACAAAAAGCATTTGAGCACATTTTGTAATTAAATACTAACGCAAAACATTTCATAAGTAAGTACTTGAAATACTTTTTTAGTTGCTAATATAAATAAATATATTTTCTGTGGTTATGATTGTTGTGGTTAATATACAGGGTGTCCCAGCGGGAACTGCCGCAATCGATTTCTCAGAAAGTACGCTTTGTAAAATTATAAAAAAATTGTTACATTATAAAGTCAATGAGGGACATACAAATAAAATGTTTTGCCAGCTCTTCCACTTCCGGTAATATCAGAAACTAATATTAACTTCCTTATTTTAAATAAAACACCCTTTATATTTTTATTTTTTAGATTCTGCGTAAAATTCTTAACATAATTTATATATAATGTTTTTTCCTAAGTCCAACCGTTTTTGACTTATTTTAAAATTTATGTCAAAGAGCCATTACGTAACCATCAATTTCTTCTAAACGAAAGCTTTAAATGTGAGTTATGATTGGGTTCCTTTTAAAGAAAGAACTTTTTAGTAGACTCTATGGATATTTTCACAATAAAATTAGTATATACAGAGTGGTCAAAACTAATCGTTAAAAATTATAACGACAAAAATAGTTATTTACATTACAAGATGCGAAAAGTTACTTTTGATGTGAGGTGGTTTTAAATGGCCGAGGCGAAGCCGAGGCTATTTAAAACCTCCGAACACTGCGAAAGGCCTTTCGCATCGTGTAATGTATTATATTTTTCTGCTACTGTTCGATGTATCGCATTATTTAATAATCATTAACATCATGTTTTAATAGAAATATCAGAGATTTTGAAATTTTACCTGTTAAAAATTAATCCATAGCAACACATTTATTGTTGACATTGTCTGTCGTCAGCACTTGTCAGATATTGAATTATTGTTAATTTAGTATAAATCCATTTCCATTTTAAAATGTTAAATGAATATGAAAATGGCATCAAAAGGTAGCTGACCTTGCGTGTGCCTCACTTCTGCCAGACAAATCTAAAGAGAGGTACCATCAAACATATAAATCGTTTTCTGAATGGCTTGCTACAAAAAATGTGGGGCGGATTGACGAGAATGTGATGTTGGCGTATTTTCAAGAAAAATCCGGATCTTTATCACCCTCTCTAAATTCCATAACAATTTCCGTAAACAAAAATCAAGATATTTCGGAGTTCAAGAAACTAGTTGCTTTTATTAAAAGGAAAAACGATGGTTATGAAGCAAAAAGTCAAAAAAATTTAAAAAAGAAGAAATCATTAAGTTTTTACTTAACGCGCCTGATCAAAGTTACTTAGCAATGAAAGTAATAGCCATTATGGGAGTGGCTGGGGCATGCCGAATAGACAGAAATATACAGAATGAAGCTAAGTGATGTAGAAATAAGAAATGACGTGGCTATAGTAAAAATAGTGCAGTCTAAAAATAAAGTTAAAAGAAACTTTGTAGTAACCAACGATGAAGGCTCAGTTCCTTATGTCAGATTTCTACAGAAATATATTAAGCTGAAACCAAGGAATGCTCTAGATGAGCGCTTATTGTATCGTTATAAAAAGGTAAATGTGTTAATCAAGAAATTGGAAAGCACACTATTTCAAATGTACCTAAAGAAATTGCGAAGTTTTGAAGCTTGAAGACATCAACACCATTCTTTCAGAAGAACGTCAACTACGTTCCTTGCCAATGCTTCGGATGTCGATATTTTGGACTTAAAAGGCATGGAGGTTGGAAGTCTTCTTCTGTTGCGGAGGGATATATTGCTGAATCCTATAGTAATAAGGTGGAAATTTCAAAGAAGATTTTGCACGAAATTCCTACCAATATTTCCTCTAATAAAGTAACAGTGAAAAATATGAATATTAACGTAGTTAAAGGTGATAACGATACCCCAACAACAAATTTAAAAACTGCTAATTCAAGTATTATTCCTCCAATTTCTTTTGCTAATTGCTCAAATTGCACAATTACTTTTAATGTCAATACCTAACGTAGTTTTTTAAAATATTTTGTCATAAATAAGTTACTTTTTATAAATTTCCCACAAGCATATTTTCTCTTTTTTTTTACTCTTACTTTTTTGTCCAGGCGCTGAAAATATTACTTTCGTAGCTAGCAACGCTTAGCAACCAGGTAACACGAAGGTTCTCTTTCGTTATCATTCGCGTTGCTAGGACCACAAAGTTTTCTTATTTATACAGTAGTAGAAAAAGTTATTTTCCTATCTTTTAATACCTTATCGTATTAGGCATTAAAAATAAGGGTAAGTTTGTATTTGGATGTCTTTTCCAAAAATTTATAGTTTTTGAAATATAAACGATTTAATATTTATCTATTTTAACAATGCATTTAAGTACGGGTAGGTATGGAGTAGTTGGTGTGATGCCGCATTTTGCTGTCAAGCCCAACTAGAAGCCAAACTAAGCCATACTTAAAAGAATTGTTAGAATAGACAAATTTTAAATTCTTAATATATCAAAAAATATTAATTTCTCGAATAGCTGTCTTTATACAAACTTATTTATATTTTTAATGCTTAGTAGGATAAGGTAAATAAAGATAGGGGCTTAGAACAAATTAATGGTTATGTGAGGGCTTGTAAACGTCATTTTAAACATAAAATTTAAAATAGGTGTAAAACGATACAGAACATTACACATAAATAGGTTTATAATTTTACGCAGAATCTAAAAAATAAATAATATACAGGGTGTACCAACTCCATTCAAGAAATAACTTCGCCCTTGTAGAAGATACAAAAACCTTAAAATAAAAAAATGTTTATGTGGATATGCTCTTTTTGCTAACAGTACCAGTAAATATACAAGGTATCTCAAAAATATTATTTTCATTGTTAAGTTGGTTTTGTTAAATGAAATATGTATATTTTAACAAATTTTAAGTCTGTATTATAAAACCAAAATACTGTTGATATCTCAAAAACCAGCAATAATTGACGTAAAGTGTGTTATACATTTTTGATGTAGAATTCAATACAGAGTCAAAAATGGGTGTTTTATTAAAAAAAATCTACTTGACAATAAAAATATGTTTTTGAGACACCTTGTATATTTACTGGTACTGCCAGTAAAAGAACATATGCAAATAAACATTTTTTTTTGATGTTTATTTTTTTATCTTCTACAAAGGCAAAGTTATTTTGTGTATAAATAGAGTTAGGACACCCTGTATAGGGTGTTTCATTTAAAATAGGAAGGTTGGCAATAATTTTTGGTTTAACCGAAAGCTGTGGAGCTGTCAAAATATTTTTGTTGTACGTTCCCCACTGCTTTATAATGTTGCTAAATTTTTAAAATTTTCCAAATCGTACTTTTGAGAAATCGCGGCAGTTCCCAGTGGGACACCCTGTATGTTTTAGTATTCTTGTTGAATTGGGGTTTTTATATACATATCCTTTAAAAAATAAATGAATATTGATCCAATCAACGATCACCTATTCTTTAACTTTTTTTTGGTCAGTTTTGCAGTTTAGAATAATGCAAAATATTAGGTTGTTGTTAAGTTGTATAGTCTTGTAATGGCAAAAATCATTTTATAAAATACTTAGATACAGGATGTCTTATTTATAAAAATGCAAGTTTGGGCTGTATCTCAAAAATAAAAAAACATTTATAATTATTTTAGGTTAGCTTTTGGGTTTAAAGTTTATTTATATATTTATAAATTTTTAAGTAATGAGACATAATTAAAATCGCTAAATTTAGGTAGATAATTTAATTTAGTTATTATTGACACGACCCCTAGGTGGGCGCGCCCCACAAGTCGAGAAGATTATTCAGAAATCCACCTGTATTTATCGCCTTCATTATTTATTTAAGACTAATAAAAACACTACTTTTTGTTAATATACCACCTGCAATATGTCTTTATTTTAATGCAATAATTTTTAATGATGCGTAAACGTAAAAATCTATGATTGAAGGATATGAATATTTGGGTGATTTACTAATATTTTTACAAAAAATAGGACCTGGTGCAATGTGCGCGGTTTGGTAAGCGGCAGTCGCATGCGATAACATCCAATTTTTAAAGTTTTTAGGAAAAAACTTTTATTGAATCATTCTTATGGAAATTCTCCACTAAAAATCATCCTGTATAAATCATTAAAATTAAACATTTCTTCTATTAAAAATAAACCTCAAAGACATAAAACCCTACAAACTCGAAAAAAACCACCACCGTTTTATTTTAAAAGCGTAAAAGTATGCAGAATCAGGCTCAGACTATGCAAATAGCATACAAAGTTTGCTTTAGATTTTAAATGCCTTTGCATATATCATATCCGCAGGCCTTTGTGAATTTTAGTAACATTTTGTAAATTAATATTTAAAAATATGCTTCATTTAATAACGAGAAAAAATACTATTTTCTAATACATTAAAACAAGAAGAAACAGTAATAGGTATATCTTAAGTTGGTTTCTTTTTATTGTGGATCCGGTGAGACACATTTGATACTTAAAAAATTTGGACTGTCCAAAACGTTGTGTGAATAATTAAATAAAGACAATCGATTATTCACACAACGTTTTGGGCAGTCCTATCTCTGTCCGTTTTCAAGTGTAAACTAAATAAATTCCTATCGCTACTTAGTTTATATAGTCTGGTAGAGCATGCACCCGTTACAGAGCTGGGTGCAGTCAAGCATGAGGTTGTTAACCTAGGACCTTAGCATTGGTGCGTTTAAAGAATGGTTTCCAAATAGTGGGTATTTCCACACTTGGTTTGCTAAAAATATTTTTGTTCATTTCAATGAAGACGGCTTCCTTATATTTACGCTTTTTTCAGTGAGGTTTCCGGTGGTTCTGTCCCCTTAATGACTTGTTCTTTAGACCAAGCGTGGTCAACGATTGCAGACGTTTAAACCATTCTGAAGCAACACAACTTGAAATAATTAAAACATTATGCAAAAGAGCATGTACAATATGTAGTGACCAAGCGAACCTTAGGGCCGAATTAGGTAACATTAAAACAGATCTGCTTCAGAATGGCTGTTTGGAAAAGTCCATAAACGGAATTACAGTTAATTGTAATATAATACCAATAGTACGACCTTCTGAGCAGGAGACTCTTTTTCTATTATAATGGAGCGCCTGGGGGTTTACACTGCGGACTCCTCCAGCAGTGAATAAATTAGTATGAAACCTGTTGGATTGTATTATTAATAAAGTAAATTAAAAAGTCTACCCATTAAAATTTTGCGTGCAAAAAATTTAAAGGATGGTTCCAAACGATGTTAAAAATTGTCAGTTTTGTTAAAAGTTCAAGGATATACAAGGTACGTCACAAAATCGAAAATTAAATAAGAGTAATGTATCATTATTTCAAAAAATAAAATAAAATGTTAAATAGAAATGTTATTTAGGATCAAAAGTTATGGCCGAATACCAATACTTTTCCTTTTTTTTGATCCCAATCCAATAATACAGCGTATCTACTTAAGTTCCCACCACAGAAAAATTTTTGTTATTCATTTTACGAAAAAAGTTTTCTCTAAAAAAGTTATGCATCGTCTAAGCCCTTAAATTCAACCATCAGATACTAATTTTATTCAGTGGTATACGAGGTATCTTAAAAATTGCAAATTTTGCTTAAGAGGAAAGTACTTTAATTATCACAATATAATTTTTTTATTGAAGAAAAGATATATAGAACTAATAACGACTCTAAATATTCAACTTTGTTCATTTCCAAGGAAAACTTTTTTTCGTTACCAATAAAAATTAAGATTTTTAACGTGTGTATAATTGCATAATTCTATTGAAATGTAATAGTAAAACAGCGGAAAGTCACAACAATTCTTGTTTTTGCAGCAAAAAATCAAAAAAGATTTTTTCTTTAATATTAACCAGATTGCATATTTAAAACGTATTTTTAATCTCAAGAATCTTTTTCCAATAAAAATTTTCGATATGGTAAAAACTAAAGATACGTCGTATACGTCTGAAAAAAATTAATATCTGATGGTTTAACTTTTGGTTTTAGACCATGTTAAACTTTTAAAAAAATATATATTTTTCCTAAAATTATTAATAAAAATGTTTTCCATATGGGCGAACTTAAGTAGACACGCTGTATTTTTAAAAAATTTCCCAACACTTGGGAACATTATTTCAAAAATCTGACTACTTGTGTCATAAAATAATATTTATATTTGAAATCAGGAATATTTTATTTGATATTTACTGAGTATGAAATATTTGAAATCAGTAATATTTTATTTGACATTTACTAACAAAAGGTAGCCATGCGATTCTAAAATTATCTGTTTTTATGGAAAATATGTTTATTAGATATATATAGGTATAATTTTTTTGTTATAATATCATTGTTTAAATATCCAATATTATTAGATAAGTGTTGCTGCTGTGCAAACTATTACCTGAAAAAAGAAGTCGCTTTTACGTTTATAAGTGCTAATATTGTCAATGGGCAAATTTCGAATTCATTGAAAATATGCTTTTAAATTGGCCAAGAAGAATATCTTGCAAATAAAAGTACAACTGTGATTGAACAAAAAACTTTAATAAACATAGTTTTTTGGCTTTATTTTCAATCTACAGGGTAATTAAAATTTGATATTTTTGTGGTTTTTGGTAAAGCGTATTGTACATTTTTAAAAATATTAAACTAAATTTTTAAATTTACTGCGACTAATATGTTACAGGGTGTTTTTCTTTATTTCAAATGTTTAGATTGCCCTTGCGTTACGCAACTTTTTAATTTTTTTTTAAATTTTTGTTTTGGTATTTTGCACTAGTTAAGTGATTTTTAGGAAAATGTCTTTAAATGTTTTTAATTTTAGAAATAGGTTTTAAAAATACTATTGGATTAGGATTAAAAGAAAGAAGGAGTATTGGTATTCGGCCATAACTTTTGATCTTAAACAACATTTCTATTTAACATTTTGTTTAATTTTTCGAAATAATCATACTTTACTTCTTGGTAGTTTTCAATTTCGGGACGCAAATTATTAAAAATTATATTATGCACCAAATAAAATAACAACTCTACCACTATAATACTTCTAAAATAAACATCCCCTTTCTTCCTTAAACTGTGTGGACAATGGGAACACCCAGTATTTTGGAGTCAGGATTCTACTAACCCCTTTGTGTTGAGCTTAATTACAGAATTTGTTTTTAGTTTAACACTGTTTACCTAGTCATTGTTTTAAAATTTGTTTAATTTTGGTACTCCACTGCATTTTTGTAAAATAAAAATATTTGTTTAACTTCTCATTAAATTTAGAACAAATTTTACCTCTTGACTGTTTTTTATTTGATGTACGATTTTCGCGTAAATAAATTAGAACCAATTCTCGGCATGGTCATTTCTCATCGATAAATCAAATTCTTCAGTTAAAAAATAACTTTTTTATATTTTTAAATTCTAATTAAAAAAAAATGAGAAAACTTCAAATCAAAATGGGTTTTAAACGTCTTAATTTAGGACTACTACAGGGTGTTAAAATATATATATATATATATATATATATATATATATATATATATATATATATATATATATATTTTTATTCCTGTAGTTAGAAAATTTTTAAAAATGCATGTTTGTGGTTATATCTCAGAAATTAAAAATTTATATTTATTTTATGTACGGCACTGGATTTTACGTAAAAATTTGTAAAATTTTTATATTTGAAGTTTGTTTCTGTCTTCATAAATGTCAAAGTAATAAGACATAATAAAATCGACGAATTTTGAGAATCACCCTGAATCTTTTAAACCAAACAAGTTAGCGTGGATCTAAGTGCGCCATTAAACTAAACACTAAAAAAGATAACAGGACACGTATCCTAGTTTTTTGTATCTCTTACCATTTAGTCTGTACCCTATAATACCAACCAAAAAAAACACCCTGTACCTGTTTCGTGTCACTGTTTCTAACGAGCTAGTTAAGAGATGCTCACTCCCATCTACACGACGCGAGAATTTTTGTCTGAATATTGTATAGGCTATATTCTTTTAAGAACTAATCACTTTCAATACTATTACTCTTATGAACAGCATAATTTAACTAATGCGAATTTTTAAAAAACACAAAGTGATCCATCTCCTTTTTGTTTTTACACGTATACACACACACAAAAACCAAAAAAAAAAAAATAAAATAAAATTAATAAATTAAATTTAAAGGAATTAACAAATGTCATAATTTTCTCTTTAAAATCGTTCAAACTAAGCAAAGAGCAAATAATGTTAACTCAAATTATTTAAATTCAAAGTGAAGTGAGCCCCATAAGTTTAAAAATTATGTTTTACTCGCCCTAATTTATTTACTGATGTGATCCTAGAAATGATATCCCTAATATTACATTTAATTTTTTAACCATAATACAAAATATAAAATATTAAAGAGAAAAATATTACACAATTGATGAACAACAAATGCAGATATCTGAAATATCCAGATATTATTAAGGTCTCGAACATTAACTAAAACTATTAAAAAAATATTAACGCTTAACAATGCAAAAAGAAATAATAAAAATTAATATCGAAAAAAATAAAGAAAAAAAAGGTAAGTGATAGGTTAAATAATAGAGCATGGAAAAGAAGGACTTAAACAGTTACGCAAAAGACACTGTTGTTGCAATTAAAAGAGCGGCTGTATCAAAAAAATGATAATGTAACTAATATGTAAATTTTATAAAAAGGTAATTCAGTGGGTTATACGTAAAAAAATAACATTTAAAACATCTCCTTACACTATTGGGGCATGCTCAAAAGAAGCCTCCTTCAAATATTTAAATTTTAAACATCTGTGCTACACCTAATTTTGTTCTGTAAATACAGGGTCCTAATTTTAATGTTTCACAGGGCGATATTTCAGAAACAGTTTAAATGTAAAAAAATTTAAAAATATTTTGGCAATGTGTTTAAAATATGGTGGGAAACATTTTAAGTTTTTATATACATCAACATTACTGATAGCTAGTAGCCACACAAAATGATCTTTTATTGAATTATCCCAATTTTCGTGTAAATATCAGTTTTTCTCTTCTTAAAAGAACAAGTTCTAAAACAAGTTCCTAAAATGCATCTTTTTTCAAACAATTTATTTCTACACAATATTTTGGCAAAGTGTTTTAAATATGGTGGGACACATTTTAAGTTTTGCAGGTAGGAAGCAAATGTCTGTGGGATTTTTTAAATCAATTCTCCAACAAAAGCTGGCATGTACACCAAAATTTGTTGCATCAAGTTGGCTAGTAACCCCAATAAATGATCTTTTATGAAATTATACCAATTTTAATGTAAAAATGCAATTAATTGATGGTTGAACATTCATCCATTGAAAGTTATTTTGCTTTTGGCCTTAACTATTCTATTTTTAAATGACATTCTATATAAAAAAACTAATGAATTCGAGCTGAATGACTATGCAATATAGAAATTTAAAAAACGGATTGTTATTTAACAAATACAATAATAATCGTTTCGATAAAAAAAATCTGTTTTTCTCTTCTAAAAAGAACAAGTTTTCAAACCTAAAATGCGTTTTTTTCCAAACAATTTATTTCTATTTATTCGTATCGCGGCCGAATTCTCGCTAGCGAACGCATCGTCCAATTAGCTACGAGTGCCTATCTCAGCTTGAAAAAAAAGGCATCATTGTACATGTTTCGCGTCACTGTTTCTAACGAGCTAGACAAGAGATGCTCACTCGCATCTACACGGCGCGAGAATTTTTCTTTATATATTGTATGGGCTATATTTTTTAAAAAAGTTATCACTTTTAATTCAATTACTCCTATAAACAGCATCATTTGACTAATGAAAATTCTCCTTTTTGTTTTCCACGTATACACACAAAAAACGAGAAAAATATTTTTATATCGAAATAAAACGAATTAACAAATGTCATAATTTTCTCTTTAAAATCGATCTAAGAAGCAAACAGCAAATATAATATTACAAAATATAAAATACTAAAGAGAAAATAAAATAACAAAAATGATAAACAACAAATGCAGATATTTGAAATATCCAAATATTATAAAGGCCCCGAAAATTAACTAGAACTACTAAAAAAATACAAATGAAATGCTAAAAAAGAAAAAAGGGTAAGTAATAGTTTATATAATAAAACATGGAAAAAAAAACTCATGCAATGACGCAACAGACACTGTTATTGCAATTGAAAAAGCGGCTGTATTAAAAAAAAAAAAAGAAAATAATATTGTTATTAATTTTTTTAAGAGGTAATTCAGTGGGTTATATTGTAGAAAAATAATCTTTGATACATCTCCTTACAATATTAGGGCATACTCAAAAGATGCTTCCTTCGAAGATTTAAATAATGAACATCTGTGCTAAACCCTATTTTGTTCTGTAAATACAGGGTCCTAATTTTAATGTTTTATAAGGCGATATTTAGAAATCGTTTAAATGCAAAAAAATGTTTTAACAATATTTTGGCAAAGTGTTTTAAATATGGTGGGACACATTTTAAGTTTTTATATACATCAACGTTACTTTCCCATTTTGTAGGTAGGAAGCAAATGTCTGTGTGATTTTTTAAAATCAATTCCCCAACAAAAGCTGGCATGTACACCAAAATTTGCTGCATCAAGTTGGCTAGTAACCACAATAAATGATCTTTTATTAAATGATACCAATTTTCATGTACAAATGCAATGAATTGATGGTTGAACATTCATACATTGAAATATATTTTGCTTTTGGCCTTAATTATTCTATTTTTAAATGAAATTCTATAAAAAAAACTAATGAATTCGAGCTAAATGACTATGCAATATAGAAATTTTAAGAAACGGATTGTTATTTAACAAATAAAATAATAATCGTTTCGATAAAAAAATGTTTTTTTCCTCTAAAAAAACAAGTTTTCAAACAAGTCCCTAAAATGCGTTTTTTTTTCAAACAATTTATTTCTACTCTTATTTGTATCGCGGCCGAATTCTCGCTAGCGAACGCATCGTCCAATTAGCTACGAGTGCCTATCTCAGCTTGAAAGAAAAAGGCATCATTGTACATGTTTCGCGTCACTGTTTCTAACGAGCTAGACAAGAGATGCTCACTCGCATCTACACGACGCGACAATACCCCGCTGAATATATAATGACAGCATTTTGTCTGGAAATGTACAGTTTTCAGTGATTTTGTAAAAGCTCGAGACGTGTATGCACCATTTTTAAAAAGATAAAAAGCCCTTGTTAGAGATTTTCTGCTTTTTTATATATCTAATGCTTTACGAAGGCATTATGCTGGTATTTTTCATGATAAGGTAATTATTTTGTTTATGTGGGAAATCTGCATTTCTTTGTTTTTTTTTATATTTAATACCTTAATATACCGGGTGACAACGAGATCACTTTTTGGCTGCTATTTTTTCTTCTTCTTTTTCAATACTGACAAAACATGGTAGGTTTTTAGCCGGGATAAAATATTTTTACAACAAATTTTGGTTAAATTATATTTTTAAATTAAATTTTTATTTTTTATCATTATAAAATCACTTCTCATAGTTTACTTACTTTCAGAAAAATATGAAATGGATTTTATCTTTTTACCCTTTTTACTAGAGGGCTCTTACCTTTATTTTTTTAGCTTTTTTACCCTAGCTCAAAAACGTTGTATTTTAGAACGAATCCAACGATGTAAAATACTACGAATACTACGACACTTTACTTTAATTTCTTCAAAAAAACAACATTTATTAGGTACATGGGAAAATGATTTTTTTTTATACTGAATGGCGTACGTAGCAATTCATCGTAGTTGCCATTAAAACTAGAACCAATAGAATATGTTGTAAAAACAATTGCTTGTGTTTCGTTAAAAGTTTAAAAATAAAATTATTAGTTTTTGTTTATGTATCTCCTACAATGTTAAAATACTTTTAAGTTAAATTGGGTATAAGGATATTTTTTTATTGTTGTAATGTTATTAATACAGTGTGTTCCCGGTTGGTTTAAAATCGAGAAAGTATTATTTTAAATACGTAAAACTATTGGAAAAATATATTTGATAATACTTAATTTTACAACATTAAAAAGTAATAAAAAAACGTCTTAGTTTAATATATTTTTTCTTATCCATAATTCTAATAAATAATTAATTTTACTTTTTCTATTCATACAATATCAAGTTATGTTAAAAAGGTAGGATATGTAAGAAGTAACCCAAAAGGTAACGATTTGTTTAACACGTCTTCAGACTGGTTCTATTTTTTCTTCAAAATACAGGGTGATTCAAAAATGGATGCCGCAATTAAAGCGGGTGATTCTACTTAACAAAATAAGGGTAGAGCTTCATATAATTTTTTATTACGTCATTCCTTTCAAGTTACAAACCGTCAAAGTTCAATTTTTATTTTGGTTTTTCGCCATATTGCATTTATTTTTTAACCAATTTAGTTGATATTTGGCACACAAATGGAGCTTTGCAGATTCTAAAATTTTAAGACAAAAGTACTTTTTTAAAATACCGCCAGAGGGTACTTTACCTAAAACTTAAAATTTATTTACATGATAACTTTTTTATTGTGACAGATATCGCAAAGCTGTGGGCGCCATTTTATAGACAATCAAAAACTTAAAAAATAAGGCACTTTTTAATTAAAGTCGATAAACCTCACCCTTTAAGCACCTATAGACATCAAAGTTTTCATCAATTTCAATCAAATTACCTACATACATACAGGGTGTCCAGTAACTCAACCGACAAACTTTACGGGGCGATTTTACAACAGTTTTTCTTCTTTAATATTTGACGCACCGTCGTTTAAAACCTAAGACGTTTAGGACATATGTTTATATATTATGAAGTTTTTTTCTTATTTTCTGTTGTAGAATCGCCCCGTAAATTTTGTCGGTTGAGTTACTGGACACCCTATGTATGTAGGTAATTTGATTGAAATTGATGAAAACTTTTATGTCTATTGGTCCCTAAACGGTGAGGTTTATCGACTTTAATAAAAAGTACCATATTTTTTAAGTTTTTAATTGTCTATAAAATGGTGCCCCCAGCTTTGCGATATCTGTCAAAATAAAAAGTTATGATGTAAATAAATTTTATATTTTAGGTAAAGCGCTCTCTAGCGGTATTTAGAAAAAGTACTTTGTCTTAAAATTTTAGAATCTGCAAAGCTCAATTTGTGTGCCAAATATCAACTGGATTGGTTAAAAATAAATGCAATAGGGCGAAAAACCCAAAAGAAAAATTGAACTTTGACGGCTTGTAACTCGAAAGCGAATGACATTTTGAAAAAATATATATGAAGCTCTACCCTTATTTTGTCAAGCAGAATCACCTCCTTAAGTTTCGTAATCGATTTTTAAATCACCCTGTATATATATATATATATATTTGTTAGCTATGTTAAAAACTCTGTTGACAACGTTGAGATGATTCGGACTTGTACGATTTCTGCACCAATTTATAGGCCTTCCTTGAGTAAATACTGTAGCATAATACCTTTTATTGATTTTCTTGTTTTTATATTGTACTCGATAAATGTAAAAATATGTTAATCAGTATGTTTTTAAGTTAGGCTCGTACTGTATGCATAAAACAATTCAAATCAAAACTTATAAAATAACAATGAGGTGGATAAACAAAGTGAAGATGTTATTACTATTGATGACAACAGTAGCTTTAAAAACATTTAAGCTTTAATTGCGAGCTTACATGACTCAGACATTTCAGCACCTCCAACCAGAAATGGTAGACCAATCAAACCTCATATACGTTACAACCCTAAAAAATAAATTATTACATTTATGCTATATTATAAATATACTTGTAATAGCTTTGATTTAATTTGTTATATCTGATGGTACACTATATAGTGTATAGGTTGTTAACAAACGGCAGTATACAGGGTTAGTAGAAAAAATCGAAAGGATGGATTATCTCAGGAACCGTTAAATATAAATGAACCAAATTTTGTGCCAAGGGGTAACTAAACATGAAAAATTTAAAAATTGTATTTTCAAAATTGCAAAGTTTATAGGTTTTCCTGTAATTTGGGAAATTTTAGAATTTTAAATGAAACACCCTATTATTTATTTTTGTAATTAATTGCTTTTATCAACTTTATTATGACCTAATATTACCGTTTGTTTACTAATGTCAATTTTGAAGATATGGCATCAAGCTTAAATACAGAAACGACCAAGTATGGTCAGTTATCTCAAAAACGATCCAACCAAAATGTGTCAAAATTGGTACATGGGAGTAACTGGATATTGTTCATAATTAAATTTTCTTATTCCCTTTTCTTGACCTATTTTTTAAGAATCTTAAAAACGTCGCAAAAATGCTATTAATAAATACGACTAAGTAAAAATGTTTTTTGCTTAAAAATAAACCTGTTCGGTTTTTGCCCCAGAGTCTTCAATTATATCATCAATATCAATCACAATTGATTTGTGTAATGTGATAACAGGGTAGAAAGTACAATAAGCAAATTAATTAACTATATAATTAACTTGGCTCGCCCCACGATACAAATAGGGAAAAATTCATGTTTTTTTCTATTCTTTCTCCTTGCCCTATTTTTCCTAAAAGCCTGTTGCGCACGTACACCCTGTCTACAGAGCAAAAGGTCTTTGTACAACGAAATCAGTTCAGTGTAACGCGAGTAGTGCGTGAGAGACGTCAATATGGCCGTCGCGTCGGCGTCAACGTAACGACGCTATCGTCATGACGACACGTAGACGCTGCTTTTGGGACGTCGTGTCCAAAGGCGCGGGTTTCCTGGTCGTGATTGTTTGTTTGTTTTGGATGGGAGATGGGCTTGAACTTGGTGGGTATATTTTCAGCTATAATATTACTTTTGACCAAATTAAAAATGCAAAAAGTGGTATGTAATTACGTGTTTAAAAGGCATCAAATTAAACCTAATTTTTTGGTTATGTTCTTGCAAAAATGTAAAGCATTTTAATGGAAATGGGTACTAAAAATCTTTAATAGTTAATTTTTTTGGTAAATAATAATAAAAAAATTACAGAATTATTTGCTTTCTAAGATCAATCCCCTTTGTTAATTTATTTAAATAGTATTATGGATGACACCGTGCGATAGACATAAAAAGAGATTAATTAATCTCTGGTTACCTAACGATTAGTTAACAATTATAGTAAGTTACTGCAATAGTATCTTTAAATATAAAAATAAAATATAAAAATTTGGATGTAGGTTTGGTTGGTACTACATAAAATGGGAATTACCATTAAAAAGTGTATTTGTCTTGTTATATTTTAAAAATATTTGAGGTTTAAGATATGGAATAAAAATCTTCCTAGATTTGCAAATAAGGACAAGAAACTCAGTTATTGTTAAAAAAAACATAGAGGAAATATTACCGAGTGATTTAAACCTTTTTTTAATGAAAAATTCTTGGAACGGTACTGGAATCCTAAATTCAGAAAATGTTTTAATATTACATTTTCCCATTCCCGTTCCTTGACCTTTTTTAAGAATCTTGATAACATCGCGAAAATAAAATTCATGAATTTCAAATGTCTAGTTCCTCCCCTGTGCTAATTTTGACGAATTTCGTTTAGGCCGTTTTTAGATAATTGCCATATCTCGGAAATTGACAGGAGTAAAAAACGATAGTATTAGGTAATATGAGAGTGGATACAAGCAATTCATTACAATAATTAAAATTAGGACATCCTCTACTTATGAGCGGCCAAATTTTACAGAGCAAAGACACCTTCTCTGTAGGCGTTACATTTAAAAGTAACCTAAACTGGCATAAACACATTGTATCTATAGCTACAGCAGCTTCAAAAAGCTTGGATTTCTCTTTCGAGCCAGAAAGTATTTTTCCCCTTCTAATTTATACACTTTATATGTGTCCCAAATCCGACCTCCCTTGGAATATGGTTTTCATATCTGGGGCATGGCGTCCCCCACAACCCTAAGCATTCTTGATTCTATCCAAATAAGAGCTATTCGTCTCATTAATGATCCTCTACTTACAGAAAAGCTTCCTTCTCTTGCCCATCGTCGGGCTGTGGGGGATTTATCGCTTTTTTATGGGTACTTCCATGGCTTCTGCTCCGAAGAATTGTCCAGAATAGTTCCTCCACTCACGGTTCCCACCAGAGAAACTCGTGGTGCCGCGCGTATGCATCCCTATACGGTCCAACTGGACAGGTCCCGAACTTCCCACTTTGTTCGTTCTTTTATCCCTAGAGTTTCTAGAATGTGGAACCTGCTGCCTGCGGAGGTCTTTCCTTCCCCCAAATCTTCAAGTATTTAAGTCCCGTGTCAACAAACTCCCTCTTACCTTGCTTAAGACACCCACGGTACGTTAGTATTTAGGCTTTCAGCCTTCGTGGTTTGTCCAAAGATTTAAAAAAAAAATAGGTTATTTCATTTAAACTCTCAATTCCCTAATCTATAGACAAAACCATAAATCTGCCAATATAATTTTAAAATTCTTTATGTTTGGTTACCCCTAGCACAAAATTTGGTTAATTTTTATTTGATGATTGCTGAGATAATCCACCGTTTCGGCTTTTTCTACTAACCTTGTATATGATCAGTCTTTTGAATTTATAGATTGACGTTTCTCTTTCCGTTTGCCATTTGACGTATCGGTTTTTGATATGGTATATGGAAACGGTAAACAGTAAATATAAATTGAAAAAGGGAAAGTTGTGGTTTCATCTTTTAACTGAAAACGTCAAACGATAAACGGAAATAGAAACGGCACTCTATAAATACAGCTTTAAAGTTGAGATCGTCAATTAATTATTTAATTAATTCAGAATCCGAAATCTAAAATTCCAGATTTTTAAATTTTTTTCTTGCTAAAAGTATATCGGTTTTGGAAAAATGTTAATAGAGACAAAAACCAACACCATAAATATTTACACTTATACCTATCCGTATACACAACAAAAGACAATACGTCGGCGATCAAAAAACGTTAAAAGCACGGCTAAAAAGCATACTTACGAAACGTAATTTAAAATTCTTTATGAAACAACCTAAACGAATTTTGTTTAGTTTGTATCCTAACCTAATAGTTGTCTAACAGACGCATAACAGTTTTTTGCAACGGGTTTTTTCGTGATTTTATTGTGGTTAAACGACTGCTTCTTATTACGTGTTTAATTTAACCATGGATGCAATTTTGGATCCAATGCTTTTAACTGACTTGTCAATCAATCAATCAAATTTTATGCATATGAATCATTTTCTTTTTCTATTTTGACGTACCAAGTCGGGATACGTTACCGATCGCGATGCGGATACGTGTGCCGTATTGATAAATTTAACGTAACGGATTGGAACCAACGTATCGCTTCTGCGCAAGCGCATTACAAAGAAATTAATAAGTTTCTGTTCAAAGCTAAAGCCATGGATTCTAAAAAACTGGTTTTCTAAAACTTGTTGGTTTGCAAATGGACAAAACTTTGCGGTTAATTTTATTACCGGGGATGGAGTCATTATTAAGATTATCAACTGTTGGATTTAATTAAAATGTCAAAGGTTTTTTGAAAAATTAACTCTTTTATTTTAGATATGGATAATAATTAACTGTATGTATTTATTCAATGTTAAGCCATTTTTAAAAATGATGATCACAAAATTGATAAAAAAAAGCCTTTTTTATAACACCGAATATAACTAAATATTTAAATAACTAAACTAAACAAGATTTTCGAACCCAGAACCAAGTGAAAGTTTCGTGAAAAGACATCTACAGTATCCTTCGCTTTTTATTATATTTATGCTTAGGAATTAGGTTAACTAAATAAATATTGAAATGGAGTCTTCAGCAAATATAAAAATACCTGACTTGGACAAAAGAGCATCGCTAATGTAAGAAATAAAAGAGACCCTTGGCATTCCAGCATATTTGGTAATACCTGATAAAAATTATTGAAGTAGTTGACCGTGGAAAGATATTTAGTTGAGGAGCGGACAGAAGCACTAGATATGCCAAACTGAATACTCTAGGCCAAGCTTAATAATCTATGCGAAATCCAATCATCTTAGCCAAAATATGTATTGCAGCAATAAAACCAAAGTAAAGATATGTATTTGGTAGCAAACTTTTTTGTTTTGAGACCAGTGGTTTTTAAACGGTCTTAAAAATATGGGTGAAAGTTGTCTAAGTGTTAAAAGACAAAGTAAACAAATAGCAAAGATGCCATATGTTTTGTTAAATCAAACTTAAAAGCAAAATATATTATAATTTTACAACAATAACAAACTTTATACGTTTTTAAAATTGAAAATTTTATAAATAATTGGACCTACCTAAAAAATAGAGTGCATTTCTTTAAACTCTCCCCTTTTAATTTTTTAAACGGATTAATTTTAAAAATTAAAACTTTAGGAAATAAATTTTATGGGTAAATATTACATTTTAGGGAAAAATTGACAGATAAAATTTTTAAGATGGCTGCTTGGAGCCATCTTGGGAAAAACAAATATTAATTAAAGTCTTGTGGTACATCTTTTTAAAGCTCCTGGCGATTACTTTTGAACCCTAGAAGTCAATACCTTCACTTACTACAAAATAGAGGTACTCTAAAAATAACCTAAATACCTAAGTTAAATAGCCATATTTTTGAAACTGACAACCTTTAATATAGTTAGGCCCCGTTGTACAAAGCAGGTTTAAACTCAGGTTTACTGAACTGAGGTCAGGTCTTTGAACTTTCAGTAAAATCCTAATTTCTTTTAATTCCCTGACACTTACAGCAATCTTGAGATTTTACAGAAAGTTCAAAGGCTTGACCTTAGTTTAGTACAACTGGGCATTAATGTGGTATTTTTTAAAGCTCTCCTTAAGCTACTTTTAATTATTTATTAAATTACGGCCATTTTGTAGTAGGTAAAGATATTGACATTATATTCTAGGGTTCTAAAGTATCGCCAAAGCTTTAAAATGACGTGCCCACCCCACCCCTTTTTAATAGTTTCATTAAATTTGTATTTGTTAGTTTTACGCTAAGTTAATTATTTACGCATTAATTTGTTATCCTTAAGTTTCACTTTTCTAAATTGATTTGTTCAAAAAATAACAGGTGTAGGATATATTAAAAAATATACACTGTGTCTACTTATATAATAGCAAGAAAGACATTTTATTGTTAACGATATTTTGTGAAAAAGAGAAACAAACAAAACCTTGCACCAAATTACATTTGCATCATTTTTCTTCATTTGGTGTTGTAACGAAACAACAGCACTATTAATCTTCTTTCATTTGCAGTAAAAACCTTACAATTTAAGAAGTCAGGATGTTTTATCAGTTTAAAACCATCGAAAACTAACACTTAATAAATTACGGGAAAACAACGATCAAAGCGCTAAATTTCATTTACAATGAGAAACAATTTTCAAACATTAGTTTAATTTTAATTTTCGTTTATTTTAAGTCTCAGGTTAATTTTTACATTTTTTTGTATATAGTATATATTTTTTTATACTGATAAAAAATTTGTTAACACACTAGTATATGGTGTAACATGTAGCGATGATGAATACACTCCTGGACAAAAAAACAAAAAAATTGTTTACATTTTGTTTTTTTTTGTAAATCTTAATAACTTTTGGTGCAGTTGTAGCTGCTTTCAAAAAAAAAAATATTTTATATGGGGATTGCTAAAAATTTTATAGGATTAGGTGTTAAAAGGGAAGAGCCAAATGTTGCATTATGTTTAAATATCGAACACTCTGTGGAATAAATTAACGTCAAAATTTTTTTATCAGTTTATTGGATTTTAAAGCTTGGTTTAAAACGGTTATTTTTTCACATTATTTTAACTTAATATCAAAAACATACCTTTATTTTCAATCAAAAATTTACGTGTCAATATATCGGCATTCTCCAAAAAGTCGGTGGTCGTTCTGTTTGTTAAAATATCTACTTTTTATTGGTGTAAAAAATACAACACAATAGCTTTTATTACAGAGGTTAACTTTAAAGGTAAGTTTTACCCTTTTTAGAGGGTTTAAGCTTGCTTTTCGCAAAGGACATGGAGTGCCCAAAATTAGTTTTGTTTTATTTTCAAATAGCCACCCTGTATACAAGGTGTTTCACAACTTATCCGACAAAGTTTAGGGGCTAATTCTACAATAAAAAATAAAGAAAAACTTTATATGAAGTATGTCCTGGATGTCTTAATTTCTGAACTACAGGGTGTTAAAAGTTTTTTAAAAATTGTGTTTTTTTTAAATAACTTTTATACCAGTGTGGATATAAAAAAAAAATTGGGGGATGCCTCCTATGCACCAAAAGACATTTTTGGCATACAAGAATTTATTTTTTTTCAGTGCCGTTTATGAGGGGTTTAAGGCAAATATTGTTTAAGAAAAAAATGGTACGCCGCAGAATTATTTTAAAATAGGATTATTCTTTAAAACGCCTATTTAGTTTGACACATATTTTATTTCTAGACTTTTTAATAAATAAAACCATTTTTTGATACGGTCATTTCGTATGGATAATATCAGACTTTACAATGAAAAATGACCTTCGATATTTATTTTTTAATTAAATAGGCATTTTACCATACCAAGAAATAGTTGGTATTTATTTATGCGAAAACCGTGCATCAAATGAAAAGTCAGAAGATCAAATTTGTGTTAAACTAAATGGAAATTATGAAAAATATTTTTATTTTAGAAAAATGCAGTGGCGTACCATTTTTAAATTAAATATTTACTTTAAACCCCTTATAAACCAACACAGGTATTTTTTTATTTATATGTCAAGAAATGGCCTCTGGTGCATAGGAGGCATGCACCAAACATTTTTTTAATATACTAATAGGTACAAAAGTTAGTGTTAAAAGAAATATATATTTTTTTTAAATTTTTTAACACCCTGTAGTTTAAAAACTAAGACCTTTATACATATTTAATAAAAAGTTTTTTTATATTTCTTAGTGTTAAATTAGCCCTTAAAGTTTGTCGGATAAGTTGTAAAACACCCTGTATTTGGATTAAGCCTTATGTTTCAGTTTTTAAATAAAATATTTTAAAATTCCTAGTTACAGCCTTAATGACAAGTAGTTCCTACCAAGATCTATTAAAATATTATTTTTTGAAAAAATATTCGAATACATCCTACAAAATAAAGAAAATAAATTATTTTGATACAAATTTTATTAATCTTTATAACTCCACGTGCAATCCCATTTATGCAAAATTTTACATAAAACTAGCATTCATACAATTATTTCAAAACGACAATAAAGCTCTTTTTGTGAGCTTTAGGACTCTAGCTTTAACGTGTGGGCGTCAAGCTGAAGTTACGCCGAAACGCAAAGTAATGTTATTAAATTAATTTCGGTATGTTTGCAGAAATGCGCCTGAAACTTGGCACAAAGCGGAATTACGAATAAATCCTATTACGTAATTTAAGTAAGCTAATTTAGTCGCTTATAAATATGAGCTTGGGCTTTTGCTTTCCAGACTTTGTACCAGGTGACCGCATGAACAGGCACAAAACAGTGACGATTTAATGTGTCATTTTATGAATGATGCTGCAAATGGGGCACAACATGGGGTCGCCCGGGACCTCACCGAATAATATTTTAGACATATTTCTTGCAAACGTTGTATTATAATCTTGCTGCTACACCTCTTTGTAGTTTGCCTGTCACTATTACCACAGCAAATTACGTATGCCGCAGAAGTTTATTGCCTAAATTATAGGTGTTTGGGGTCACCGGATACTCCTGTTTTTGTTTGCGTAATAAAAAAAAATGTCTATCAAAAGAAAATATTTAAGTTAAAAATATCTAAAAAATATTGAAAGGCGACATAAATAAAGTAATAAGAATATTGACAATAATAATTATGACTTAGGTGATATTGAAAGTAAATTTGAAGAATATGAAGAACAAGAAATGGAGACAGTCGAAATAGTGTATGGACCAACAAAATGAACCGTGACAATGAAGTACCTTTAGCACATCTACAACGAAGTGATCAATGGAAGCAAGCCCCCTAGCCATGGACAAAATTAATATTTTTTCGTAGATGAAATTTATTTGTAAATTTAAGAACTTCGCAACGATAAATACAATTAAAATGTATGTACAACGAGGTTGGCTCGTTAGTTTATTCTGAAAGAAAACATATTTTTATTTAAAACCATAGTACCACATAGGCGGTATTTTGACTGGTGTTTTAGAAACCTTTTAATAAATTAATAATGTCGTAAATCAATATTATCGTCTAGTTAACAGATGATATATGTATATTGTATAATTATTTTATTAAATGCTTTTTGGAAAAGCCTTTTCTGAGATACCGCTTTTGTGGTACTAAATGGTTTGGAATAAAATGTTCTTTTGAGATATGCTAAAGAGTCACCCTCTCTTTATTAACATTTCAAAAAGGTCCTTATGTCAAGAGATAATTAATCTATATTTTTATGGATGTAACCTCTATTGTCGGTTTGTGTCCCGCAATAATCTTGAAGAGTAAAAAGAAAGTCTTACATGTTTCCAAATTTACTGTACTTTTAAGGTTTAACCTTACAGGTAAGACTGACATTTTTTTGGAGGGGCCATCCCTGCCTTTCCTTGCGTCGCCACTGCGACCACCTGCGTACCACCTTTGAGAAACCGAAAATTATTAGTTTTCCTTTGCCCCCCTATGCACTCTACACATTTTTTTAATATACACAGGCAGGAAAAATATTAATTCTTCATCTTTCTAAAACCTAAAGGAACAAAAACTAAGTAGGAAGCTTGGAATTTTTACTTTGACGACAACATGCTGCATAAAATTGTTACTCATTCAAACGAAAGACTACTTAGAAAAAAAGATACACTTTTTAATAGTACAAAACGAAGTTGAACTGATTTTGATATATGTATTATAAAACATTCACAGTGGTACTAATTCCATATCTTTGTTAGCTCGGGTTTTCTCTGGATATCAAAAAAATGTATGTATGTTTGTGACTTTTGCTAAGAAACACGCTACGTCTAGTCGCATTTTTCAAGTTGGCGACTTAAAATTTTGCACAGAAAAGGATCTTAACGGTCTTTAGAGGCCTATTGAAATTGGGTACCGTGGGTGCCACTGTTTGGGTACCAGTGCGTTAAAAACATGGTCATCTTCGGAGGCCATTTTGACCATCAAGATCCGGACTACTTTTTAATCGAAACATGTCTATCCTATAGAAAATATCTAGGAGAATAATTCTCTAAATGGTCTTGTGTTAGATTTTCTTTAAGAAATGGCTGACAAATTAAAAAAACTAACAAGTTTAAAATTTGGACCAAATTTTAGCGGTATTTATTTATTTTTCTTAAAAATTTTACCCTTTATCAAAAAATTGTCATTCTAACATATTTTTAGCAGAAGGTTTTATAATTTTGAATATAAAACGTAATTGTTCTATTTATACAGAGTGTTTTATAAAGCCTAAAAGTTTTCAATCGAAAAAACAGGACATTTTTTACATAATCTTTAATAACACAGAAACCTTTAAAGCTAAATAATTCTGGCATGAAGCTCAATGTTAAAGCTACAGCATGTACAAAATTCAAGTTGCTGAGCAAATACTTTTAGAGATACGAATTAAATAAAACAAAATATAAAGACTATCAAATATCAATACGACACTACTTAATATACTATTAAAACTATTTATTTGCAATAAATTTAACGATCTACGTGTTAAAAGATGCTTTTTGTTTTTTTTATATTATAATTGTTATAGACAGGCCGCTCAACAAGTAATGACGTGTTTTGTTTAAAAATGTATTCGCGCAACCGAAACATGTTTCAACCTGCATTTTTGTCGAAGTCGAACTAAGCCAACAATGAAATGTATATGGTTCATGGATACTCATGAACTCAAATATTATCTAATGATACAACTTATTATTGTAGGGCAAAAACCTTGTTGACCAGTGAATCAAACATTTCTGGCGTTTTAATTATTATTTTTAAAAAATTTAACTGCCTTATAAGAAATATTTAAGGTAGGTTACATACAAGTACCTAAATTTAAAATATTAAGCCACTATTGACTTACTTCTTTAATTTTTTTATGAAAATTAAATTATTTAAAATATGCAAATTTCTTTAAGACGTCGTTTTTAAATTTTAATATGTGAGGTGCACTGTAGGTATATAACGTAAACTATTTAAAAACTGCCTTACCATACCTCACTGTATATTGTGTGTAATATTAATAATTAATAGTTTAAAAAACTAAAAAACACGCTTTTATATGCAACCGAACTAAAAATTAGAAAATAATTTTTCATTAAAAAAATATTGTCATTTCATAGTAAAAAGCGTGGGGTGCATTTTACTATTTTTTCATAACTTTTCCATCATAGATATTTGCAAATATAATAATTATAACATTTAATATATTTATCACCCCACGCTTTTTACTATGAAATGACAATATTTTTTTTAATGAAAAATTATTTTCTAATTTTTAGTTCGGTTGCATATAAAAGCGTGTTTTTTTAGTTTTTTTAAACTATTAATTATTTTTCATTTTTTAGTTTCTGCTACTCTTGACAAAATGGCGAAAAATTTTTTTAATGAACAAGAGTGGCAAATTTTAAAATTTTTCCAACAGATTGCAACTCACTAAAAATTTCTTCTTCATTAAGTAGCAAAGTTTGAAATTTTGCCAACAGATGGCAATCCAGGCAATGTTTGGACCGTTGCCAATATATTGCAAACCCACTAAAAAATTTCTTCTTCATTTAATAGCAAAGTTTGAAATGTTGCCAACAGATGGCAACCTAGGTGTTGTTTTTATAATATAATGGAATTTTTTTTTCCTGATGATCCAAAAAAGATAACGGGATACTGTTTGCAGATTATTGCATTGTCATGTTTCCTTAATACGTGTGCAAAGTTTCAAAGAAATCGAATAGCTGGAAGTTGGTTAAAATTAGGCTCAAAGATTCCGTTACATAGCCAGATATTACAACCCAAGTTAATAAAGCGTGTTAAATTGCAACTCACTAAAAATTTCTTCTTCATTAAGTAGCAAAGTTTGAAATTTTGCCAACAGATGGCAATCCAGGCAATGTTTGGACCGTTGCCAATATATTGCAACCCACTAAAAATTTCTTCTTCATTTAATAGCAAAAGTTTGAAATGTTGCCAACAGATGGCAACCTAGGTGTTGTTTTTATAATATAATGGAATTTTTTTTCCTGGCGATCCAAAAAGATAACGGGATACTGTTTGCAGATTATTGCATTGTCGTGTTTCCTTAATACGTGTGCAAAGTTTCAAAGAAATCGAATAGCTGGAAGTTGGTTAAAATTAGGCTCAAAGATTCCGTTACATAGCCAGATAGTTACAACCCAAGTTAATAAAAGCGTGTTAAAAAAAAAACTGGTGTCTTTTACCTTGGAGATTTATGTTAAGCAAGAAATTTTATAAGATGTGGATATCCTAAAAGACACCGTATTTAAATTCTGATTTATGCCGTGCACTGTATGTGTTGTAAACCATTTAAAAGACTGGCTTGTCATACCTAAACGAATTGTGTTGAACAGAAAATCCTATAAAATGCGGATTCATTTAACAATGCCCTTTTTAAGATTAGTTTATGCCGTTTACTATATGGAGTTATAGATTTTGGGACTGGTGTGTCATAACTTTGTAAATTATGTTGCACAACATATTTTTTTATCTGTTTTGGCTTGACAAAGATTTCTATGGATTGTTAACGGCGAAATTGCTTAAGCATAAGAAATATTGGTCTAATTTTTCAAATCAAAAAGTAAATAAAATTACTTGAAGTGCAAAAATTCTACATAAAAGAAAAATAAAAAGAATCAGTAACTTGTTTAATTTACTTTTATTTAAATAGTAATTTGTTTAAGTTGGCCTATTACGAGTTTAATTAGCCAACTTACACAACTTTTGTCCTATGAAACTGCCTATTTATAATTGTTAATAAGGGTCTATTAAATGGTGTACCTTATGAAACGAAAAAAAAGTTCTAGTTTAAATTATAAATAAAAACTAGAATAGTCGGAAGGTCCCATAATAAAATTTGGTTGAGCGAGTTATAAAGTGCAGAGTTTAAACCTTTAAGGGTCATTATTTGAATTATATAAAGACAATAATTATTAAGAACTTAAGAAACCCTACTTAAATATAATGACTTTACATGATACTATCTGCGTTCGGGATTGTGAATGTAGTTGGAGTGGAGTAAAAGAATATTTTTATCACGTGACTCTAGAGTGTGGTGTGCAATTCTTTAAATCGAACGCTTATGTACCAAAGAGCAAAATGCCTTTGGTCGTCAATGTCAATATTTTAAATCAAAAATTGAGTTTCTTTTAAATTACTTTTATTGTAATTTTATATTTACAAAATGTTGCACATACAAGTCTATTATTACATAAGTGCAAAAACGGACAAAACATAAATATTTCCTTTTACTTTAATATTCTGACGTCGAATTTTGGAAATACATAAAGGTCATTTTACGTCACTGGGGCAAATGTACCATATGGAACTATCTTTTGGACCATGAGACCGGTGGACAACAAAACTATCTTTGTATTTTTTTAATAAACTTTCTTTACTTAGTACGGTTATACCCCTCACTAGGGATAGCCCGTACGGGGACCTAACTAAAACTTTAACTTTATACATGACTTCACTTTTACTACCTACTTCTTTTAATATTTTTCTAATCTCTTCCTTTCAACTTCTCCTCTGTTTATATACAAAGTTGAAAGCGGTTTTTTGATGACTTAGCACGTTTACGACCTTGTCCGTTCGACCTAGAAATTTACCTTGCCGGTTCGAGGTCTAAGCTTTGACATTATTTTAAATGGTTATATGTTTTACTTTAGGCTGTATTTTTCCATTATCGAAATAATTAAATAAATGTTAAAATTATTAAAACTTACATACCCCCTATACAGGGTGTTTACAATATTAAAAAATTAAAACGGAATAAATGCGCATGCCCGCACCTTTACTCCTGCCGAGGATACAGAACTTTTGAAGTGAGCACTTATCACTCTTTAATAGAAAGCCGAACGCTTGTCGAGTTACTCTTTTCACTTCAAATGCAATACTCGAACGCTTAAAATCCACTTATGGAGTAAAAAGACTGCAATCCCGAACGCACCTACTCTTAACAACACTGTGTCTACCATAAATATTAAAATCCAAGCAGATATTAGGTGATCAGTTTCTGGGAGATCAGCTCTAAGCTGCTCAAGGACTATGCAGTTGACCCGAAAAAGATTCGGCGATCAAGGCAGTAAAGAAACTGATAAACTTCTGATAGAGGGTGCTGGTAGAGCAAAGGTTTGACTCGTGTCCTACTGTAAAATTTAGTTATGCCAGATCAGTTCAGCAAGAAGTTCTGAATTACAACCGAAAGAGAGTAAAAATTATAGTGGGTCTAATAACAGGTCATTGCAAACTAAATAAACCTTCATAAACAAAGAGATTGCCAGAAGTAAACCTATGCAGGTTCTTCCAGGCAATAGAAGGAACCGCGGAACAATTATGGTACTACTGTAAATTGTTTTGCAAGGCTGGGTAAGTCAAACCCAAACCAGCACGATTAACAGAACAGCCATTTTCAAGCTTGTCATATCAATAAGACCGGCTTGGAGAGCGTGCTCTAATTATATGGATACACAGTAAACGTGTGCAGGTTGCAGTGGTAGGAAATCTATAGTCCCTTTAGTATATAAATTAAATATTAATTTAATAATTAAATTACCTTAAAAACTAATTTTAACTAAAATTAAATTATTTAATCTAATCTATTATAAATACAGTGTGTCTACGGACCTAATTATACCTGTATTTTTTTAATTTTTAATCTTTCGAAAAAAATGTTTTATTAAAATGTTTGCTTCGTCTGAAATGCTAAAAGCTCTAATAAAAAGTGCCCTTTATTATACAGGGTGCTTGAAAATCGCGAAAATAATATTTTAAAATATAAAAAAGATGAAAATGCTAAATTAAAAATTATAAAGTAATTTAAAAAATCAATAAATTTTTTTCCAATCGCTTGTCATTACTTGCAAAAATTATATGTAAACTAAAATATAAAAAAAGTTAAAGTGTACGTAAGTAGTAACACAAAAATGACCGATTTATTTAACAAACAATTGAACGTTTTATTGTTTTTTACGCTATTTAAACAATTAGTAATAAAAATTTTTAACCGATTTTGTTTTATTACATATTACTATTTTCGTAATTTTAAATCTCCAAGTATACAGGGTGTTTCTAAAATTAAATAATTTATTTTAACAGCTTGTAAAACCTGCCAAAAAGAAAATAATATACCATAAATTACCTATATAAAAGTTGCATTATAAGAAAGTTAGTTTACACATAATAAAAAAATACTTTAAAAAATTATTACCAATATTAATACTAAATAGAACAAATTGCTTTTTAATGTTTCAAAAATTATTAGAGCATTACTCTACAATTGTTTCGCCTTTCTAGGGCTTCATCAAGAGTACTTCGTATACTAAACTTAAAAAAGAGAAATATTTACAAACAGAACCATTTAACACGTTTTTCCCAAAAAGGTCTATAAAATATTATTAGGGTTTTATTATGCGGCCCAGATATGGTAATAAATTTATTTTATAATTGGCATATCTGCGAAATTTATTTGATCATTGGTAGAAAGAGTTGTATTGTCTATAAGTGATTCTTTAATTTCTAGTTGTTCATATAAATTTAATTTTTTACCTTTGTTTTCTCTATGGAGTAGTTTAACATTATTAAGATCTATAAAGTGGTTTTGTTCTATACAATGTGTTGAAATGCCTGTGTTTTTTAAACCATTTAAAATTGATGTTTTGTGTTCTTTTATTCTGTTTTTTATGCTCCTTCCACTTTGACCAATATATTCCGCATAACAGTCTGCGCAATTAACTTTATAAACCCCTGACATATCTAATTTTTCTGTTTTGTCTTTATTGTTAACTAATAATCTACCTAGGTTACTCTTATTTACAGACACAGTTTTACAGCCTAACTTATCTAGCCTATTGGATACATTATTGCTGATGTTTGGTATATAATTGATAAACTTAAAAGTATTGTTTTTAGGTTCTGTAATACTATAAAACTCTTTAGCAATTAACTTTGTTTTTTCTTTGTTAACAATTTATCAACAAGTGATTCTTTATATCCGTTGTTTCTTGCTATTTGTTTAATAATGCAGAGTTCTTTGTTAAAATTTGATTGACTTAATGGGAAAGTGACAAGTCTGTGAATTAAACTATGAAAAGAAGATAATTTTATTTTCCATGATTGGTTCGATGCGTAATTTATTACCGTGTCTGTCGTCGTTGGTTTTCTGTAAATATCGAATTCAATGTGGTTGTCAATATTTTTAATGTTTATATCCAAAAAATTTATCTCATTTTTATTTCCTTTTTCCATAGTGAACTGAATGTTGCTATTTATTGAGTTTAGAAAATTTAAAAACTTATCTAAATTTCTCTCTGTACTATTCCAAATGCAAAAAACATCGTCTACATATCTTTTCCAATAAAAAATGTGTTTAATTAGTTGATTATTAGAGTTAAATAAAACTTTTTCCAAATGAGCCATAAAAATTTCCGACAATAAAGGAGAAATTGGAGAGCCCATAGGCAGGCCATCATTTTGTTTATAAAATTCACCATTAAATTTAAAAGAAATTTGATTTAGGCATGTTCGAACTGCATTTTTTAATTCTGTTTTTGTTTTAATATCTAAGTTTGAGGCACCGATTAAGTTATTTAAAATTTCTATAACTTCTTTTATTGGAATTGAGGTAAAAAGACTTTTTACATCAAAAGAAACTAATTTTGAATTGTTTGGAATCGTTAGATCCTTCGTAAATTCGATAAATTGAAAAGAATTTTTATTGAGTGCGGGGACTGAAAATTAATTAAATCGGGTAGTATCTTACTTAATTCTTTTGCAAGTTTATAACAAGGGAGCTGTTCTAATAACAGCAATATAATTAAAATACCAAATGACCCCACAAACAAACATCAATCTGAAATTATTAAGATACTTAAAGATAGTCCCATTATCACACAAAATCAACCATATAAGCTTAAAGTAATGAACCCTTCGACACCTCTATTATATGGTTTACCAAAATTCACAAAGAAAATAACCCCATTAGACCGGTCATTTCATATGTTAACGCTCCTTGTTATAAACTTGCAAAAGAATTAAGTAAGATACTACCCGATTTAATTAATTTTCAGTCCCCGCACTCAATAAAAAATTCTTTTCAATTTATCGAATTTATGAAGGACCTAACGATTCCAAACAATTCAAAATTAGTTTCTTTTGATGTAAAAGTCTTTTTACCTCAATTCCAATAAAAGAAGTTATAGAAATTTTAAATAACTTAATCGGTGCCTCAAACTTAGATATTAAAACAAAAACAGAATTAAAAAATGCAGTTCGAACATGCCTAAATCAAAATTCTTTTAAATTTAATGGTGAATTTTATAAACAAAATGATGGCCTGCCTATGAGCTCTCCAATTTCTCCTTTATTGTCGGAAATTTTTATGGCTCATTTTGAAAAAGTTTTATTTAACTCTAATAATCAACTAATTAAACACATTTTTTATTGGAAAAGATATGTAGACGATGTTTTTGCATTTGGAATAGTACAGAGAGAAATTTAGATAAGTTTTTAAATTTTCTAAACTCAATAAATAGCAACATTCAGTTCACTATGGAAAAAGGAACTGAAAATGAGATAAATTTTTTGGATATAAACATTAAAAATATTGACAACCACATTGAATTCGATATTTACAGAAAACCAACGACGACAGACACGGTAATAAATTACGCATCGAACCAATCATGGAAAATAAAATTATCTTCTTTTCATAGTTTAATTCACAGACTTGTCACTTTCCCATTAAGTCAATCAAATTTTAACAAAGAACTCTGCATTATTAAACAAATAGCAAGAAACAACGGATATAAAGAATCACTTGTTGATAAATTGTTAACAAAGAAAAAACAAAAGTTAATTGCTAAAGAGTTTTATAGTATTACAGAAGCTAAAAACAATAATTTTAAGTTTATCAATTATATACCAAACATCAGCAATAATGTATCCAATAGGCTAGATAAGTTAGGCTGTAAAACTGGGGCTCTATTCCACTGTTCATAAGCGCCTTTTTGTTTGCGTTTTATTAGTTTTTCTTTATTTTCTCTAGGCTCTTATGAAAACAAAAAGTTCTTCGTTCGTGCATAGCCAACTTCACAAATTGGCGGACAACACTGCATTAAAATATGACACATTTGTCAAAGTCAAGTATACTTTTTATCTCATTCAAACACATAAATATTAAAACTTGCTACACAATTAAGATTTGAACTCTAAAGTTAAAACTAAAATAAACTGATCCACTAATGGTGTAAATCTAACGGTAGAAACTAGGTGAAATTTGCAAAAGAGACAACCCACAATACACCAAAGAATTGCCAAAGTAAATAGTGAACATGTGATTCCACTTAACCTTACTTTACAGTTTAAAAAAGTATATTATATTATTTCTATTTTATTATCAATATTAAAATAATATTTTGCTTTGTAAACAACATGTTGAACATGATGTGGAATATTACCTAGTAACTGTGTTCTTTATCAAGAAGTAAGGTACCAAAAAAGGTATGTTCAAATAACCCTATAGGTATTTATATTGTTTTGGTTCCAATTTTTTGTTATTTTTAGCTTTTATCAGAGACTGGTAGAAAGATCCAGTCATATAAACAGCATAATTTGTTACTACAACTAACTAACTACAAATGACACGGCAGGTAACCCTAGAAAGACATGAAATGATTGATCAAACTTAAGACCATGTTCAGATAACAGACAAAGTAAGTCCTATAAAAATAACTTATAACATTTGGGTTAAACAATAAATTTTGTTGCCACACTGATTAATAACTTGCTATTTAAGTTAATTTTAACATGAGTGCACTTTTTAAAATGGGAGAATAAAAGCAACTGTGGAATAAAAATTTGGGTAATTTTCTAGAAAATGGGAGCAACTCCGATTTTGACGAAATTTGGTATACGGGGGTTTTTGGGGCGCTGATCACGAATCTGAAAGAATTATTTGGCGGAAACGTTTCGTTCTCGAGATATCCATCATCAAAGTTGATATTTGAACTAACCTTATTTTCACTATATTCCCCCTTCTTTTTGCACACAATTCTTGATTTAAAGCTAAAGTGTCACACAATATTTGATTTTCACCTTTTAAAACCCCGTTTTCTCACGTTTTTACAGTATTTTTGCATTAAACTGCATAGCTATACTTTGAATCATTTTAATCCCAGTTTGCCATGAAGCCCTATGTGTATGTATGGTTGCCGGATTATCAAAGAAAGCCACGCAATTTAATTCAAAAATAATGTAAGCGTAGAAAAACAGGGTTTTAAAGGTGAAAATCAAATGTTGTGTGACACTAGCTTTAAATCAGAAGTATTGAATAAAGGAGAATATAGTGAAATAAGGTTAGTTCAAATATCAGCTTTTATGATGGATATCTCGAGAACAACTCCGCAATGATCTTCGGATTCGTGATCGGCGCCCCAAGCCCCCGTACATAGATTTTGTCCGTCGAAGTTGCTCCCATTTCTAGAAAATTGCAAAATTGCATTAAAAGTATACTAATATTTTCCTTAAATCATTACAATTATACATATGATACTGTCCAAGTTTCTTACGTACTTCTCAAGTACCTTAACTTGTGTATTCATGTCTTTTCTTGCTTTTACTAGTTCATTGTTCGAAAATCCTTACGTAACCTAACCGAAACCAATGATCTTTTCACAGGAGCAATGTTTTCTTTTACTTAATGGCTTTTACTCTTTCTATTATAATTTTTATAGGTACTCTACAATGTCCTAAGTTAATCCTAATAAGTTAAATGTTGTTTTTATATTTTGTTCTATTTTATAGAAAAACCTACATTTGCTTATTTAAACCTGAAAATTTGTATGTTTTTATTTTAGGTGACCAGATTGTAAAATCATTTGTATTATATGGAACTTACTATGAAGTGTCTGGATTTAATTGCTTTTCAAGCGGGAGAAGTGAATTAAGAATATATTCTATATAAACTGGGAATATTTTCAGGAGCCCATGCACCTTTTGCTAACCTACTTGTTTATAATGCAAAAATATTCTGGCACAAAAACAATGTTTATTTACTATAATATACCTTTTTATTGTAAGCTTAATAATTAAAATAAACTAAACACGACAAAATATTATTGATTGTTTTTATTATTTTTTACAAATTACAGAAGCTTTATAATTTATAATGTTAGTCACCTTGGGCTTCATTATTTTATTTATTGATCATTTGATATTATTCTTGAACTATTATGCAATGTTGATGTCTTCTGGCACGGTCCTAAGGTATGTATATTCGTAGTCTTCTAGAATCCTACAAATAAAATTATTATTAAATAAAAAATTAAAAAAAAGACAACTGGCAATAAAAGGTTTTGATAATTTACTCTTTAAAATCATATAAGTATCAAATGTTTTTACCATCTTTGGGTATTTATATCAACTAATAATTGGTATGTACTAACAATTTACAGTAATTGTCTCCAAAGTGGCAGCAACTACGATCCTCTATTTTTACTATATTCCCCCTTCTTTTGCACAAAATTCTTGATATAACACTAAATTGACACATAATATTTTATTTACCAGCAAAAAATCTTTTTAAAACCTCTTTTTAATAGGTTTATGTTTATGTCTTTTATAGTAAATTAAAAGATTTATTTTAAATTAAGTCACTTGTGACCACATCTGTGACAGCTTAAAATGCATGGTTGCGGCATTTAGGGGTAAAAAAATGCAATTTGGCAAAAAACGTGTAAAAGTAAATAAAAAACATGTTTTTAAAGTTGTTTATAAAATATTGTATTCCCATTTAGTGTTATATTAAGAATTTTGTGCAAAATGACGGGGAATATACAGAAAAATGAGGATACTTCATTTTCAATTTTAATGAGGGATATTTTAAAAACAATAAGTTTCCGACTAAAACTTCTTTCGGATTTGTGATTAACGCCCCAAAAAGCCTCTGTAAATCAAATTATTTGGTCAAAATCGGAGTTGGTCCCACTTTCGAGACAATTACCCAATTTGCATAAATAAGACAAATATTTTTAAAATATTACCTTTTTAAACTAAAAAAATTGACCATAAATGTTTTTCTAAATATGATTTTACTTTAGTTTAATACTTACCTTAAGTGATATTTTAATGTAGTTTGCTAATCTCCATTTCCAGTCTTTGTCCTTATCAATGACCTTTTGTCCTAATCTAACATTCTGTACAAGTACTCAACACTCAATAAAAGCCTTTTAGAAAGTATGAATGGAAGGTGGTATAAAAATTATATGCAATAACTTGTTAGATAGTTACTTTTCCAAAGCAATAAGTAATTTTTCATAATTTTTCTTTTCAATCTATATTTTGACAACTGACATATTAATTTTACTCCAAATGAGCTTCAGGCTACCGCTTTCACGCACTTTTGCGCTTTTGCGCCGACGGAGCTGCAGGAGACCGCTTCGAACCCTTTTTGGTTATAGGTTATGTGATTTAGGAACTATTTTGCTTACAAATGATTTTTCTGGCTGCGGAGGACCATGTTAATTATTTATTTGCTTCTTGTATTTCAGTTAAACTGTATATTTTGATTTTAATAGCTTAGTTAACCGATTTTTTCAACTTTAATTTCACTTTAAAGGAATTTTAGGTTATGTAATGACTTTGAATTTTGTCAGATGTCAGATGGTAATACAGATTTCTGTTTTATGACCGCCTGTTTTGAAAAACAAGTGAAGGTTATTCGTTCGTTAAAGAAAAACAGATGAAGGTTATACGCTCCCGGAACGAATACGTTCAGCGAACGAATGAGTTCAATTTAGTGGAATTGAGGCCATGTGTCTGTAAATAAGATTAACCTAGGTAGATTATTAGTTAACAATTATTATCAATTATATACCAAACATCAGCAATAATGTATCCAATAGGCTAGATAAGTTAGGGCTGTAAAACTGTGTCTGTAAATAAGATTAACCTAGGTAGATTATTAGTTAACAATAAAAACAAAACAGAAAAATTAGACATGTCAGGGGTTTATAAAGTTAATTGCGCAGACTGTAATGCGGAATATATTGGTAAAAGTGGAAGGAGCATAAAAAATAGAATAAAAGAACACAAAACATCAATTTTAAATGGTTTAAAAAACACAGGCATTTCAACACATTGTATAGAACAAAACCACTTTATAGATCTTAATAATGTTAAACTACTCCATAGAGAAAACAAAGGTAAAAAATTAAATTTATATGAACAACTAGAAATTAAAAAATCACTTATAGACAATACAACTCTTTCTACCAATGATCAAATAAATTTCGCAGATATGCCAATTATAAATAAATTTATTACCACATCTGGGCCGCATAATAAAACCCTAATAATATTTTATAGACCTTTTGGGAAAAACGTGTTAAATGGTTCTGTTTGTAAATATTTCTCTTTTTTAAGTTTAGTATACGAAGTACTCTTGATGAAGCCCTAGAAAGGCGAAACAATTGTAGAGTAATGCTCTAATAATTTTTGAAACATTAAAAAGCAATTTTTTTATTTAGTATTAATATTTAAAAAATGTTTCACAAGAAACCAACTGCGGATACAATTCAGTGAATTATTACCAAGTTAAATGGATACCGTTGTCACAAAAACTGCTTAAAATTGTCCCTATTTATTCAATTATTGCAAAATTTTGTTTGGCGAACCCACGACTTATTTTAGCCCTCAAAAAAAATCACAAACAATTTCAATTTATCAAAATAAGAATGTAATTACACAGATCCCTTGAATAACCACTACCGGGTAAATCCTTGAATTACCACTCCTGTGTAAAATATTAGCATATTTTGTTTACTAGCCTTATCGTTTAACTAAATTTGGTAAATGTTTTTATTATTTTTTTATATATAAATTAACAATAATGTGAAATAACTCTTTTATTAAGATAACTTTAATATGATATTTTTTCTGTGCTTTTATATATGTCATTTTTGGCATAGCAACTTCTTTTCATGTAAGAAAATAAATGTAAATAATTTCCAACAATCGTTGATATATAAAAAAAATCTCCCTTTTTGACAGTTAAAGAAGAAATCCTGCTTTTCATGTCATTCACCGGGACCTTCTCTAGTGACGCGTTTCGCCCATCTCATGGGCATTGTCAAACTGACTGTACCAGATCCACGGTGAATTACACAAAAAACAGAATATCTGAAAAAACGGTAAAAAATAATCTAACTATTGATACCGTACTGAAAAGCATCATGCAGTGTTATATCAGACAACTTTTTATTTTGTTAGTTAAAAATGACAACTTTACATGTCAAAATGACAGCTGGGCATGGTTTCGCATTATTTTCTTAAATGGAATAGACACCTCATTTTGATGATCTTTTTATGCCCAATTCGACCTTTGATTTTGAAAACATTTGATTCATTTATTTTGAAATGTCGACCAATAATTTATTTTTTGTTTATTTTTTGAGTTTACAATGTACTAACTGGTAACATACAAGAATTTTAGGTAAGTACCTAATACAAAACTAATTGATTAGTTAAATTATTAACTTTTTGAAATTATTAACTAATTAAACAAATTAAAAAAGTTAACAAATTAGTACTAATAGAAAAATAAAAAGTAAGAAAGAAGAAACAAATGTCAAATATTTACTTTAAAAGATATTGGAAATGTCCACCTTTGACCTCTTGACAATAGAACATCCTGTTAGAGAATTATTCCCTAATCTTATGCAGGGTTGCAGGGGTTATTCCTGTACACACATCGATGATACGTTGTCAAAGGTAATCTAGAGAATCAGGAGCTGTTTTATAAACTAGAAAATTATCAAGGTGTGTCAAGTCCGGTGAGCAAGCTGGTCACTCTGTCGGACCTCAGCGACCAATCCACCTATTCGGATAGGTTGTATTTAGGTAATTTCTAACATCTGTGAAATAAATGAGGCTGGGCGCCATCCTGTTGAAACGTAATTTCTAATTGAAATTTAAATGGATTTTGAGCAACATCTTCAATAAGTGGTATAATAGTGTCTTGAAGCATTCAGAAATTAACACTTTTTAAAATTTTCTTCACAGAAGAACGTGAAATATTGCATGTGTCAGCTACATCCTTAGTATTTTGCTGGGGGAAAATACCATTTTAGCTGCACTTTAACATCTCCGGGAATTTTGGGCCTTCCAGATCTTGAAGCATCTTTTACCGTACCTAATACATGAAACTTTTCATAAGCTTCTGAAAGCATTTCCTGCATATTGGCCTTCCGGGAAAGGGTTCATTGAAGATGCAAACTACATTATGATAATTTCGATTAGCCTTGCCAAAGATGATAACTGCTTTAATTTTTTCTTTTAACGCACGCGCCATTTTAATTCAATATTATTTTTAAAAGTTTTGAAACAACTGGACATACACGTTTTAGAATGACAAATATCAGGTAACCATAGCACTAACTAATTAATTATTGCCTGAGAAGATAAAAAATACTTACCTACCTTCCGAAGATACGTTATAAGAAGTTTAAATTTAAAACTGGTCGCCATTTCAAAATAAGTGAATCAAATGATTTTAAAATCGGAGGATGAATTGAGCATAAAAGACCATTAAAATGAGGTGTCGCATGACCCACTATTCCATTTTAAAAAATATTGCGAAACCATGCCCAGCTCATTTTGACATGTAAAGTTGTCATTTTCAACTAAAAAAATAGAAAATTGTCTAATACAACATCGCTCCAAATTTTATCGCAATATACCTACAGGTTCAAAAGTTAAAGGGGGCGACGGACTTTATGTCCTCACTGTACAAAAGAGATATCTCTCTTTATACGCATTTAAAGTAAACGACTCAATTTTAAAACACCCTGTTTTTGGAGTAATTGTTTTTAACACTGTTATTTCAAAAAATGTATTTACTTTATTGAAAAAAAAACAACATCAACCTTAATTCTCTTAAGAAAACATAATCAATAGCAAAAAATTATTACACCCCTTTAATATTTTTTTACGCTTTGTAATTAGGCAGGAAGTAATATTTTTGCAATTTTAAACCACCCTGTATATATTACGGCAAACTTTATTATAATTTTTAGCATTTTATACAAAGCAGATTTTTTGTTAGAAATATAAAAAAATTACAGGTATAGATAAGTCCATCCGTAGTCCGGTGATGGCTTAGCGTGTAAGGCATTAAGTCGTTGAGCCCACGACGGACGTGAGGTGGGTTCCGAATCCTGCTGAGACCAAATACTTATTTATAAGTTGGTCGGAAATATAGTGGTTAGCTCAACACCAGACGGACAAAGTGCAAAATGTATCGACGCTAAAGGCCACCCAAGGACCAGGGCGCCGGAACACACTTTGCCGTGTCCTGCGCTACTGTAGACATGCGGACCCCACTCAGTTGGTAGGTTCAGTAGTGCCCCTGGGTGGGGACGAGATCTTAAGTCGCTTATAGGACCGTGGTTCGGAACCCACGTTAAGCTGTAGGTCTCGTCTGGCTGACATCACCCAGACGAAAAAGACCAATATACAATAAGCCGAGCGGCTTCAGTGCATGGGTTATCCCGGCCCTATTCTAATCTAATCTAAGTCCATCCGTGGACACACTGTATGTAAAGGTTGTAGTAAAAGAAAACCAATCTATTTGAAACCAACCTTGTCTAACCAAACTATAAGTGCAGGCATCAATTAAGAATATAATTTTTAGGAGCAGCCAGAAAAAATTATTTTCGGTTCGTTAAAGTTAAATTAACTAATTTCTAAGGCGGGTTATTTAAATTTAACTCCAGAAAAATACGAAAAGCGCACATGAATTGTGTCGAGTTATAACAATGGCACAAACTCAAAATTATCTGCGAGCAAGTTAACAAATTAGTTTACTTTAGTTATGTAATTAGATTTATTCGCAATCGCGCTTTGAGCCGAGTTCCAGGCGCATTTCTGCAAACATACCCAAATTAATAACATTGCTTTGCATTTTTGCTTGACACCCCTGAGTTAGGACTATAGTCCTTAAAAATCATTAGAGAATATTTTTGCTTATGCCGTATACAGCGTTTTCGAAAAAAATGTTACAGCAAATTTCAGATGCTAAAATATAATGATTTAACCCAAGTTATCGTTCGTCAAATTTTGTGATTTTCTTGTCGTGTCGTTTATAAAGGTCGTTTTTAACTTGGAACATGATTGTTTAATTTTATTAAATGTGGGTAGGTGGTCTTCCAAAGTTACTTCTTTTATTTCCTCAAATCTTTGTTGAATATCATTAAGTAAAGTAGACTTCTTTTATCGACGATAGCTTATTTGAGATCGTATAAGTGCTCAACTTGGACAGCGCAACCTCTTTGTGTGTAACTTTTAGATTTCAATTTTAATTTTTAACATATTTTACATAAAAAGTTTGATTGCTTAAAGTTGATCTAAGCAGCCGTTCAGCGGAAAAGTAAAAAAATGACTTTGTTTTAATGGCCTAAAATTTGGGATACAGATTGGTAAAAAAAGCTAATTTTTATATCAATACTATCCTATTACTCGAAAAAAAGCCATTTATGACATAGGTTTACAAAACTTGTATTCCTAAAATAATCTTAGGATTCACACTTCTAAATTCGTATTATTGTCCAATAACTAAAAGAAATACAATCACTAATAACTTGTATTCTTTTTAGCATTACTCACTGCTTAAAGTCGACAAGACATACAGTCAACTATTCGAGAGAGCACATTCTGGTCAAACATTCTGGTTATAAAATATTATTAACCAAGCGTAAACTAGAACAAGCATTAATAATTATTATTAGGTATAGTTAGTAAGTACAAAAAGTTACAGAGTTGGTATTCTCCAAATAGTACTAAAGTATATATGGTTAAATAGTCCTAGTCCGTTGATTTTACTAGAATCGTCCTAAGCTATGGTCTGTAAAAACACTTTTAAATTTTTATATTTGATATCCAAAAATGTCAATGTCTCCAAAGTATTCACTATAATTTTTAACAATGCTATTAGAAAAACTTCGCTGCCCATAGTTAGTGCGGTGTCGAATACAATGAAACAACTGATATTGTCTAGTGCTCCTTTGAAGTACCCTAAATAAAACTTTACTTAACAGGCAATTGCATTCAATTTGCCCATGTATTAACTTATAGAAAAAAATAGCTAGAGCTCTTTGCCTTCTAACTGTAAGGCTTTCGAGACCTATCAATTAAATGCGAGCCTGACAGGGAATATTCTTTTATGGAAATTTTAATTTAAATAACAAAAATTTAGCAAATTTATTTTGCACTTGATTCAGGTGTTGAACTATAATATTACATATACTCGACGAACAAGTTCTTCGTAAAAATCCTAACATTCTAGTCGATTTTAAAATAATGCTATCAATATGCTTTTTAAAACTTAAATCACTACTAAAAATTATGCCTAAGTCGCTAAAACTATTACATCATCTAAAACTTTACCTTTAATAATATAATTATTTTTAATAAGGTCTTTACATTTATGAAAACGCATAACTTTACATTTATTTACATTAATTTCAAAACCATTATCCTTACACCACAGTTGGAAAATCACAACTTTAAAAAGACCAAAATTTTTTGCTTAATACTGTATGTTTATGTGTAAACTTTTTATTTATATTTCTATTAACAATGTCAACAAAATATCTTTTAAAGTTAAATATATATTAAATGTACTTATTGGGCAAAAAAAACTGGAAAAACAAAATTTAAAAGTCAATCTTAAATAACTATTTCGTTTTTTAACCGATTTTTAAAATTATCTTTTGTTTAGTGGTAGATTCTTTTATTAAGATCATAATTTATTATGGGGATTGCAAAAAGTTTTATTGGATTAGGTGTTATACAGGGAAGAGCCAAATGTTGCAGTGTGTCCAAATTTTCCAAATACCTGTGGAATAACTTATCGTCACAATTTTTTACCAGTGCATTGAAGTTAAGAGCCCCATATTCTTCTAACATTTTTTTCTATTTATATCAATATCTCTGTTCTAAAAAAAACGGAAATTAATAAAGAAGACAATGAAATTTGGGTGTAGTTATATTTTTACACCTTTCCTAAAATTTATTATTTTTTTTAATTTAAAAAATTAACACAAATATTATTCTGTTCGGCTGTTTTCCTCAGTAACAGGATTTTTGTTATCGCTTAAGATATATAGGGTACGATAAAAGTGTAATTTAAAAAAAAACACACTTTGTATATAACATCACCAATATAAAGATCTTTTAAAGACCGTCGTCAAACAATCAAAAAATTATTTCAGACTGAATTTGAAGAAAATTTTGGTCGTCCGTTTTCTTTGTCCAGGAGTGTATATAGGGTATTTTGAAATAGAATGCCAGTCTTAAAGGATGTGAATTTTTAGTTCTGGTTTAGTTTACAAAAAAAAAGGTTTAAATAAACCTATGTCATAAATGTATTAACTTTAAAAATATAATATGGTAGTCTAATAACAATTATGTATTCTTTTAGAATATCTGTGATATTACTCTAAATATTATAAATAAATTTGATTTGTTTTGGAAAAAACTAACTAGAACCAACCAGAACTAACCGGAACTAACCAGAATTTGCTGTATTTCTTTTATGCTTCAGAACCGCCCAGAACGACACCATAAGTGTTCCTTTTACATTTTTTGACATTTTTTCATGTTGTAGAACGGTTTTTGATACTATTGACAGTTCAGAGAACGGTTCAGAACGGTTCTACAAGGTAAAAGGAATACACTAATAAACGTTATGTTTACTGTCTACCTGCACGCCCCCCCGCCACTTTTTCATGTTTTCCATACAAGTAAGTCTATGGTGCAAATACAGGGTGTTTCCTAACCACAGTACAAAACTTAGGAAGTTGATTTCTAATATTTTTTATGAAAAAATGTTTTTGAAATAAAAGGCGTTAAAATACACCACTGCCTAAAAATAATTATAAGGCAACAAATTTTTATTTTTATATCATGTTTTCTATGGGTACTATTAAAAAGAAATTAAATTGGTCTTAATATTTTTTTGCGAAAACAAAGCTAAAAACAAAGAAAATACAAGAGAATAAAATTTGTATTTTTAATTGTTTAATCAGAAAAGAAAACTTTATAAAAAGTCAGTGGCGTCTTAATAAAAATGGTTCCTATTGAGACACCACTTGACCTAATATTTGTAACCTAGGTGAAGCTTTACAAGCGCCTAATTACCCTAAATAAGTGTACCAGATTTTATTTGAATCGGTTAAAGGGCTCCTAAAATTAAAAAAAAAAACGACTTTTACTTTTAAATCCTGTACTTTAGAAAGGAAGCAGCTCCGGACATATGTTTATTGTTTATAAAAACATTTTTTTATTAAAGACATAAGAAAATACCCCTTAAGTTTTGTACCGTACTTAGGGTGTGAGTATTTATTATCACCAAAGTGTGAAAATAAGATAATTTTAATAATTTATTGGATTTATCTTACGCTAACTTTTAGCCATATTTTACAAAATACATACAACCTAATTTATTACTACGTTTTCACTTAATCAGGGCCTAACGTCTCTGTACGTTAAAGCCTCACAATTGTCATAACAAAAAAGGTTTATTGTTACAGACCCTTTCTACATAACCCACCAAATGGCACGTAGTTTTGTATCAAGGATTATAATATAACATAATTTTCGTACAACAAAGGAATAACATTCTCTAAAAACAAATTTGTGAGTTATTAACTTTAATTTTTAACTCGATTTGTTTGTTGGAAACGACTAAATTACCAGCGAATTTTTCTACTTTTTTTTAATTATTAAAATTGCATAATAATTTTAAATCGGCACTATTGCTAACTTGTTTATTGTTGCACATACAAAGTCGGTTAAAACCAAAAAGTTGTAGTATTTTTAAACTAATTAACGTGCTGCCAACAGTAAACAATTAAACATCGTGTTTTTAATTTATTGCAAAAAATTATTTTTTTTTTTAATGGAACACCTTGTTTAGTATATCACCATTGAAAAGATCTATCAAAGAGCTTTAAAAAAGTTCACATGTAATATATCCAATATTTAATAGTTTCGGAAATATGGCCATCCTCAGGAATTTGACAGTAAACTGGCATTTTTTAAATAAAAAATCCTGGATATTGAATCGCCCTAAAAATAAATTTTTGGGAGTTTTAAGAAAATATTCCATTTGATATATCTATCTCTTATAGTTTTGGAAATATGGCTCTCTAAATCTAAAAAACAGTAGCTATATTGTCTAATTTACCTTCGACTCTATAAACTAAGTGCTTATAGCTTAGAGCGGTAGATAGTATGGAAACTTAACATAATTTATAATATCTATTAAATGGTGATGCAATATACAGGGTGTTTTATTTAAAAAATTAAGTTAACTGTCAAATTTCTGAAGATGGCCATATTTCCGAAACTATTAAAAATTGGATATATCACATATAATTTTTTTCATAAAGTTCTCTGATAGATTTTTTAAATGGTGATATAATATACAGGGTGTTACATTTAATAAAGTACACATTTTGCATTGAATCGAAAACCCGATATTTATAATCATATATCTTAAGATAAGAAATTTAAAATTAGGTTTCCCAAAATATTTTTAAAGCCTTGGATTAATACCTGTACAGGTAGGATGCGAAATAATAAACGCAACCACTAGCGCCAGCCATACAGCGACAAAAATATTGTACTGTTAAAGACCTTTTCTTTATAACACACCAAATGGCACGTGGTTTTGTATCCGAGATTATAATAAGTATAACATAATTTTCGTACCTAAAACAAAGACAACAAAGAAATAAAACTCTCTGAAAACAAATTTGTTAGTTAATAATTCAAATTTTTAACTCAATTTGTTTGTTGGAGACAACTATATAAATTACTGCGCAAATAAATTTGTATTGTTTCGCCGCGCCGAATAGCGCTTCACGCAGCCCCACATAGCGCGGACATGGACGTGGGTGGAATTCACGTCGTTCCAAGGGCTTGAGAAATGATTCCGCGGTGATTCAGAGCTTGTCGATTTTTGTATCAAAGAAGCGCGCAAAGAGATTAGTTTGTTTGGACGGTTGTTTGGCAAATTGTTGCAAGTTTGGACACAGCTTTAGATTCGTCAAAAAATTATTTATTCGAAAAGTGCTTTCCACAAAAAGGGTTGTCATTTAAAAACTATCGATACAGAAATTTTAATTTTCCAAATAGTTTTATTTCTTTCTTTCATATTAGTCACTAAAACTTGGCAATTGTATTTTTCTAACATTACTTAGGGTCACAAGATTAAATGGCACCCAATCATGGCCACATAGATGCATTATTAAAAATGACCCTAAAGAAATTAGGTGGGCTTAAAAATGTCACATTCTGACATAGAATTGTGTCAGGTATCCAAAAATAAAAATATACTGGGTGTTCCATTTAAAAATTAAAAATTTAAGCGATTTTTGATGAAACCGGAAATGACCGAAAAATAAAAATATGCGTAAACTTATATTTATCTTTTTTTTTCTTTATGACATCTCACGAAGGCTTATGCCTAAATACCAGTGTACTGTGAGTGTCGGGTTACTGGATGTTTAACCCAATATTGTCGTGTTCCGTCAACGTTATCCAAGCACCGAAACATGCAGTTGCATTTCACAGCACCTTTTAGACAACGCGGTAGTGCCACCACGGACGTTATTTTTAAAATAACTACTACCTAGAAATGGCAGAATACTACACAGTGGTTTGCCTTTGCAAACTGTGAGGTGACGAGGTATTAAAAATCCGATGTCCGACTCCGAGATTCGAACCCGGATCGCTGCGGTAAGAGGCTGACACGCTAGTCTCTGCACCACTGCTCGCCACAATCTATATTAAGTTTTATTTTGATATGTCTAACACGCTAGAAGTTATAGCTTCTCTAATAAATTCGTTGCCACCCGGTATAGATATCACAATAAAATTTAAGTATTTCTGGCTTAAACTAACTATAACTAATCGAAACTGACCAGAACTAACCGGCACTAACCTAACGTTTACTGCCTGTCTGCACGTCCCCTTCTCTTATATTTTTATATTTTCTACATAACTTAGTCATAACTATGGTAAAAATGTATGTATATTTGATTGCAGAAAAGTTTTAAAATAGAATAATTTAAGAAACCCAACTGAATTAATCTAAAGCTGCGTCCAGACTTGCAACAATTCGCCAAACATTCATCCAAACAAACCAACCTATTTGCGCGCTCCTTTGATGTAAAAATCGACAAGCTCTGAATCACCGCGGAATTATTCCCCAAGCCCTTGGAATGACATAAATTATGTCAACGTCCACGTCCGCGCTATGTGGGGCTATGTAGCGCGCTATTCGGCGCGGCGAATTGTTGCAAGTCTGAACGCAGCATAACGCTAACTTTTAGCCATATGTAAAGAAATATACACTATTTAATTTCTTACTACTTTGTGTTTTTACTTAATTAGGCTTTAACGCATCTGTACATTAAGGCCTCACAATTGTCATAACAAAAAGGTTTATTGTTACAGCACCTTTCTACATAACACATCAAATGGCACGTTGTTTTGTATCAAAGATTATATTAAAACATAATTCTCGTAATGAAACAAAGGCAACAAAGGAATAAAACTCTCTAAAAACAAATTTGTTAGTTAATAGAGACATTTTGCACCTCTTAAAATAACAGACTATTTTTGGTCTCCTTATGGTTATCGTTATTAAACATAACGATTACGGCAGCAGTTTTAGACAGAGATTTTGCAACCTCTTTTAAGAAATTTATCTTGCGTCTGCGCTTTCGACCCATAACCTTATTTTTGCCTGTGGTTCGCCGATTTTAAAGTTTGAGAAAAATCAGTATTTACTTTTATTCTCCATAAGTTATATATTGATTTTTTAATATATGCAAACAGTTCCCTTGATTTTGTTTCTTAAAGTAGATGTAAACAATACAGTATAAGCAAAAAAGCAAGTGTGCCAGATTGTAACATGTAAATTAATTACTGATTTAAAACATCCTTAAAAATGCAAGTCCGTTTTAATTTCTTTACACTATTTTATTTTTCTTACTGCTATGAATTTTTCGCTAATTATTCGTTATGTATCAATAATATTTTAATTAATACGGTATTAAAATTTAAACCTTCTTAAATAATCGATATTACAAATTTTACAATTTGGCAACCACGCAGTTTACCAATAACGATAAAGATAACGATAAGCTCTTCGGTATTCATCCGTAATTAAAGGAGTCCGGTATGGTTAATAACGATAACGGATCATGTTTGCGTTACTGCGCAGTCTCAGAATAAAGTTAACCACAACGGAATTGCAAAATAAGGGGTGCAAAATGTCTCTATTAACTCAAATTTTTAACTTAATTTGTTTGTCGGAGACGAATATACAAATTACTGCTGCCCCAGCGGATTTTTCTACCATTTTTTTAATTAGTAAAATTGCATAAATTAAATTAGCTACTTTTTATGTTAACTTAGTTAGGCAAATACAAGAAACAATGGATTTTTTAATTATAACATTTTTAAACAATTTTAAATTGAAATGCATAAAAAATATTCTTTGGAAAAAAGTGGGAGCGCCAAAATTATTTTTAAAATTCTTTACTACTACATTTTTAGTAACTGGATTAAGTGATAAAAGCATGGTTAAACAATAACAATTTGTCAAATTACCTATATGAGGTGTTTCTCCAAGGTATTTTAACTTTACAACATACTTAAAAAAAAAAAGAGATGGTTATACTGGGCAGAGTTGGGTCGAATACTGTGAACACCTAGTACAAAAAAGTATACATTTTGGGAATTTTAAAATATACATTTTTGGGAAATTTAAATATAATTGGGTTACTTAACATTGGGAAATTTGGTACATAAAACAATACGTGAAGTGTCAAGGTTTAAAAGTAGAAATCAAACAATTTTCTAGGTTACTCTTATAATAATAAAACAAAAACATTAAACAAGCAGAGTTGCCTAGAAATGCAAAACAAATACTGAAAAATTTAATATTTAAAGAGAACAAAATTTTAAGACGGGGATGGATTGTTTATCAGATAACAACTAGTTAGTAAAGTCAAGCATAAAGTTAAAGTTAAAGTTACGCCCCGTACGGGCTATCCCTAGGGATATGCCCGTACTAAATTTAGTTAGTTCAATAAGTTACGTTGGTTTTTAATGCAAAGTTAGTTGTGATGGTCCACCGGTCTCATTGTCCCAATAGATAGTTCCATATGGTACATTGCCCAGTGACGTCAAGTAGCCAGTAGGATTTCAAAATGCATACGTCACATATGGTGGAGGCGCCCCCGTTCCCAGTGACCTTTGTGAAACGTCGGTTATGGTAAGCTGTGCCCGCCCCAGTTCCAGTGCCCTTTGTGAAGCGATAGGAAAAGTCGCTTATGGTACGCCCTTCCTACCCCTCAGTTTATTTGTGGAAGAAAATACCATATATATGGTAAAGGCGTCCCGTTCCCCGGAGAAGAAATGTGTGTGAAAGGACGAAGATGGGGAAAAAATATGTTGCGTAGCGTAGCTGCAAGGAGGTAGCAGCGTAGCTACAAGAAAAGGAAGATAAGGTATATCTTCAGTTTTCAAATATGGCTAAATAGTGTTAGCCAGAGGTGATAAAGAAGAATATGGAAATATATTTATTTGTGTCGAAGTTGTATGGTACGTCGTGAAGACGGAGTTCAGAAGCAGCATGAGGCTGCATTAGCACTGGAAGCCGCAGCTCTAGTATGGGGAAGAGCTCTGAAGTATGGTCTTGAATTGTGGGGTACAAGACAGTTAAGCGGCCCTGAGAAAGCTCAGGATATGGGGAAATTGGCATGAAGTTGCACTAACCAGAACTAACCTGATGTGGAAGAAGAAAATGGGAATGAAAGGCAGACAATGGTATGTGGAGAAGAAGTACGGGACAAATGGCCAATGGAACGCACCATCAAGAACATGGACAGGGACGCAAGATGGACACAGTATAATTCAACAAAAGATGGACAATCTAGAATATTATGGTATTTGTATAGTGTTTAGGTAAATCTGTAATGTTTTTTAATTAATGGTATTTTTTTTTGTTGTTTGCTTATTAGAAAAAGTATAATATTGATAAAAATAATGATTTAATATGCAGAGAAAAGTAGCCTAAAAGTAAAATTTGATAATAACTCTTTTTTAACCCACCGTATATGTAATATTAAGTGATGAAAGGGTCATTGTTTTGATGATATATAATATTCGAGAAAGGTCAAGACCATATCTAATAATGCAGAGCTAGCTAGTTTCAAATAAACATTTTTTATTTACCAAGTCAGATGTTTTGTTTAGTACATATTATGTAGCACAATAACACTATGCATTTAAAGTGTTTAATATGGGAGGTATAAAATTTAGGCCACTTTTCTCTAAAAAATAATCTTAACCGTTACAACTATATTTAAATAAAACTACTTGGAGAAAATCCCAAATTTAGAAATTATTCAGTTAACAATGAAAAAAATTTAACCTTTTTCTTATAATCAATGACAAATCTTTTATTTTTTAGAAAAAAAGTCAAGTTAATTAATTATTTTTTGGATTAAGGGCTATTTGTTCATTTTTTTTTGTTTACATTTATTGAAAAAAATTTTAGATAAAACTTTTTTTCATATTTTTAAAAACTTCGAAAAGTTAAGGTTATTTACGGTAATTTACATAATAGGTAAAATATTGTTAGATTTTTAAATATTTGTAAGCTATATGGAACTATCGATTTTGGTAATATTGCTAATTTTTTTAAAGGGGTTAAAGTAAATTTGGCTCATTTCTAATAGCGTTGTGGGTCCAACGCTTTCAGGGAAGGGGCATATGTGAACACCTAGTACAAAAAAGTATACATTTTGGGAATTTTAAAATATACATTTTTGGGAAATTTAAATATAATTGGGTTACTTAACATTGGGAAATTTGGTACATAAAACAATACGTGAAGTGTCAAGGTTTAAAAAGTAGAAATCAAACAATTTTCTAGGTTACTCTTATAATAATAAAACAAAAACATTAAACAAGCAGAGTTGCCTAGAAATGCAAAACAAATACTGAAAAATTTAATATTTAAAGAGAACAAAATTTTAAGACGGGGATGGATTGTTTATCAGATAACAACTAGTTAGTAAAGTCAAGCATAAAGTTAAAGTTAAAGTTACGCCCCGTACGGGCTATCCCTAGGGATATGCCCGTACTAAATTTAGTTAGTTCAATAAGTTACGTTGGTTTTTAATGCAAAGTTAGTTGTGATGGTCCACCGGTCTCATTGTCCCAATAGATAGTTCCATATGGTACATTTGCCCCAAGTGACGTCAAGTAGTATTTCAAAATATCAACGTCACAATACTATAGATCGGTAATCGAATAAGAATACGAATACCGGAAAAGAAAGTATTCGAATACCGAATATTTGAATACTTTGAAAAAAAGTATTCGAATACTCAGTATTCACAAACACTCGGAATCGGTATTCGAATACTAAAAAAAATTCAAATACTAGAAAAAGAATAAAAAAAAACGATGATTATAAATTTGAAGAGCAAAAAAAAAGCTCCCTCACCTTATTTTTCCCTAGTTTTTGTTCTCTTTTGGTACTCTACTCGTGACAATTTTGGTATTTAAATACTGCTTACACATTTCGGTATTCGAATACTCAAAAAAAAAAAAGAATTCAAATACAGAATTCCGAATACTAACCAAGAAAGTATTCTGCCGGCTACCGAATACCAAACACACAAATGTATTTGAATATTATTCGAATACGGGCAAAATGTATTCAGAATACTATTCAGAATACTAAGTATTCGAATACGACCCAACTCTGATACTGGGTTAGTAAAAAGTACTGCAACTCCTAAATATCTTTAAAAACCACAAAAGCAACATTACCAAATGTGGTATCTGGAAGGTATCGGGTATAAAGAATTAATTAGTAATATCGGCACCGTTGCCAGATTTTCCTGTTTTGTGCTACACGTATCTTTTTGATTTTTTAAAAACTAAATGTCAAATTTAGTTTTATTGCAATAAATTGCGCAGGCTTAATTTAATAAGTCCAATCATTTTTAAAATTTCATTTTTACCCGCTGCTAATATATGACAACACCGCATTTTATGTAAAAGTTTAAATACACTCAAATATCTTCAAAACCACTTAAGACGCGTTAACTAATTTTTTAATTTTATGCTTTCTGGGCAAGTAAAATTAAACAGTCATACTGTCATTGTTGCCAGATTTTTTAGTTTTGCTTTACATGAAATATTTTTGGTATTTTAAATGAAATGGCCATTTATTTTAATGGCAATTAAAGGAGCGTGCCAACTTTAGTAAGATTCCATATTTCACAAATTTAATCTTTACAGTTACCCAGATATGACAACAACGCATTTTTTTAAAAATTTGGCAAAAATTTACAAAAACAATGCTAATATCACTGACCAATTGGTCATGTTAAAGAACCCCTAAATACCGTAGTGTAGTATATCTCAACAACTAATGGAGACAACATTTAAAAAATTTAAAAATTTACTTAATTTGATTCGCACAATTTAATGCAATAAAAATAAATGGAGCCTTCCATTTAAAAAACTAAAAATAATACATGTAGCACAAAACTGGGAAATCTGGCAACAATGCCGTTATTACTATTTAATTTTACATGTGCAAAACACTTTAGATATCAAATTTGGTAAATGTAGCTTTAGCGAATTTTATGATAAGTTTCAGCACTTTTTACTTACTCAGTATGTCCGACACTTTTGTCGTTTTTTTATGTATGTACACCGATGACTTTGACAATTGTGAACAGATTTTAAAAAATATATTTTTTATTAAAAAAGTGCACTTCCGCAAAGATCGCAAGAGACAAAGGTACTAGACTTATTTTTCAAAAAAAGCTGCCTCTGGTAAATACGTATATATGCTTCCCACGCTAGATGTTTAAACAATAAAGCTAGTAATGACAAAATATTTTATTTGTCATGTCGTTGTCATTAACCTAATAGTTTATATTTTATTTATATTTTTTTGTAATTGTGTGTACAGGGTGGCTCGAATTCGACTTATAGACTTATCTAAAAATGTAGTTCAGGGCCATATTATGGTAAAATAAATATGCAATATTCTGGTGATGAAATTTTCTGTACGAAACGTCGGCAAATATCAAAGTGGCGATATATAGTGTTTTAGGAGTGATGAAAGGATTTAATAAAATTGAAAAAATATCAGGTTCGTATTTAAAAAAATTAAGTTGTTGATGGTCACCAGAAGCCGAAACGTCAGATTTAATATTTAATCACACTGAATTATACAGCAAAAAAGTGGCCATGAAAACGTGTTTTTCATTTTAAGTTATCTTAACAAATGTAGCCAGGAAACAATAGAAACCATAATTGAAAATTCCGGTTATTTCGAATATTTTTGGAAGTACTCAGAATTTTTAAAACGCAAAACGGCATTTTATTGAGCATCAAATTGCGCAACTTTGCCTCCATTTAACCGATTCTGCATCTCTTACGGTTGTCGAAATTCCAATGATGAGCGTCGAATTCGAGCCACCCTGTACAACTTATACATTTTAAAGGCAGCATTGCCGTTTTGTACGTGAGCAAAAAACGTATTAATAATGTTTTAGTAAATGATCACCATAATAAATGGTAAAAATAAAAAATAAAAAAAGTAAAATAAGTATTAAAAAAAACAAAAAAGATAAATTAAAAAACATTTTTTTAAATAATAAATAAAAACAAAATTATAAAAATAAAGTCGAGTATAATATTAAAGTATAAAAATCTTTTGTGTATTAAGTTATTAACATTTAGTAGTTTAGCAGAATGTTTGTTTTGAAGTCGGTTTTATTTTTTTTTATTAATATTTATTTGAAACGGTATTTGACATAAATATGCATTGATTAATCTATTAACTGTGTTTTACTTTTGGTTTAACCAAAAATTATATTTGTTTTGAATTTTATTATCTCTACCATTTTATTTGCTCTCTTGTAAATAGTATAAAAGATGTAACAAAATACTGGTAAAAATATTTAGAGTTTGATTCTACCATAAAAGATTGCTTACCAGATAAAGTTTTTTTTTACTAATATCTTTAATATTTCCTGTTTGAGTTTAATAAAATTTGGCAGTTATTTGTTGCGTTAGAAGGCTAATTTGGGTTTAACTTGCATAAATTTATTTTGCCCAGTGGCGTCTAAAGCGGTACTTAAACAAATATTTTCGACAAAAAGTGTCCGCCACCAATTTTTATGCAAATTAAACCTAAAACTTTTAAATTGTTATTTAACTTATAGAGGTTTTAAGAAATTAGAGATTTTTTTAATTGCATACCTCTGGAATACACAAAAATAGCTATTTACGTTACTAGACCGGAAAATGGTATTTTACGGGTCGACGAAAAACATTTACAGGGCGAGCCGTAGGCGAGTCCTGTAGTTTTGAGGAGACCCGTAAAAATTATTTCCGGTCGAGTATCGTACATAATTTTTTTTTAATTGACCGGAAAAGAAAACTGTGTAAATTTTTAGTGTTATATTTAAACGACAATAAGGACGTTGCTTCAATTATTTCATCTGGATTTTCCATGTCTGACTCCATTTTGGCAAAATGATGCTTTCTTTACTTTACAATATCTTGAACTGTCAAATAGTAACAATTGAACTCTGACAATTTTTGTCATGGCTAACAGGATTTTTTGATATCAGGGACCGGAAAGTAAATGAGAGACAGGAAAGTAAACTAGGGACCGGAAAGTAAATTAGTCCTGTAAAATAGCATTTTCTGCTTAAAAATTTAGTGGAAAATTCAATTTTCCGGTCAATTAAAAAAATACTTTAGTAACAGTGGACTTTCGCGACATGAAAAATACTTTTGGCTCGAAAGAGAAATCCAAGCTTTTTGAAACTGCCGTGGCTATAAATAAATCTTTCCTGTAAAGAACATTAATTTAACAATATTTTACAATAATTTTTAATCGTGTGCGGATAATCACATTTAGGGTAGATGATTTGCGAAAATTTTATTTTTAAAACTAAAAAATTATTTGTTTATTTCCTACTGTTCTCTTAAAAAACGTTTTTTTTAGTTTACCGTACCATTAAGGGTACAATTCTTCTTTTAACCTATTGTTAAGCTTATTGCCAATATTATTTTCTTTCCTTTTGCAAACAATTCTTTACCTTGGGCTAAATTAGCACTTTACCCAGTTAAATTTTATATATTGTGGAATGTTAGTCCTCCATATAAAAAAAAAAGGTTCTATCGCGTTTCGTTAGGGAGATATTAACGTTAAAAGTTGGAATACAAAAAAACTATCCAATTTTAACTTTTGAACTGTTTCCACAGTTCCAATGATATTTAGGCTACCAAATAACTTTAAAGTGCTGCTTCTTTTAATCGGTAAACTTCTGTTCAATAAGTCAGAATTGTACAGGGTGCGACGATTTCTTTTTCCATTTAATTTATGCATTTTTAATACAGGTGACAAATTTGCCATTTTGCTTTGACCGTTTAATTCCTTTATCCTTTTGTTACAAAAAAGGTAGTACTTTGTTTAAATCAATATCTTTGACTAATTTTTATAAAATCGCATTTTATATCCAGTCCGGCATTTTGTTTGTAATAAAAAATTATTTTTTTAAGAAAATTATTAGAATATGGAAAAATTATTACAAATATTTTTTTCTGTGACTTTTAAACTTACTAATACAGATAAAGATTTTTTTATAATATTATTACATTTCATAATTCTTTAAAAACAAATTATTATATATTATTATATTATTATTATATATTATATATATTATTACAGTATTTTATATTATTATATATTACAGTATTTTTTTTACAGTATTTTGGTTTTTACAATATACATGTTATAACAATATAATTCTAAATATTAATAATTTATTGCACATTAATGATATATAATACTATGCACCTAGGAGACTGAACTCCTGTATGTGCATTCTCCAATCTGCTTAGTTTAATCAGTCATAAGTAATATCACAGTAACATTTAAAATAATAAATCAAATTTTTGAGAGTTTGTTGAAATAAATTCTTTACAGAAATGGCCAAACTTTTTATATTTACAATGTGTTTTATTTCTTTTGGAATTTCATTATAAATTTTGGTGCTAGATAGTTAATTGATCTAATATTAATATTGGTATTGCTACTAGGAGTTGATAGTTTTTTGTGGTTTTGGATCTTGTTTTATGAGAATGGTCAATATATTTTTTTAATTTAGAATTTTTATGAACAAAAATACATACAGAATAAACAAAAAGGGATCGAGCATTAAGGATTTCCGCAGAATATAATAATTGCGTAGAATATCTTTTGTTCCTTTTGTAAATGATTTTTAGAATATAATTTTGAATTATTTTAAGAGGATATAGAGAGTTTTTGTACAGACCTCCCCACACAATTATTCCATATCGTATTAGGGACTCCACCAAAGCTCTATATAGACAGATCAACATTTTTTATTGAGTATTTCACGAAGAGTGTAAAATTTGTGTATCAATTTTCTAATGTTTTTTGTCAACCTTGATATATGTGGACCCCATTTTAAGTGCTTATCTATTATGATACCAAGATACTTTATGTTGTCTACCTCTTTTATCGGCAAATCTAAATTTTCTATATTTAGTTCATTAAAATGAGGACGGTTAGCAGCTGTTAGGGAAAAGGCTATGTAGTTTGTTTTACTTTCATTTAATGTTAATTTAAAGCAATCTAACCAGTTTTTATTAGTTTAACACCACCCATAGCCACTTCCCTTGCCTGAGCCCAGGAGTCTCCAGAGAATATAGCCACTGTATTATCAGCATAAGAGATGAGTGCACCACCATCCATATTCATGTCAGTAAGAGAATTTATGTAAATTATAAAAAGTACTGGACCTAAAACGGTCCCTTGCGGGATACCAATTTTAACAGGCAGCGGATCACTCCTTGTCCCTCCTATTTTCACCCGATTGTTGTCTCTCGTTTAAATAGCTATCGAAGACGTCCAACGCGGCACCCCTCACTCCATAGGCGTTTAAAACACTCAGCAGCAAGTGATGAGGCACCGTGTCAAACGCCTTCGCGAGATCAAGAAAAACAGCCAAGCACTTTTTATTATTATCTAAGTAAGAGGTAATTTGTCTAACAAGCTCATAAATTGCATTTTCAGTGCTTAGACCATATCTAAAACCAAATTGGTTGTCTGATAGGATTTCATTACATACAAAATAACTTACAATTCTATCCTTTAAGCATTTTTTAAAGATTTTTGAGAAATTATTTATCACACTTATAGGTCGATAATTTGAAATGTCTTTTTATCTCCGGCTTTATATATCGGTGTAACAATTGAGGATTTTAGTAATTTAGGAACTTTGCCTGATTTAAAAATGATATTTATTATAGGCATTAAAGGATCTAATATGTAAGGATGAATAAATTTTATAATTTTAGCATCAATTCCGTCTAAACCTGATGCACAGTCATTCTTAAGAGAGTTAATGTAAGATATTAATTTATTTTTACTAACTGGTCGTAGAAACATAGATGATCTTGCGTTATATTTTATTTTTAAATTGTGTGGCGTGTGATTTAATTTTTTTGTACATATTTAGTCCAATATTTGTAAAGTATTTATTACAATAGTTTGCCATATCCTTATCAGTAGCGAAACCAACACCATTGTCCTCTAGTTTTAATTTTTCATCAGACTTAGAAACTCTTTGATCTGTAGCTTCAGCAATTAGTTTGTAAATATTTTTTAAATTGTTCTTGTTATTTTCTATTTCCCTTTTATAATAATTATGTTTACATTTATGTATCACTTTGTTGAGATTATTTCGATACTCTTTATAATTTCTATTATTATCTTCATTGAAATTAATCAAAAGCATTTTCTTAAGCTTATCTCTGTGTTTTATAGAATTAATAATACCCGTTGTTATCCATGGTTTAATTTTGTTATAAGATTTTGTTGTAACAGTTTTTTCAGTTTTGGATTGATTAAGAATATTTAAAAATATGTCATAAAAATTTTTCAGGGCAATTTCAGGGTCATTTGCGTTGGTGACATCTGTCCAGATTTGATTTCTGAACAAATTTTCCAACATATTGTAATTCATCTTTGTAACTGTAAATGTATTTTTTTGTAAATGTTTGTTTTATAGGCTTTATTTTATCAATATTAGTCATTATAGGGTAATGGTCTGTTACTGATGAATTAAGAACATACGAAGAATACTTTAAAGAGGTGGTATTAAGCTTTGCTCTGACAAAAATATGATCTATACATGAGCGTGAACCATTTGTTACTCGAGTAGGACTGTTTACTGCTGATAAAAATCCAAAATGATTTAAACTTGTAATATATGAATTAACAAGGTTATCTTCATAATCACACAGATTTATATTTACATCACCCATAATAATATGAATATGGTTCTGTTTTTTTGTAACTAAATAAGCTTCAATATCATCCAGAAAGCCCTGAATCTGAGTTGAAGGAGGCCGGTACAAACAGTTTATGCCAAATTTAATATTTTCTATTTGAAAAACAATTTCTGTAAGGGTTACTTTAGACTTTGGTAGCGTTATGTTCTGAAAGTTTGCATTTAAATTTGTTTTAACAAAAATCACAACCCCGTCGTTTTTATTAATGTGGGCCTTATTGTAAAACATTTCATAACCTGGAATGTTGTATACCTCATCAATATGCCAGCACTCGCTTAATATAATTATGTCAGTAAATTTTATTTTATATGCTTCTAAGAAAGTTAAAAAGTCATTAAAATTTTTACGAATGCTACGTATATTGAGATGCAACACATTGAGAAACTTATTATCTAAAGAAATTTTGTTGTATAAATTATCACAGTCAATCACTTCATGTTGAATATTGGATCTAAGTAAGTCAAGCTCATCTAGTATACCAGCTTCTTGTTGTTTATTAGCCATGACCATAGTCTATTTTACTTTTCAGCACACTCAGGAGATACTGAAATGACGGACACAAGGGATCATTCGAAGTATGTTCAATGTGGTATTTTAAATTGTATTTTTATTAGCGTTAATACAATTTTGGCACTGTTTTCTATTTTTTGGACAGTCTTTAACTTCATGTTCTTCAGCACAGAATTCACAAACTACTTTATTTTGACAGTCACTATTTTTATGATAAGGTTCCTGACACTTAAAACATCTCGGAATTGACAAATCTTCATAAACAGGACATCTTTCCCAGCCAATAAATACTTTTTTTGCATGCATAAATTTATGAAATAGACCTGAGTGAACATTCAAGAAAAATTGTTGAGGTATTATTATTATATTTTTTTTACTTCATACAAAATGCTTGTATGTGTGGATTTAAATGCGATTTTATAAAAAATGGTCCAAGATATCGATTCAAATATGATATACCTTTTTGTATAAAAGTGATAAAGAAATTAGGTGATTAAAACAAAATATCGAATTTATTACCTGTTTTAAAATGCATACATTAATTGGAAAAAAATCGTCGCAACCTGTATAACCTAATTACTAACCTCGTTTACCTATGGAAAGAAGCGTTACTGTAAGGTTATTTACGAGCCCAAATATTATTTGTACTAAGGCAACGGTTCAAAAGTTATATTTGAAATAAGCTTTTTACACCCACTTTAAACTTCAATTTCTCTCTAGTAAAGAGTGATAGAACTTTTTTATATGAAGTACCAACGTTATTTTGGCTTACTCTATCACCCTATCATTTATTACTTTACCTTTTTGGACATCCTGTATGTAATTTTAATGCAAAAAGGATGTGACAAGGTAAATTAATTTTAAGTTTTAAATGTTTGGAATGAAATTTGGATTAATTCTAATTTTGTAAACAGGGTTTGCATAAACTTTAAAAACATTATTTATCTCCAAGAGTAAAGTAGCTTTAGTTTTCATTTTTAAAATAGCATTTTGAATGAGTTTAATGTTACAAGGGTGTCAAAAATTTTCATATAACTTACTTTGGAGTTATTAAAATTAAATATTTTATATTTTTGTAATAAAATGATCTAAAAACTTTCATAATTTGCTTTTTAAACTCCTGCTTTTTTCAAATTCCTACACAACACAATTTTTTAGCTGAAAAGAATGTGATTAAGGTATTTTCGCCAAATTCTGGGGTTCAATAAAATGTTGTATTATTGTTTTTATTGACTGAAAACATTATTCTAAATACATTTTTCTAATTACATTGCTGCTTAAAAATAAAAAATAAAGGTAGTTTACTCTAAAGAAAAATCATGTTTTTGACGATTTTGCGAACTCTGTATAAAAAAATCAACATTTTCTCTTCTGTGAATCCTATTTTTTACAAGCAACAGCAATGGTGCAAATTCATATTCATAAGTTGCAACGTTAGAAAATTAGTTAACTTTATAGTCCCTTAATAGGATTTATTCGCAATTTCGTCTATGCAAAGTTTCAGAGGTATTTTAGCAAACATACAGAAATTAATTTAATAACATGTACTGTACACTTCTGCGTTACTACAGCCCAACGTCTCTGTACGTTAGCAAAGAGGTTTATTGTCGTGAAACGTAAAATCAGTTTCTTTTTTAATTATAAATTTTAATTATGTACAGGGTTTTTTATCAACAATCAAATCAATCATTATAACAGTTATAATATCAGTGTATAGACCACCTAAGGGAAGTTTAAATATTTTTTGTAAAAAAATTGAATCCATTCTCTCACAGATTGTTGATGAAAATAAGCATATTTTAATGGCCGGTGATTTTAATGTAGAGTTACTTGAACAAAACAAAGAAAAAACAGATTTTTATCAGTATTAGCCTCTTTTCAACTTTATCAAACTATTTTTGAGAATACTAGAATTACAAGCTTATCAAAAAGTTGCATAGATAACATTTTTACAAATATACCAGAGTGTAATAGAAGTAGTTATATTTTAAATACAATTATATCAGACCACACCGCCCAAAAACTAATTTTTAACATAAAAAAGAATAATAGTAACAAATTTAAACCAGTTTATCAAAGATTTTTACAGAAGAAAATAAAAAAGATTTATTCAAACTCTTAAAGACCAAGATTGGTCTGAAGTTTTTAGTGCAGAAAGGCGTAACGTAGATAAACAGTGGTCTTTATTTATGGAGTCTTTTATGCTTATTTTTTGTCAGAGTTTCGAGAGAAAACTAGTTAATAGAAAAATACAAAAGAAATCTTTGTATAAAGATAATGAAGAGATTAAAGTTTTGAGGAATAGACTGGATATACTTCTAACTCTAAAAAATGTAGATGATACATATAAAGAAACATATAAGGCTGTTAAAAAGGAGTATGATGGTCTATTGGTCAAAATTAGATCTCAAAAGTATCAGGATAGAATAAGTAGATCAGATAATAAGAATAAATGTATGTGGTCTATTCACAATGAGATTACTGGTAAGACAAAAACAGATAATACAATGATGACAGGCGATCCTAAAGATATATCAGATAAATACAATAACTTTTATTGAACATTGTGCCAGAACTTTTAAAAAATGAAGATAAAATGAAATGGGATACAAAAATAAAAATAATAATAAATCAATGTATCTTAGACCAGTCAGTGAAAAAGAACTCCTTTATTTTTCAACAAAAATTAAAAATAAACATAGCAGTGGGGATGATGAGGTACCTACCAGCCTAATTAAATTCTGTATGCCAGTCATCATTAAAGTTGTCTGTTATATAATTAATAATTCGATGCGAGAAGGTGTCTTTCCTAATCAATTAAAGCTAGCGGTCATAAAACCTCTCTATAAAAAGGGAGATCCCGAGATACAAGATAACTATCGACCGGTCAGCCTTCTTCCAGGTTTCTCAAAGATATTTGAACTAGTTATGTGTGATCGGTTGGTCGGATTTGTAAAAGAATGCGGTCTTTTAACAGACAGTCAGCACGGGTATTGGGAAAAAGATCAACTTATACCGCATTGTTTCAATTTACGAAAGCCATCTTGAGACATCTGGAGGAGGGAAGGTTGGCGATGGGGATATTTTTGGATTTGTCAAAAGCATATGACTGCCTGGATAGGGAATTACTATTAAAAAAGTTGGATTTATATGGTATAAGAGGAAACGCATTAAAATGGCTACGATCCTATTTAACAGAAAGAACTCAAAGGGTAGAAATTAAGAATGAGGGCATGTCTTACAAATCAGAAATTTTAAAAAATACAGTTGGTGTGCCTCAAGGAAGTATTTTAGGCCCTATCTTATTTATCATGTTTATAAATGACCTTCATCTAGAAATAAGTCATCCTAATATTGACCTTACATCTTTTGCAGACGACACTAATTTACTTGTAACAGGAAAAGAAATTCCTGAATTGCTTAGCGAGGCAAACGATATATTTTTAAAAGTTAATGTGTGGTTTAAAAAAAATAGGTTACTTGTAAATAAGGAAAAAACAAATATGCTTCTTTTTAAAACAAAACTAAATAAAAAAGAAAAACCTGATTTCATAGAAATAGAACAGTTTCAATATTTATTACAGCAAAAAACAAAATTTTTGGGTTTACATATTGACGAATTTCTAGATTGGTCAAGTCAGATTGAAAATCTTTCTGCAAAACTTAATAGGGTCTGCTATTGTTTGCGTATAGTCTCAAAATATATTAATGAATATGCATTAAGAACATTGTATTTTGCGAACTTTGAGTCTCTGTTGAGATATGGAATTATTTTTGGGGGCTAATTCAAGCATTCAGCATATTTTTGTTATACAGAAGCGATTAATACGAGCAATATATAAGATGCCTTTCTTAGAGTCATGTCGAAATGTGTTTAAATCAAAGGGAATACTAACAATTTATGGGCTTTATATTTTCGAAAATATTATGTTTTTTTATAAAAACAAGGAAAGATTTGATACTAGTAGCAATCATACATATAATACCCGAAGATTTGATGTAAACTACCCTAGACATAGACTGGCATTGTTTGAGAAGAGTCCGTACTATATGGGGATAAAGTTATACAATAAATTAAGCAGAGAAATAAAAAATTCTGTGAATGAAAAAATTTTTAAAAGAAAAGTAAAGACATTGCTTATAAACTTGGAACCGTATAGTATTAATGACTTTTTAGATATGTAAGTTGTAATTATGGTTGTGTATATTTCTTCAATGCGATTTTTTGTGTAAAATAATTGACGTCATTTCATTTCATGTTTATTTGTATATTTTTATAAGTAAATGTAATTTGAAATAAAGAAATTTATTATTATTATTATTATTATTATTATTTTATTTATATTTTGCCAACCAATTTTAACTATAACCCAGAAGAAAAAAAACGTCCTATACAAAAGTTTCATACTTTTTATCTATTTATCTTTTATGCACGACAAAAGAAAGAAATGAATATTAAAAACTCAAGAATAATAAAAGTGTAATCTTACACTCTGTATATTATGTTAACATTAAAAAGGTATTTTATTATTATTTTTTTAAATACCGTATTTGATATATTTTTCCTTATTAGTTTCTGCAAATAATCATTCAAATCCGAATACAATTCCATTATATCTACAGTCTCAGCTTCGTGCCGTAGGTAGATATAATTAAAATTATATCTACTTTTTTCAGATTTAAGTGGTCATATTTGAAACACTAATAAATATTAAAATTAAAATTATATATATATATATATATATATATATATATATATATATATATATATATATATATATATATATATATATATATATATATATATATATATAAAAGTGAATGGTTCTTGAACCTTGATATAAATACATTAATAAAAGGTAAAGTTCTTTGGGCATATGGCTCATTAATGACTGTAAGAATGAATAAATAAATAATAACCTGTAAGAATTTGGCTACCATGGTTGGTTGTTTAAAAATTACAGAGTCTCCAAAGAAAATGGAATACCCCGGGCCCGACCAAGACGGCGACACGTGTTTCGTCTTCGTTAAGCCTTGTCATAGCCGCTTGTCGATAGACACCTTGATGATGCCCCGATTGACTATAAATATTCTTTCTGTATCATAGAACTAACAAATATAGACAACCGGTGCCATCTCGCCAAGAAATTTAAAAACAACCAGCCATGGCATCGAGAGGTTAAAGGTGGTAGGTAAAAGTGCGCCATCTATTTGTATATGGCAAAAGTTAAGTATGCAACATACTGGCGGCCAGTTTATTTATGGTTTGTTGTCATAACAGTATGTTGCATACCTAACTTTTGCCATATACAACTAGATGGGCACTTACCTACCTGGCACCGGTTGTCTGGCCTCGATATGGCAAAAACGAAAATTTTTTGACCATATCGATTTTATTTTTCTGACTTTATTTGAAGAGATATAAAAAAACTAATAACACTTTTTCATTTTCACTTTTTCGCTACTACATGATGGTATTTTTAGATTTTATACCCGACGTTTCGTTTCAACTAACCAGAACTAACCATCATCAACTTTATCTTTTTATATGGCTCGAAAAATAGTACACCCTGTATCTAATTCCATTTTTATTATAAATTCAACGATGTATCACATGTCACATTTTAATTTTTAGTTAAAAGAAAAATAGCATTTTTCTATTTTTTTTAAGTTATTTTCTAAGTAGGCCTTGCAAACAAATGCTTGAACGTTAATACCTGTTACCGTATCTGTAACATACCTTAATATCATTATAAAATAGTATTTGTCTTTATTACCCTGCTTGTCGAGTTGTTGTTTTTAGAGCAATTGTTCTTATTGTTATTGTTGTCTCTATTATTGTTTATTGGTGAATAGCTTATTGCATTATTACAGTCGAATATGCAAGATGGCCATTATAGCCATGAAGATAAGTTGGACATGCTAACATGCTACATTTTGTGCTGCAAAAATAAATGAAGGTATTATTTCTGCAGTTAATAAATTATGGTAAATACATGGACCTGGTATTTTAGTTCCTAAAATTCCACACCACATATTAAACCCAAAACGTTCTTGATGTTTCGATATTTTCTTAACACGCGGATATGGTTGAGCCTAGTAATGCGTATTGCTTATAAAGATAACAATAAGAACAATTGCTCTAAAAACAACAACTTGACAAACAGGGTAATAACGACAAATGCTATTTTATAATGATAATTAATTATGTTGCAGATACGGCAACAGGTATTAACGTCCAAGCATTTGTTTACAAGGCCTACTTAAAAATAACTTTAAAAAATAGAAAAATGCAATTTTCCTTTTAACTAAACATTAAAATATGACATGCGATACATCGTTGAATTTATAATAAAAATGGAATTAGATACAGGGTGTACTTTTTTTCGAACCATATAAAAAATAAAGTTGATGATGGTTAGTTCTGGTTAGTTAAAACAAAACGTCGGGTATAAATTCTAAAAATACCATCATGTAGTAGCTAAAAAGTGCCAATGAAAAGTGATATTAGTTTTTTTATATCTCTTCAAATAAAGTCAGAAAAAATAAAATCGATATGGTCAAAAAAATTTCGTTTTTGCCAAATATCAAATTAAATGATTGTGATGTGTTTGAAAAGTTTTTTAAAAGACTTTTCTAATGGTGTAATAAAAGTGTTCATTTTAGAAAAAACAAAGTTAACCTTTTTTTATTCTTAAGTTTTTGATGTTCATTTGTTCCTTTTGTTATGCCGAAAAATAATAAATGAAAAAGTATAAAAAGTTTTAAACTACATTTTTTTTCTATTCCTTTTGGTTATAGTTAAAAATGGGTGGCAAAATATTAAAAACTCGTAAACCACTCTTCAAAAAAATGTCGGACCCTAAGATGTGATCAAGGCCGACGAGAGCTGTGACTGGTTCTGGTACAGGCCCCCTTAATGGTAAAATAAAGTTGTACCGCAAAAAAATAATTTTGGGTTAAATGTCTAACGATATACGAGCAAAATGAACTGCAGTGTACAAGACATAACTTTTAAAGAAAATTAGATACCGTCATTATTTTTGCTTTAAATTATTTTTTTGCTAATAATGTTGAAAAAATAAAAAAAAAAATAGCTAATTTACTTTTACAAGCAGTGATAGATATATTCCATTTTTTTAAAATAAATAATACCATACATTTCGTAATTTCAGATTTTATTGTGATATACCAAAAATAATAAAATTTTATAATCATTTTATATGAAAACACCTTTATATTATTTTATTTTATTACTCTAGATGGCAGTACTAATATACCACTAATTTATTTTCTCTTTAATTTTATAAGGCCACTGAGCGGTGCCATCTCACCAAGAAATTTAATAACAACCAGCCATGGCATCAAGAGGTTAAAGGTGGTAGGCAAAAGTACGCCATCTAGTTGTACATGGCAAAAGTTAGGTATGCAACATACTGTTATGCCAACAAACCATTTCTTTGGAGACTCCGTAATTTTTTAAACAACCAACCATGGTAGCCGAATTCTTACAGGTTATTATTTATTTATTTTTACTGTCATTATTGAGCCATATGCCCAAAGAACTTTTCCTTTTATTAATGTATTTATATAAAGGCTCAAAAACCATTCATTTATATATATATACTTTGTTTTATGATTCTTTGACCAAAAATCATAAATTTATAAGAGTAATTTTTCTTGAATTTAGGTCAGTTAAATAAATATTAAAATGGTTCAAAATGTCATATTTTATTTTTTTGATAGTTGAATGCTCAAAGGAGCTACATAAATTTTCGGCACATGGGTTTTTCAAACATTAAAACTATAACAAGAATGCTGATGTTATATAAATTTAAAAAATCGTTTTATACGAAAAACATACCTTAAGTGCAATAATCCATATATAAAAACAATACACAAAACAACAAAAAATACACAAAACTATTTAAAAACACCCTTTATATTATGGCCACAATACGTGTTCTAACTAAATTTTGGGGATTCAAGAAGTGGAATCTACATGTTACTAAAGTTGGTAATATCTATTTTATCATTTATTGAATTATTTGACTTTTGTATTGCTATCATTTCGAAAAACTAGTTTTTTAAAATTAATTTTAGATTTCAAAATTTTTGTGTTTTTAAATTTAAAACGGTGATTATTTGTTCTTTCGTGATAAGTCAAAGATGTTTTGTTCTTTTTGTCGTATTTAGGACCTTTTAGTCTATTTCCAGAGTATTGACTTGTTTGTCCGAAAAATGTAGCTTTGCAGTTTCCACATGGGATTTCATAAACAATGTTCCTTGTTTTTTTCTTTAGGTGTTCTAGATTTTAATTCTGAAAAGTTTTTTGCCAAAAGATTATGTGTTTTGTGGCAGACTTGTAAATTGTACTTCCCGAGTAGGTGCTGAAACTGTTGAGATAATCCAGTAACATATGGCAGGGAAATGTACCTTTGAGGCTTATTTTTAGGTTTTTTTTGTTAAATTTTCCGAGTTGTAATATTTGTTTATTCTATTTTTAAAAATTTTGTTTATTAAATCCATTGGATAGTTGTTAAGTTGTAAAGCATTTTTTGCTTTTTGAATACATTTCTTACGAAACTCCGGATCAGATAGTCCTATAGATCTATCGGCAAGCCCTATAACAACTGATTTTTTTTGTGAAATCGGGTGGTTTGATTTAAAATTTATGTACCTCGAGGACCATGTCAATTTTGTGTAGGTAAATCTGCACCAATATCTTTGTTTAAATACTATATTTATTATAAAATAACTCTTATCCGGTAAACTGATGGATAAAAGTCGCTTCCTATTTGGATCTTGGACTATTTCGAAATTCAATTTTGGTGGCACTTGCAATAAACCAAAGTTTATTTTTACAATGATAAAAATCATGTTTAATAAATAACTACAAAAAATCGCATAAGCCCGTTTTTATTATTATTTGGTTTTTAATAAATCGATAAAAATGGTGCAAGATTCGATTTTTCCTAACGCCATTTTTTTAAAATAATTAAAAGTAGGTATAGCGTGTATGTAGACCATGTGTTTGCTTAGACTACCTGTAGTTTCAATTTTAATAAAAATATACAGGGTTTTCCATTTAAAGTAGCAAAGTTGAGAGCACTTCCGGCGAAACCGAAAATGCCACAGAAAGGCTGAAATATTAAAAATCTGCATCTTATCCAACCATATATTCTAACAAAATTTTAAAATCTTTTAACACTTCTGAAGAAAATTACAGGCTTGCTAGTAATTTTGTGGGCACCCGGTAGAAAACCTGTGAACTAAAAACTGCTGAGAGCTACATTAAATATTATGGACCTAATGTTATAAAAAATTAGCTAAATGGTCTAAATAAAGGCATCTTTGTCATTTAATCGTTAAACGCTTTTTTTTAAATAAATAAATTAAAAAAATAGATAGATCATTATTCAACAGTTAAAAAAAATATATTTAAAGGTACTAAAAATCCGCTGGCAGAAATCTTACGTATTATTTTTTTAACAAAAAATAATCCAGGATTTTATTGGTGAAGAATCGATACAGTTTGGCTTAATTAACTGACCTAGTTTAATAAAGTTTATTTTTAAAATATAAACTAATTAAAACCAACGATAATATAACCAAAGTAAATTAAAATAGGTAAATTACTCTTTGACATTGGTAACATTTCTTTGATGCACCGACCAAATTTTCTCAACAATGGTCGGTTTTATTATAAACGGAATTAAATTTTCTTCTTTTTTTCTTTTCAACACAAAACTACTTATCCGGCTTCTTATTTGCCCATTCCCAAAGGCATTTTTCTTGGGGTTTGTACCAATTTTCCTAATTATAAAATATTAGCCAGGCAAAGCCGCTAGAATGGTAAAAATGTACCTAGATAACTTAACACGTTCGCTACCGAGGGTCATTTTGTGTTTCGACCCCATAAACCACTTTATTATTTTTTGTAAAATTACTTTCTTTTGATGTTTATTGAAGTGTTAATTAGTTGTAGTGTTGGAATTTAACATATTTGAGTGTTTATTTAACCCGACTCATATATGAGTCGGTGGTCCATTTTATTAATTTTTTTTTAAATAGACCTGGCTAGCTAGATATAGGTATTTACTAACAGTATATAGGTACATTTTTGATATCAAAAATCGTTAATAAAAAAATATATTCTAAGAATCTAAAAACTAAACTAAAATCTAAAAAAAAAAATATATTTCTTGTACAAAATTTTTGGCAAAAGACTACATAATTTTTTTATCTAAATATCTAAAAAAATAAGTAAAAGAAAATTTGCTTCTATGATATCTTTGACATAAAAAACTAAACAAAAATATATTCTAAATATCCAAAAAATGAACTAAAATAAATACTATACTTATACTAAATGCTACACCCAGACCACCTGACACACATACGAGCCGAAGCATTACACAGACCGTGTTTTAAAACAAAACCGCTACAGGAAACCCCGAATTTTTAAACTTGCATTTAGTATTATAATGTAGCCGGCTCACATTTGAGCCGGCGGTCTATTTTAAAAATTGTACTGGCTCATATATGAGCCGCTTGGTAGCGAACGTGTTAACAGAAAACAATAAGAACCTAGGTAAAACAGAGTATGAATAAAATAAAATAAACTGAAACATTCAAAAAGTTAACTTAAAGTAAAGTGAAGCAATGACATAACATTTTTGGGCCCTGTTTGTCAATAGGTTCATTTAGTAAATAAGTCCTCTACCTAATTTATTTTTTAAGTTAAAACATAAAAGTTATTTATACTTTAAAACAACTAGAAAACTATCGTCCTGTAAAACTTTTCTTAATACAAACTCGAGCTAATTCACTTGGCATATGGCAACGCAAGAAGCAATAAGGCCAAAGAAAGAAGCACATATATGTATGTGCAGTTATGAGAGTTAAAAAAGAAACGTATATTATTTAAACGTCAACAACCGACAAAGTGTATGGTTTCTCCGTGGCATGCATAGATAACCTCCATTTAGATCCGCAGTGGCAAGAAGCATTTTTCGGATTTTTATGACCTCGCGCAGTGGGTAGACGAACATGCGCACTTAAAAGCCGTGGCAAAATACAAACGTCGGCACCCCTTACTCCTCGTCCGCGGTCTGACCGTAACGCTCATTAGCTACCGTACTTCGAACAGAAAACCAGGACGCCGTCAACAAATTATTTTCTATAATGCGGAGAGTTTGTTTAGGGCCGGGTGCGTTTACCCTCAACTGGCTTGCGCACAAACCGGTGTTTTCGCCCATGAAATGTAACTTTTGTTTGGCGCAGGTTGTAACATTGGCAATCCATCGAGATCAGTGGTGGCATGCGGTGGTTAGCGAATGGCATGTATGAAAATTCGCCAGTATCGCTTGGTTAAAAATAGGATTTCAAAAAATCTAGATTGGGTAAAGAAAAACTAACTGGCTAAATTGCAATTAAACGCATTTGTCTTAAGCGTGTATTCAGTTAGCGAATGTATACGGTCGCACAGCAAAAAAACGTATGCGTTCGGTAAGTGTCAACGTGAATGGACATGGACAGTTATGACAAAGCATTTTTTTGATACACCAACCCAATATTCCCAACAAGTGTTGGTTATATTATAAACGGAACATTTTCTTTTCTATAACACGAAACTATTTATCCGCCTTCTTATTTGCCGATTCCCAAAGGCATTTTTCTTGGGGTTTGTACCAATTTTCCTTATTATAAAATATTAGCCAGGCAAAGCCGCTGGAAAGGTGAAAATTTACCTAGCTGACTCGGGAAAACGAAACGAACTTGAATAAAACACAAGTCTGGAAATTGCTTTTCAGACGTACAGGAATTTCTGCAAACTGATCGTTGTTTTTTCGGTGAATTATTTAGTGTAGGTTTTCGATGGTTTGGAATTGATAGAATATCTTAAAAGGCATGTTTTTTACTACAAATTGAATGAGATTGATAGTTTCATTGTAAACTGAAAAGAAAATGTGGTGAAGAACCTATAGTTTAAAATAACGTAGAATTCCGAAGGTAAAATAAACAATATAAACTTATAAATAAAAGTAGTATTTTTTTAAAGAACTAACTCTTTAATATAACCCTATATTAATAAACTAAAAAGAACATATGCTGCTTATTTCATCTGAACATATTAAAAATTCAACAATTAGAATTTATTTAATTAGGTTATACAGGGTTATTCTAAGGATAATATTTTCCACACAGTATAAAATGCAAGAAAATAAAAATAAATTGCAAATAAAGTTATATCAGAAAATGCTTTATTTTTGAGATACATTTTAGTAGGTGGTAGAGGAGCTTTCCTCGCCTGAGGAGGTACCACCCCACTCACCCTTTAAAGGACCCGTGAAGTCCTAACGGACGTTTCTGGGTTCTGGGTGAGTGAGTCAGTTTTCCTTCTTCCTTCTTTTTCTTTTTCTTCTTTCACCCCAAAATTATGTAAAAATGATGGCGGCACACCTGGGAGTAAAACATTCCGGAGGTAAAATACCCCTCCATTCGGATCTCTGGGCGAGGGGTGCATCCGGGGGCCATCATCGAAAGGTTTGATTTCCTTTGCACATATATGTGGGCTTAACACCAATATAAACTCCGTTCACCATCACCTTGAGTCATCTAAGCCCCACATACTGTTTCTTATGGAGACCCAGATAAGTTCTAAAACTTCAACCAGCCACCTTTTTTCCCAGGCTACGAACTTATTTCGTCTTTTCGCCCACATGGGGGCGTGTGTGTTTACATTCTCAACAATCTGGCTTGTGCTCGAGTTTCTAATCTTGAATCGGGTAGGCCCGATGTCCATGGCTCAAACTTTCCCTTAGGTCTTCTACTAAATTTATCTGTTGTTTGTACCGATCTCCATCTGACAATTCCTATGTCGAATTCTTTGACTTTCTTTCAACAAAGATCGACAGTATCATTTTAACTGGACAAGCCCCGAAGTTCCCATTTCGTTCGTTCTTTTATCCCTAGAGTTTCTAGACTGTGGAACCTACTGCCAGCGGAGGTCTTTCCTTCCCCCCAAATTTTCAAGTTTTTAAGTCCCGTGTTAACAAACTTCCTCTTACCCTGCTTAAGACACCCACGGTACGTTAGTATTTAGGCTTTCAGCCTTCGTGGATTGTCCAAAGATAAAAAAAACAGAGTGTAAAAGTTTTAAGGAGAAAATGCCCTTTTTGTCATAAGTTTTTTTCCACTTTAGATATTTTCACAAAATTTAAAACACTTCTTTTAATCATAAAATTACATTTTTTGCTGTATAAATTAAAAAAAAAAGTACCAGAGACGTTTAAACAAGATTGGTACTAAATCTTTTTAAAGAAAAAAAAGAATCATTGCATCAATATTTTTTTAACTTACATACATTGGAGCTAATTTGATTTCTTTATATTTTTCCATACCTCAAACTCTGTTCGTTTAAAAAATAAAAGCCATTTCCATAAATGGCAAAAATGGGTAAAACCTAATATGGTTTTTTATTTGTAAGTTTTTTGATTGTGCAATAAAGGCCAACAAACTTTGACATTAAAGTTGTAGTAATGTAAGTATTTCACCATAATTAAATAAAAAAATTAGACAAAAACGAATTTTACATACAAAACACCATTATAGCCATGCATTAAAATGGCTTTTATTTTTTAAACGAAAACGTTCGTCGTACGGAAAAGTACTAAGAACTCCAAAGTAAATGAGTCTTTAAAATATAATATTGTTAAAAAAGCAGTGGCGTACTATTTTTTTGTACAAAAAATTCAGTACAAATCTTATTCGAACGCAACTGGTATATTTTTTTAACTATTACACCAAACAATTTAATTTAAAGGTTAAAAGAAGTATACCAAATTTTGTGTGAAGTGATAGGAAAGTTATGATAAAAAGGCACTTTTTTCCTAGAATTTTAACACCCTGTATATCAGAAAGATAGCATTTTCGGTAGAGTCCGACCGAAACTGGTTTTTCGGCTAAAACCAAAATTTCGGCTATGACTTTAGTTTCGGTCGAAACTGAAACCGAATCTCACGTGGTCAAGTAAAGAATACTGAAATTTAAAATTTGGAGCTTATATACACTTCTTTTGGGAGGGGGCAATTTAAAAAAATTGATGATAAAAAGGCCTTGCTATTAAAAATCATTTCATTTTATTTATTTTCATAGTTTTTAGATAGTTCATAGATAGTGTTGCCGCGAGAAACGCAGTTAGGCGAGCGCACGACAACTTCCAAAATCAGTTTCGGTTTGTGCCGCCAAAACTTGATTTTTTGCCCGAAACTGGTCAAAACCGAAAATAACATTTTGGTTGGACACTTATTTTCGGTCATAATTTTATTTAAAAAATGGGCTTATTTTCTTGCATTTTATACTGTGTTAAAAGGAAAAAACCATCCTAAAAATAGCCCTGTATAATCATTGGTGTTATTTTTAACCCCTAAACGACATTGAATCGTAAATTGGTTGACAATAATATTTTAGATAATTCCTAATATAAAAAACTATCAGAATGTTTTAAAACAGCTTTTTTGTCGTTTTATTTTCAGACGAAAACCTAATAAACTTTTATACATACACGACGATATTATTAAAAGACTTGGGACATTTTAAGCACATGTTCCTCGCTATAAAATGGCGTCTCTTGATATATTTCGGTTAAATTTGCTGCGAATAATAGAGTTCCAAAGCTCGAAAATTGGAACATTTAGAAAATTTCAGGGAAAATTTGCTCGGGCTAGTTGATTTCATAAATTTTTGGTGTTGCAGTTTTCCTAGACTTTTTAAACGGTTTATAAGAGCCATTTCACGAGTTTATGATGAGAATTTTCAGATTTCTAAGAAGTTCGGGCTTTAAGGACACTTTAAAGTGGTGTTGGAATATTACGGAAAATTAAAAAAGGAATTTAAACTTACTAGTAAAATATTAAATATTAAAAAATAAAACCTTTATTCTTCAGTTAAATACTACAAACATACTTTATAATTTGTTTTTCTGGTAGCTCAGTGGACAGAGCTTTCAACACGGAAGACTCAGGTTCGATCACCAGCGGAAAAGATATTTTTAGGTTATAATTATAAAAATGACGTCCTACGGCGTTGTCTAAAAGGTTCTGCGAAATGCAAATTGCATGTTTCAGTGCTTGGACAACGTTGATGAAACAAGGGAATCATGCGCTAAATATCTAATAACCCGTTACCCGTTTAGTAGTTTGGTACTTTAACACTAAGTTCTCGTAATGTCTTAAGAAAGATACAGAAGGATCATTTTTTGCTGTTTTTTTTTATTATGTTTTATTGATTAGATGATCATTAAATAATGGTTAGGGATCCTTGGAGCATTTTTCCAAGTCACTACTAACAAGCTAATTTTTCGTGATTAGCTTTATTTTGACGAATGCCAAACTTTTTTCCTTAGTGGTAGCAGAAATAAAATGTGTTGATTTGACAAATATTAAAAATTTATTACAAACGAGGTTTTCTCTGTTATTTTTAAGATAACTATCTAAATCAACCGAAAAAATATTTGTCTTACAAAATGTAAGGTTTCATCAAAGGGTCTCCTACCACCAACATGTATGGTTAACGATGTCGTAAAAATAAATATAATTTAACACTCACATTGATCTACAAATTGCAAGGTCCATCATCTTGGTTTTTTTTATATTAATCAAATCAACATATTTAATCTCTGCTACCCCTGTATACACAAATACAAAAATTGTTGTAAGGAAAAAATTGGTCGTCCCGTCAAAATGAAGCTACCCACGAAAAATGATCTTGTTAATAAGGACTTGGAAAAATGGTCCAGGAATCCCTAACTATAATACAGTAGGTCAAAATTTTTATATCTAAAAAATTGAAATAATTTGGTTTTTACTAAAGGGCCGTCAATACAGGGTGTTTCCTAACTACAATACGAAACTTTGAAGGGTGTTATTTTATGAAAAAAGTTTCTATGAACATGTATGTCAAAAATGCTTTAGTTTTAATATACAGGGTATTAAGGTTAAAAAAATCGGTATTTACAGGGTGTCCGACTATGCCGGGTGACAACGAAATTACTATCCAGCAATTTATTTTCTTTAGTGCAATTGTATAGCTTTTAAATTTAGGGACGTTATATTGTATCGCTGAATTCCAATTTTAGATATAGTAGCATCTATGTATTCGTTGAGTTGCACAACGTGAGGTGGGATCAAATCCTGCTGAGGCCAAATACTTATTTATAAGTTGGTCGGAAATTTAGTGGTTAGCTCAACACCAGACGGACAAAGTGCAAAATGTATCGACGCTGAAGGCCACCAAAGGACCAGGGCGCCGGAACACACTTTGCCGTGTCCTGCGCAACCGTATACATGCGGACTCCACTCAGTTGGTAGGTTCAGTAGTGCCCCCTGGGTGAGGACGAGGTCTTAAGTTGTAGCTCATAGGACCGTGGTTCGGAACCCATGTTAAGCTGTAGGTCCCGTCTGGCTGACATCACCCAGACGTAAAAGACAGGGTGCACAATAAGCCGAGCGGCTTCAGTGCATGGGTTATCCCGGCCCTATTCTAATCTAATATCTAATCTTATCTATGTATAACTTCCTGTTTAACCAAAAGTAATATAAACTTACTCATTTTAAATGAAAGACCCTGTATATTTTTAGAATTTTAATTTTTCAGGTCATTTTTGATACAAAACTGTAAATATATTTAAATACTAATTTTTTGGTTTTGGAGAAAATGGCATTTCAAAATGTCCAAACAGCCGCACAATATGCAGTTTTAGATGGAAACAAATAAATATCACAAAAATTTAAAGTGCTTAAAATATTTCTTTTAAAATATTCCACCTTTATAGGCCATTATGATACTACTTCCTGTTCATCCGGAAATAATGTAAAATTTGAACTTCTAAGTATGATAACCCTGATAATTTAAATAGGGCCCAGAGAAAACGGCGTTTAAAAGGTCCAGACGACGACACAATATTCATGAAACTGTTTATTGTAAGGTCATTCGAACCATTTTAATTTGTTTTCTCTAAAAATAAAAGAGATAGATTATTGGTCTACAAAAGTTTTTATGTCAGGAATGACTAAAAATTAAATTTTAAAAATAGGCGGGGTGTTTAAAATATTAAAGTTTTTATTACTTCCGGTTAAACCGGACATTTCAGAAATACAAAAACAAAATAGTCATTTTCCGAAATAAAGCTACTTTACAGAAGTAAATAGAGACATTAAAGGTCTACGTTATTGAAGACTTTTAGTATTAAATTAACAACTACAGGGTTAATGGCATATTGGATATTTATATATTGTTTTCCAAAACTACTCATCCGAATTCTGCAAACCCGCAGACTGATGGGCGGCCAGTTTCCTTATGGTTTGTTGGCATAACAGTATGTTGCATACTTAACTTTTGCCATATACAACTAGATGGCGCACTATTACCTACCACCTTTAACCTCTCGATGCCATGGCTGGTTGTTTTTAAATTTCTTGGTGAGATGGCACCGGTTGTCTGTATTTGTTAGTTCTGGGATACAGAAAGAATATTTATAGTCAATCGGGGCATCATCAAGATGTCTATCGACCAGAAGCGGCTATGACAAATCTTAACGAAGACGAAACACGTGTCGCCGTCTTGGTCGGGGCCGGGGTATTCCATTTTCTTTTGGAGACTCCGTAATTTTTAAACAACCAATCATGGTAGCAGAAATTCTTGCAGGTTATTATTTATTTATTTATTTTTACAGTCATTAATGAGCCATATGCTCAAAGAACTTTACTTTTTATTAATGTATATATATATATATATATATATATATATATATATATATATATATATATATATATATATATATATATATATATATATATATATACAGTGTGTCCCAAATTGGTGATGGATTTATTGGGATCTCGAAAACCATAGGAGATAGAGAAACGGTTAAATGGGAAAAGTTTTAGGCAATTTTATGGGTAACATCATGCCGCTTACATAGTGAGTCTGGCTGTTCAGGTTTTTGAGATATTTTCAAAAAACTGAAATGTTGCATTTTTGAAAATAGGCTGTAACTTTTTTATTTACCAAAGAATTATGTAAAGGAAAATGAGGAACGTGATAATAATATTCGCCAATATTTTAATGAGAACCCAACAAATTCAACAAGGACAGCCGACAGAGAAATACATATTCCAAAATCTACAGTTCATAGGGTTTTAAAAAAGAACAAATATCACCCATACAAACCCACAATAGTTCAAGGCTTACAAGAAGGTGATTATCCTAGGAGAGTGACATTTTCGAACTGGTACGTAAACAAATGCCGTGAAAATCCCAATTTTTATACCAATGTTATATGGACCGACGAGACAAGATTTAATAACTGTGGCGTATTTAATCGGCATAATAACCATCATTGGACGACAGAAAATCCAGAGTTACGAAACCAGCGAAGGCGAAGCAAATAAGATTCGGATTTAATGTATGGTGTGGCATTTTTGGTAAGAAAATATTTTCTTGAAATCTTTTCTCAACGTCTTACATAAATCAAGATAGTAATTTTTAAAATCCTACCAATACCTACTTGATAACCAGATAGTTATTGATTAACAATTAATTAATTAATTAATTGATAATAATTATTGTCAAAGGTATACCTACTTAAGTAAATTCGTCTTTTAGGAAATCGACTTATCGGCCAATTCATATTTGATAAGACCCTCACTGGTACAAGGTACCTTCAGATGCTTCAGAACCAAATAATTCCGGCTATTAGGGCAATTATTCCAGCAAAACAATTAAACAGGGTTTGGTTTCAGCAAGATGGCTGTCCGGCCCACAATTCCAGGGAAGTGAAATTATTTTTAAATACTGTATTTGGCGAAAGAATTATTTCTAATACTGGCCCTGTACATTGGCCTGCCCGGTCTCCAGACATTACCCCTTTAGATTTTTATCTATGGGGGTATGCTAAAAACGAGGTTTACGGAATTTGATCCTCCCGAAAGTAGAGAAGTACTTGAACAGAGAACGAGGGATGTCTTAGGCACGATCAATCGTAATACGTTAAATCGCGTATCAAGAACGGTTTTTGCAAAATGTCAAAAGTGTATTAATAAAAACGGCCAGCATTTTTAACATTAATGTGTTAAATATTTAATTTTTAAGTTTAAAGTTTCTTTGCGTTGTGTATCATTGTTTTTGACGTTCATTAATAAAAACCTATTATAAAAAGATTCTCTTGATTTACCAATATGTTTTATTCGATTTAATTTTAACCTCTATGCGTTTAAGTTCTATTCCGTGTTGTTTTTTAGAGTGTTTTTTATGCAACGTTGCCTATTTTATCAAGATTTCTTTCTTTCTCTTTTCATCACTTAAATTACATTTTTTAGCAAAATGTGATACATCACTGAATTTGTAATTTTTGCTTTAAACGATGATGTAAAAATCCAATATGGGCGCCATAAGAAAAAGAAAGCTGATGATGGCTCCAGAAAACTGAAACGCGGCGAAAAAAAATTGACCACACAGGTGTATTCTACTTCTACATAAAAAGTTGCTTTAAAAATGTTTTCACAGATTTTAAAAATTTTGATAAATAAAAAAGTTAGAGCCTATTTTCAAAATGCAACATTTCAGTTTTTTGAAAATATCTCAAAAACCTGAACAGCCAGACTCACTATGTAAGCGGCATGATGTTACTCATAAAATTGCCTAAAACTTTCCCCATTCAATCGTTTCTCTATCTCCTATGGTTTCCGAGATCTCAATACATCCATCACCAATTTGGGACACACTGTATATATATTATATATATATATATATATATATATATATATATATATATAGAGAGAGAGAGAAAGAGATATATGAAGAGACATATATTTTTACTTTAACACATAAATAATATAGCCTTTAATTTCAATTGTTACTGTTGTAAGTACCTTTAATTTGAAAAAAGATGGCGGTAAAACTATACAGTTATTACTTCAAAAAAAGATGTGATGTGATGATGTGAAAAGTAGTAAATAGAGTGTCATAGTACTTGAAATGGCATTGCTTATTTAAATAAATAAAAATATGCCAGGTGTTCCATTTAAATAAAAAGTTAAGGTCAACTAAACTAAAAGTAACTAGAAACAACCGAATCCATAAAATATATTTTTTTGGGTGATATACCTATATACTAATTTTTATTTCAATATTAAAAAAAAGTTACAGGGGCCAAATACAACAGGTATTTAGGGTTCATTTTCTCGGAAACTACTAAAATGATTTTGAAAACTAAAGTCTGTTGAGGAGAGAATTTAGAAGCCCTTTTTCCTTTTTTTTTCACGTTTGTGTTGGTGGAGGAAGGGATAACCCTGGACACGTAAATTTTGACAAAAAAATCTGTCTATAATTGTAGAAGTTACGGAATTATAAAGGGTGGCTCATTTTAATTGAAATGCAACGAATACAGGTTGATTATTTTTAAGTCGGCACTTTTTCCGCTGATTAACGTGCTGCCAACAAAAAAATCAATTGAACATCTTGTTTTTGATTTATTGCAAAAATATACTTTTTTAATGAAACACCCTAAATAGTATATCACCATTAGGTAGATCTATCAAAAAGCGTTTAAAATAGTTCTTATGTGTTATACCGAATTTTAAATAGTTTCGTAAGTATGGCCTACCTCGGGAAATTGATCGAAAACTGGTCTTTTAAAAATAGAACACCCTGTAAATTGCATCACCACTAAAAAAGATATTTTAAAGAGCTTTAAGAAAATACTACATTTAATATATCTATCTTCTATAGTTTTGAAAATAAGGCCATTCAAATCCAAAAAATAGTAGACATTATCTTCGACATTAAACTTACAATAATTAGTGCTTATACCTTGGAGCTGTAGATATAATGAAAATTTACCATAATTTTCATTGGACAGCCATATTTTTAAAACTATAAGACATAGACATATCAAATGTGATATTTTTCTAAAGCTTTTTAAAATATCCATTTAATGGAGATGCAATAAACGGGGTGTTTATTTAAAAAATGCTAGTTTACTATCAAATTCTAAAGAATGGCCATATTTCCAAAACTATTAAAAATTGGATAAAACACAAAAATACTTTTTTAAAGCTTTTTGATAGATCTTTTTATCTGTGTTATATTATACAGGGTGTTTTATTAAAAAAAAGTATATTTTTCGCAATTAATTATTAACTAATTAATTAAAAACCTGATTAAATAAATTCGCTTATTAAACTATTTAATTTATAATCCTAAAATAACTAGTAAGGGCTAATCACCAATATCCAAATATCGAATATTGTAATATCCATTTTTTTTGTGGAAAAGCAAATGGTAATACAGAGTTGGCAAGAAGATATTATATGGAGAGTTATCCGGAAAGAAATATCCCTCATGCTCAAACATTTTCCAGTGTGCATAGAAGGCTTGGGGAATGTGGTTCCTTTAAAAGTTATAATGGAAATAGAGGAAGACCTAGAACTGCTAGAAACGTGCACAAAGAAGAAAGAGTGCTTGAAATTATTGAAGATAATCCAGGTACTAGTACCAGAAAAATTGGAAATCAAGTGCGGCTCTGTCAGGCTAGTTCATGGAGGGTACTAAGAGAAGAACAACTCTATCCGTTTCATTCACAAAAGGTGCAGGCTCGGAGACGGTTGGAAATGTGCAATCAGATCCTAGCTAAGTATGAACACGATAATTAATTAATTAGCCTCATATTATTGACTGATAAAGCTGGTTTCGCTCGTGATGGCATACCAATTCTACACATATGCTTACGAGAACCGAAACAATGTGGTAGAAACGACATATCAGCATAGATTTTCACTGAATGTGTGGGCAGGGATAATAGAAGATTGCCATATTGGTTCTCATTTCTTTGATGGATGGCCCATTAACTGGTGACGTATACTTAGATTTTATCCAAAATCGTCTCCCATTGTATCTGGAAGATGTGCCAACATGTCGATCCTCCAAGACGGAGCTCCGCCCCATTTTAGTATATCTATGGATTTGCCAAATTATTAAAGAAACACCAGGAATTTTTCATTGAGTTAGGCGACATTTTTTAAGAAACTTAATGTATTGAAAAAAATGGGAGACATTTTAAGAATCTTTTTTAGTACTGTTTCATTAATTTTTAGCAAATAAATGTATATCGCAATAATTTATATATGAATATTTACTGATAACCCATTATTAATTTTATTTTACACTAAAAGCTTTAGTATAATTTGATAGCTATTTACTTGGTAGCTGTTGGTAATGAAATGAGAAAAGTAAAATTGCCACTTAGTTTTTAAGGGTGATTTACATCTGAACCGTTGGGTTTAGCGATTTTAAAGGCCTGGTATCAGTCTTTTAGAAAACATGCCAAAAACTACTTTAGCTGTCAGTCAACACAAAAAATTATGACAAAAAATAATTTTCAATGTAGGTAAAGTGCCCTCTAGCGGCAAACAATCAATGTGCATTGTTACTAGAATGATGAAACGCAGACAATTAAGTCTAGGTTTTAAATATTAGTTAAATCGGTTTTTCTGTAAGCGAGTTATTCAAAAAACAAAAAATAGAAACTTGAACTTTGATGGCTTGCAACTCGAAAACGAATGACATTTTGAAAAAAAAATATATGAAGCTCTACCCTTATTTTGTCAAGTAGAATTACCTCCTTAAGCTTCGTAATCAATTTTTGAATCACCCTGTATAAATAATTTATAAGTGTTACTCTTTTAATATTTTATTTACACACACAGAAAATATTAAAGGATCCGTAAAACAAAAATACTTCAGATAAAACTCCGCTAAAGCTCTAGCTAATGTAATTTGTTGACCCAAGCTCGGACAGGCTAATTCTCTTTATTACAATGGATAAGCATTGTTTAGTAGAGTTAGTAATTTAACAGATGTACCCTTGTGTATGTGTAATTATAACTTTTTATTGTAATGATGTCGATATGGGGATTAAAGTAAGCGTTTTGTTTATTTTTATGGGGCAATTTTTCATTGGAAAAAGTGAATGTACAGTAGGATGTCCGTTATTTCCTAAATCGATTTCTTTTAGCGATCGCCCCCTGAATTTTTAGTTTACTACCTAGGAAAAATATGCAATGTAGAAATGCTTTTAATTCCTGATTTAAACCGTGCCAAAATTATGTTGCTTTTCTCATTTAAATAACATGGGATTTTTGGACTTTTTTCTTTCATTTTTTTATTAAAGAAACAGATGGAAAAATTGACTAATCGCAAATTCTGATAAGAAATTTAACGCTATGCAAAAAATTTTCTTACAAATTTTTTTATTAAGTTACTCCTATAAAAGTTTTTTAGCGTTAACCTTGAGATAAGATTGAGTAGTAGCCATCCTCAAGAATTTAATAGCAAACCGGCCGGCATTGTTTAAATAAAATACTCTGTTTATTACATCACCAATAAAAAGGGCATTTTAAAAAGCTTTAAGAAAATGCCACATTAAATATATCTATCTCTTATAGTTTTAGAAATATGGCCATTCAAATCTAAAAAATAGTAGACATAGTGTTTAGTTTATCTTCGACACTAAACTTAGTGCTTGTAGCTTAAAGCTGAATATATGATGGAAATTTACCATAATTAAAATATTTTTAAACTATAAGAGATAGACATATTAAATGTAGTATTTTCATAAAGCTCCTATTTAATGATAATGTAATATACAAAGTGTTTTATTAAAAATGCCAGTTTACTATTAAATTCCCAAAATGGCCACAACTCAATCTTATCTCAACGATTGACTTAGTGACTTAATCGAAATTCGTAAGAAAATCTTTTTATAGAGCGTTAAAATTCCAATTAAAATATTCAATAAGTAGTTTTTTATTTATTTTTGTCTAAGAAATAAAAAATTAAAGGTAAAAGTCCAAAAACCTATGCTATTTAAATAGAAAAAGCAACATGCATGGTTTAAATTAGGAATTAAGAGCATCTTTACATTGGATATTATATTTAGGCTATAAACTAAAAGTTTAGGGGCTATCCCTAAAAAAATGATTTGGGAAATAACGGCCACCCTAATATAAAGGGTGTCTCTAAAAGGTGCGTCAAAAAGCTACCACAGATTCCTGGGGCTTTAATATGAAGATCAAACCCAACTTAGCTTCGTCCAGGTTAGGTTTATTTAAATTGCTTGTTTTTAAAGAATTCCAGGATTCGCACTTTAATATATTAGCATCTAATTCTGAAACATCCTGTACAGCTTATACCTATACTAAAGCTAATTTTTTTAAAATCTAGATATCGGAAAAACTGGTGCTGAAATTAACTTTAAGACAAGTATACCTTTTTTCATGTTAAATAGTTTAAAGGATAAGAATAATTACCTATATGTTACATACACAGTGGCTCAGGAAAGTTATTTTTTTTTAATTTGTGCGAGATGCAGCAGGTGACGCCTTCTAGAGTTAACAATAAAATTGATACCAAATTCTCATTTCTACCCTACCAAAACCCGTTTTAGCCAAATATTGTAAAAAAACACATGTAGTTTAAAAAATTATTAATAAAAAAAACGAAAACTAAAATGAATTTTTATCACCCTGTATCTCCGAAACGACTTTTAGACTAAGGTGAGTTATATATATATATATATATATATATATATATATATATATATATATATATATATATATATATTTATTTAAAACTTTTTTATGAACCCTTGTACTATATTCTTGGTTCTAATTGAAAATAGATACAGCTATAAAACTTAGCAGTGTAAAATACCAACCTAAAGCTATTAAAAAAGCAAAAGATATTCCTATTTAAAATAGCTATCCAAACAAATTATTAAACATAATTTTTAACAATGTGTTACAATTAGCAAATAACTCAAACCAAAATGTAGTGCGAGAAAAATCAAATAAGTACTTATCGATTCCATACATTCAGGACTTATTAGAAAACCTACAATCTTGCTTAAAAAACATAATATTAACATTTGTCATAAAAGTCATAAAGTTCATAAAAAAAGTTTATAAGCGCACTTAAAACCAAAACTCCCAAATAACAAAAAACACACACTATTTATCAAATACTATGTAACAGTTGTCCTGGTGTTTATATTGGCCAAACCACACAATATCTTAAAAGCCAGTTAAATGGACATAGGTATGACAAGAAAAACAAAACGGCGTGAACAAAGCATGAAATTTAAACTAAGCATACATTCAATTATTACGATACTAAAATTATAAAAACAGAACCCAATAAAAAAAGGGAATTTTCAGAAATACTTTTTATATAAAAACAAAAAAAATTAATTAAAAGATATAAAAAAATTAAGCCAGTGTTATTATAACGTCATTAATTAATTGTTCTCGATTGTTAATATGAGTACCAAACCAATGTTTTTCTATTTTACTCTCAAGTGTAAAAAAATTAAAGTAAAAAAAAAATAACAAAAATTGTTATTAGATAAATTATCTTGCAATGTAATTTTAAATTAAAACAAAATGCACCAAAGAGGAGAAATATAATTTAATATTTTTACATATATTAATAATAACAAAAAATCCTTTTTTAAATCCTTATCTTTTTATCAATCACCAAAGAAACTGAATGCTTGTTCAGTAGCAATAAGAAATTTTAACTGTGCATGTCCTACGTTTTAAATTATTATTATTATTTATTATTATTATATATATATATATATATATATATATATATATATATATATATATATATATATATATATATATATCTATACATATTTTCGAATTTATGCCTTTTTCAGCGAATTCATCTAAGAGTGTCAAAGTTGCGTTAATTAATAATTAAAAGATAGAAATTTAGGTAACAAATTAAATTAAATACAATTTTGTTGGCTTAATAATTTATTAAATCTCTTTAAAAATTACTAGCTTTCTGTAGGTAAATATTTTTATGCTTTGGGGGCCCCTGTAGCCCGAGGGCCCCGTATCGTTGATACGGCTGATACGGCGCGGCGGTAGCTACGTTCCTGGGTAAATAGTTTAAATAAAAAAATTAAAAAATTTATATAATTTTTTGATATATTCTGTATTATTTAAACATACATATTTTATTATATTTGGAATACGCCTTGGTAAAAGCACCGTGTACTAAAATACTGACCTATATTTTATAAAGTAAACAGTGTTTTATTGTTAACTCAGCAATATCAAATTTTGAGCAAAATCAAGCCTACCACGATCGAGCTAGCAAAGGTAAATTTAGCTGGAATTTTTGCTGAGCCTTCAATATGCAATAAACTAGGAGATTTTATAGGTTTTCCTTTGTCAAAAGACATAGTATATAAAAATATTTATTTTCTCTGAGACTCGTTGGGTTTTATCTTTGAAAGAAACCAGGAAATATTTTATAGAGTTGCATGTATATAAATTTTTGTGTGGCTCTGTTATTTTATGTAAGCATATAAACTTGCCAAATTGTTACTATACGTCGTGTAGTACGTTCTAAATTCAGTCAAATATTTTTTGGTGTCGTAAAAATATTTACACTAAGATGCTTTAAGTTATTCTAAAATAATATACTTATGGACAAAATTATCAAATATTTCATAATGTTCGTAATTACGTAAAACTAATTTAAAACGTCGGCTTAAACAACGTTGTAACTTACATTTTATCAACTTTTCCGAACAAGAAAAAATTATTAACCGGGTGTCAACGAATCTATTAGAGCCATAACTTCTAGAGTATTGGACATCAAATTGACACTTGGTATAAATAAATGATATAACTTCCAGTTTAACCGGAAATGACTCCAACTTTAATTTTTTAAATGGAACACCCTGTATATTTTGACGTTTTTAAATTCCTAAGACAATTCTAATTAGTAATTTGACACGTTAAAAAGTTTTTACTTCTACTTGGTTTTTTGAGAGCATTGGTAGTATTGCATCTAGGTGGCTCTGATCCTTTATTCATTACTTTATTTTTAATCCGACCTCAAAATTGATTGTTTTGTTAGATTCGTCAAGAAATCCTTTATTCGAAAAGTGCTTGTCTAAAAAGGGTTGTCATTTGAAAAAATATAATTAGACACGGAAATACCAATTTGCAAAATTGTTTTATTCCTATCTTGCATATTACTCACTAAAAATTTGCGCTTGTATTTTTCTAAAATCACCTAGGGTCACTAGAATAATTTGCGCCCAATCATAGCCACCTAGATGCAATAGTACCAATGGCTCTAAAAATCAAGTATGCTTAAAAACTTTTTAAAATATCACGCTCTAACTCTTTCAGAAATCCAAAAATATCAAAATATACAGGGTTTTACATTTAAAAAATTTAAATTAAAGTTATTTTTGGTCAAACTGGAAGTGACTGGAAAGTAAAAAATATGCATAAACTCTCCTCTGCTTATACCATTTACCTATACCAGGTCTTCCATTGATATCTCTAATACTCTGGGAGTTATAGTTTGTCTTATAAATTTGTTGACACCCGGTATGTAATATTTTTACTTTTAAATTGAAAAACGCTGTGCAATTATAACAGTTATGCCAAAATTTTATACGATTTATCCATAATTTAAGCTATGAAGTATTTTACAGGAAAACAGTTATTATATAATTTCCACATTTTTTAATGCACGTCTGGGATACAAAAAAAAACCTGGTGATCTTTTATTGTATTTTTTTAGTCGGCCCTAATAGAAACAAACTAAACTGATAGAATAGGTCTTTGTTTTACTTAGACATATGTTTTTTTAATCTGGTGTTTTGCGACTGATCTTTGTTTAATTATTTTGTAACCACGATTTAATGCATTTGGCGGAGACCAAAAGTTTACCATCGACATAATGAAAAAATGAGTGCGCTACCACCTTCTTCGTTGTTCCGCGGAAATTGGCAAACTCACAAACTAAAAAAAAACAAAAAAAAAGTTTTTGACATATTCGGTTTTTTTTTAATTTAATGGCTCCAATTTTTTATTTAATTCTTGATTTTTGTTATTTTTCTCCCAAAAATTTAAAAACTATTATCAATAAAAATGCATAAAAAACTTTAAAACTTTTTGGTTGCATTGGGTTAAACATTTAAAATCAAAATCCCCATCCTTTAATTCTTTCTCAAAATTTTTTATCAAATGAAACAAAAAAGGGCTCTATGGATTAAATCGAAACTTCGCGGAGTTTTTAAGGCATATTAAATTATAAAACGCATAGGTACTTAACATGACTGGTTTTCTTGATATTATTAATTTGGCGCCTGAATATACCAAAAGCCAGAAAAAACCCATTTTTATTGATTTTTGAAATTAACGTAAAAAATAAAAAAACTTTTTTTTTTTTTTTAAACTATAGCCGTTTATCCCTATTTTTTTTTGTGCGATCAGCGGTTGCTGAGATATTAATGGTTAAAGACAAAAAGGTTCATTTTTATTCAAAGTTCAATATCTCAGCGAGAAGTGGTCGTATCGAACTTAAAAAAAAAAAAGAAACTAAAACTAAATAAACAAGTTATCCAATCCATGTAGGGGTTAAGTAAAAAACATTTTTCCAAGTTTTTAGACCAAAAAAAGAAGCGAAAAAAATTTCAAAAAAAAATATCTTTTTAGTATCTATTAGGATTTCGCGGTAGTTGTTAGATTTTTTTTCACTGTAGGATCCTAAAACTAGAAACTATATATGGGCTTTAAAATGTTTTTTTTTTAAATTTCAGAATGATAATTTTAAAGCGAAATATACTTGAAAAAGTCATAGAATTTGGACGTTTTTTTGTATCCTTTAATTTTTTTCGCTAGTATTATATTTTGTTGCCGAAAAATGGTTTTTATTTATTTACGCGAAAATCATGCATCAAATAAATTGAAAAAAATTAAATTTATTTCAAACTTAACGGGAATTTAAAAAATTGTTTTTATTTTAGAAAAATGCAGTGGCGTACCATTTTTTTCTTTAAAAATATTTACCTTAAACCCCTCATGGACGACACTGGTAATATTTTTTGTCTGTGTGTGCTAAAAATATGCTTTGGTTCATAGAAGGCGTCCACCATTTTTTTAATATCTTATTTTGTATAAAAGTTATTATAAAAAAACAAGGGTTTTTAAACACCCTGTAGTTCGAAAACTAAGACGTTTGAGACAAATTTTTATATAAATATTTTTCATATTTTTAAGTGTAAAATTAGCCCTTAAAGTTTGTCGGCTAAGTTGTGAAGCACACAGTGTACTTCCTTTGATGGGGGAGGTGGTTCTGAATGGCACAAAATATTTTGAAGAGCAAAAAAATGTTCTCGCTTTCGAAAACCATTCCATTTTAATCGTTTTTATAATTTTGTATTTTTCAGATTAGGATAGCGTTGCCGCGAGAAATGAAGTTTGGCGAGCGCACGACAACTTCAAAATCAGTTTTGGTGCCGCCGAAACTTGATTTTTGGTCTAAACTAGCCGAAACCGAAACCAAAATTTCGGCCAGGCACTATTTAATCTTTTTATAACAGTTTTTTTATATATATGTAAAGGGTATTTAAAAAATAATAATAAAAAAATACTATTTACCCCAAAACTGCAAAAAAAAAAAGAGATTAGATATATGCCTTTTCGCCCTCTGCTCCCCGATAACAAAGTGCTTTACCTAAGACAGCAACGTAGTAATGGACTCCGCATTAAGGATAATCTAAAGGACAACTGACCCTTTTTATGGGGTTACCAAAGCTCGGTGACGTTATTACCCTTAAATCCACCGGCAATTCTCTGACCTACCGACCTTACTAAACAAATAGCTGTTATTTTTTCAGGTGGGCCTATAACAACGTTATTTGTCGTGGTAGAGGATTTGAAGAAAACAAAGAACCATTTTTTAAATAAAATATTTACATTATTTCTCTTTTTTATAAAATATCTAAACATATTTAAACAAAATATTATTTGGCTTTTCTCCAGAATAAAATAAAAAGTTTATTTAACATTTTATGAAAATTAAAACTTTTTTACTTTATGTAGAACTATTCTGCTTTGACACGATATAATAAAAGTTATTATTACTTTAAAAGAAATAAAATATTGAAATGTTTAATATTAAGTTACTTAAAATACAAAGGTTTTAATCTATAAACAAAGGATCATTAGCACTCGGTTGAAATTATTTTAATCTATATAGATTAAAAGAACTACGTGCGGCAACGCTTCCTTTTAGAGACACAGGGTGTTAAAATTCTAACGAAAAATAACATTTTTGTATTATAATTTTTAAACCGCTCTAGATATTTAATTAGCATTTGGTACATTGCTTAACAGCAGTAAAAAGACATTTCTTTTATGTAAAATATGAAAAACAATACCAGTGGCGTCCTTATGAAGAAAAAATGGTGCGCCACTGCTTTTCCTAAAATAAAAATAATTTTTTAAATCCCCATAGAATTTGGAATAAATTTAGTTTACTTTTTCCAAACGAGTTTAAAAACAAAAATAAAAACCATTTTAGTGCACAAAAATGATAAAGATTTATCAGTTTTGTCATTGTTTTCACAAATTCACCATGCATTAAAGTGGTATTTATTTTTTTGTTTGAAAACTATTGCGTTCGGGAAAAGTCAGGAGAATAATTTTTTTAGGTTTAATGGAAATTTTAAAAATAATCTTTATTTCAGGAAAAGCAGTGGCGCACTATTTTTTTCTTGAAAAATGTTCCATATGAGTATGCTACGAACGTCACTGGTATTTTTTTAAATTTTACATAAAAAGTAATGTCTTCTGCAGCTGTTAAGCAATGTACCAAATACCAATTAAATAAATACCCAAAGTAGTTTAAAGATTTTCATAATAAAATATGTTTTTGACTTGGCCAGTTTTTATCGGAATTAAAGAAAAATATTTAAATAAATTAAATAACTTTATAAAATGACTGATGTATAATTTAAACAAAATAAACTAGCTTTTCTTCAAAGGTAAGATATTTAATAAACATAAATAAATTATTAAATATCTTTATTTAAGAGGAAAGCCAAAATTATTTTTTTTTTTAATTTAAACTTCCAGAAAACCAATAAACTATTTAAAAAAAAATGACTAATGTAATGAAAACTGGGTAAGTCATATCTAACCTCCTTTAAGATCTCATAAGTTTTTAAATTTTATACAGAACTTGGCACTCACTTAGATCTTCATTTTTTTGCGGCAAAGCCCACAGCCAAGCATAATTTTATTATTGAACTTGGCTCACCTTTTTCACTTTTATGTTTTTGGTGGGATTTATATTAAGAGAAATATTTATGTATATTTAAAATAAATATTACTTTAAAAATAAGTAAGAAAAAAGAGTAATAGTAAAAAGCGTGGGTGCATTTTACTATTTTTTCATAACTTTTCCATCATAGATATTTGCAAATATAATAATTATAACATTTAATATATTTATCACCCCACGCTTTTTACTATGAAATGACAATATTTTTTTTTAATGAAAAATTATTTTCTAATTTTTAGTTCGGTTGCATATAAAAGCGTGTTTTTTTAGTTTTTTTAAACTATTAATTATTTTTCATTTTTTAGTTTCTGCTACTCTTGACAAAATGGCGAAAAAATTTTTTAATGAACAAGAGTAACAAATTTTAAAATTTTTCCAACAGATTGCAACTCACTAAAAATTTCTTCTTCATTAAGTAGCAAAGTTTGAAATTTTGCCAACAGATGGCAATCCAGGCAATGTTTGGACCGTTGCCAACATATTGCAACCCACTAAAAATTTCTTCTTCATTTAATAGCAAAGTTTGAAATGTTGCCAACAGATGGCAACCTAGGTGTTGTTTTTATAATATAATGGAATTTTTTTTCCTGGCGATCCAAAAAAAGATAACGGGATACTGTTTGCAGATTATTGCATTGTCATGTTTCCTTAATACGTGTGCAAAGTTTCAAAGAAATCGAATAGCTGGAAGTTGGTTAAAATTAGGCTCAAAGATTCCGTTACATAGGCAGCCAGATAGATAGATTGATAGATAGATAGTTACAACCCAAGTTAATAAAAGCGTGTTATAAAAGCGTGTTAACGGCATTTATTAACTGTTATTGTTCATAAAAAATTGAACACCAATGGTGCAACTAACCCTATATTTTTATTGTTCATAAAAAATTGAACACCAATGGTGCAACTAACCAAATTGTGTAAAAACTAAAAAATTTCTTCTTCATTTAATAGCAAAGTTTGAAATGTTGCCAACAGATGGCACCCTAGGTGTTGTTTTTATAATATAATGGAATTTTTTTTCCTGGCGATCCAAAAAAGATAACGGGATACTGTTTGCAGATTATTGCATTGTCATGTTTCCTTAATACGTGTGCAAAGTTTCAAAGAAATCGAATAGCTGGAAGTTGGTTAAAAATTAGGCTCAAAGATTCCGTTACATAAAACATATACATTTTCAATCCAAACACATTGCAACAAAAAAGTTAGAATGAATAAATAATGGCAAATTAACAGCAAGGCTGTTTTCTTGACATAAGGGTTATAAAGCACCATATTATTATTATTATTATATTTGTTTACGAAAGTTCATTATCAAAATCTATAAATGGGGTTTATAAAGGCTGTTTACCGTTTTACGATACTATAATTACAAAATATTAACGTTGTATTTAAATTTAATTTAAATTTGACACCCACGCAAAGCTACTTGGAATGAGGTTGTAGGTATCCATTAAACCGAGATTAGTTTTTAATGCTCTTGTAACTTTGTTTGTTTTATTAAAGCTAAAATGTTTTATTTATTTTTCTTGTTTGGTTATTTTTTTAAATAATATTTAATAAAAAAAAATATATTTTCAAAACATTGAAAATTTAGAGTTACTTTTTAATTATGGAGTGTTGCCAATGAATAAAAGGTTACGTTTTTGAAATATCACATCTAGGATAAATTTAAAAATTTACTGTATGTGTGGTAGACCTAAAAGAAAAATAATAAAGATTATAGCTATATAATATGCAATCAGACATTATATTGCAAATATCTGATGGTGGTAAAACTGCTATAATGTTCCACAATGTCCATCTAAATGGTGCACAAATTTGTAAGGACTACTAATATCCTAAATGTCCTAACTTTTGAGATACAGACTGGTATATAAATAACATTTTTGACAGATACAGTACGCGACGTCGTTTACAGTTAACAATAAAATTGATACCTGATTCTATTTTCTCACCTTCCAAAACCCCTCCTAGCCAAATATGGGGATAATACACCTATTATTAACAAAATTATTTACAGCAAACCAAATCCAGAATACATAAATTTTTGACACCTTGCGCCATATGAATGAAAAGAAGCACATGCTTCTGACTATAAGTATTTGGTATAGAAGAATTTTCTTTAAACCATAGATAAACTACATTTAGATCCGCAGTGGCAAGAAGCATTTTTCGGATTTTTACGACCGCGCGCAGTGGATGGACGAACATGCGTACTTAAAAGCCATGGCAAAATACAAACACCGGCACCCCGTACCCTTCGTCCGCGGTCTGACCGTAACGCTCATTAGCTTCCGTACTTCGAACGGAAAACCAGAACGCTGTCAACGAATTCTTTCCTATAATGCGGATAGTTTGTTTGAAACCGGGTGCGTTTACCCTCAACTGGCTTGCGCACAAACAGGTTTTTTCGCCCATAAAATGTAACTTTTGTTTCGCGCAGGTTATACCATTGGCAATCCATCGAGATCAGTGCTTTAAACGTATAAATAAAGTCGAGCATTTACTTACAAGTGCAAGCATTTAATTATAGAAATGTGATGCTACTGAATAGCAACATCACGAATGTCGAAAGTAAATACTCGCACCTGTAAGCATTTGCTTCTTTTTATTCATATGGCATCTTGTTTCTCCAAAGTCATTTGCTTTCGGACAAAGGTAAGTTGGATTAGGAAGTCAGAAATTTATAAACACTAACAATCTTTCTATTTGAAGATATGTTCTGTAGTTTGGCGGATTCATTTAATAGATGGTATTTATTTGGGTACACGCCAAAACAAAATTAAAAGTACTAAAAAACCAAAAAAATTTTAAACGAGTAAAAGATAATTAAAAATCGACGTTTCGGTGGCAAATCTGCCACCGTTGTCAAGACAAATGGAATAAAAATAATAAAAATAAAAACTTACTATTATTTAGGTTTTAAAATTCAATATTTTTCTGTTTTTCTAGGATATTCGGATATTCTGAAAACTTTGACATTAATGTCAAAACATGCTTTTTTAAAAAAAAACATGATTTGCCACCGAAACGTCGATTTTTAATTATCTTTTTACTTGTTTAAAAATTTTTTGGTTTTTAGTACTTTTAATTTTATATTGGCGTGTACCCAAGTAAATACCATCTATTAATCTTTCTATTGTCAAGATTTTAATTTATCCCACCTAACTTTGTTAGTTATTAATCGTATGTTATTTTTTGAAAGGTTCTCCCATTTATTAAATCACTACGTGGTAAAAAATATGTTTCAAAAAAACTTTAAAAAAGTGACTAAATAGAGTATAAATAGAGTTGGGACGTGGGGACAACCTGCACACACTGCACTCCAGGTTATTTAAGAAATGATGCTCGGAACAGAAAACTTTTTGCCACTTTTACCCCGGAACTGCAACCGTATAGCAGGGGTGCATCCCCAAAAAATCTTAAATGGAAAGAAGGGTTAAAAAATACCTTATATTAAAGGTCTCTTAATCCTGATTATTTTCCCCAATTGAAAATAAAATATAAACCAATCAGAAACCACCATTTTTCGGATAGATTTTAAATATGTTTTTGACTTGGCCAGTTAAGTTATTTAAACACATCTGCTGTTTAACCGCGAATAAATTTCTGTCATCCAAAGTTGCCAAAATTGAAAGAAAATGTCAAATTCTATTATCAGTAAAATTCTGGGTTGTTGGCTTTAATATAAGTTTTTCAGGAAATAATCTAGCCGCATACCACTCAACCTATAAATGTAAATCGTTTAAACTAACCAAATATATTTTGTAAAACTGGCTTTGAAAACAGTTTTATGGACAATATTAAAAAACCCTCGACCGCTTTACGGTCTCGAGGTTTTGATTTCAAAGAAAAACCCTCGAACGGTGCTTGTGTTTTTATTAAATTGTTTTACATTTAACTAATTTTTAAGAAAAATCTTACTCAAAATATTGTTAGGTAGTTTAATCAATTAAATTTATAGGTTTTGTGATAAAATATAAGTAAGTCCAGTGCCGGATTTATATTTTTACGAGTGTAGGCCACTTTTGTCCGCCGCCCCAAGTACCTTTTTAAAATATTAAATTTCCATAATATGTAAGTAGGAAAGGAACTAAAATTAATTAAAAGAATGAATTAGTTATAAAAGCAAAAACAAGAATTACATTTTTTTATGAAACTTTTTATTATCCATCACTCACACAGTAATTTAAATAAAATAGATACAAATAGTAAAAATACCTAGGATTGATAATTTTTGATACGGATGAGTTTCTATTGGAATTTAACGTATCAATATAAAAACCATGAGAAAACCGGTGAATTTGTTTGACTTTTATCCTCTAAAATTTAGTGAACTTTCTCTAAAATCTGCCGCTCCTAGGACGCGGCCTATATGGCCTGTTGACAAATCCAGCACTGGGTAAGTCCCAATCTCGATTAATTTTTAATTTAGAATATTAACCCGTATTATATTTCTTTAGTTTAAAATAGCTTGTACCCCAATTAACTTAGACTTTCACCTTGAAGTCTCACAGAATAAGCTGAATATCTGTACATATCTTTATTTTGGTACGAAAAATACTGTTCTAAAAATCCCTATGATTCATGTAAGGAACTCGAAACATGATAGGTCAAATGTTAAAAAATAAGTTTTTGCGAATATCTCGTTTGCTTTTTTATTGCATTTATATTTATTATAAAAATTGTAGAACACAAAATTCTTTACAAATTTGATTTTAAGCATTTTTTGTCATACCAACGGATCCGATAAAGAGAGCGCAGAGTGCAAAGCACTTTAGTGTATGTACATACCTTAGCACGCAATTAATCGTTATATTTAGCAAATACTTAGGTAAAAAGATGACATATCAGAATAAAAATCACGATTGATTGCGTGCTAAGGTATGTACATACAGTAAAGTGCTTTACACTCTGCGCCCTCTATTATGGGATCCGTTGGTCTGACAAAAATTGCTTAGAATGAAATTTGTAAAGAATTTTGTATTCTACAACTTTTATTACAAATATAAATGCAATTAAAAGTAAAAAAAACGAGATATTCATAAAAAAACTGTTTTTTTTTTACATTTAACCTGTCACATTTTGAGTTCCTTACATAATATTATAGAAGATTTTTAGAAGAGTATTTTCTGTACCAAAACAAAGGTATGTACAGATATTTAGCTTATTCCGTAAGATTCTGAGATTGACTCTTTAATTTGACTAAGTTGACTGATGTATTTCTCTTACAGAAAGTTTAATATTTTCCATAAAAAAACTCTATTTCTATTTCAAATTTTGAGGTTAGGTCTCACCCCTGCTAGAGGATTGCAGTTCGGGGGTAAAAGTGCCAAAACAATTTTTTTTCTAAAATCAAAAGTTGACGGGTCCAAAGCGTTTTTATTAAAATGACTTGGAGTGTCCAAAATTAGCTCTGTTTCGTTATAAAATGGCCACCCTGTAGATAAATATATATTTTTTAAAATATGGTCATCTAATTCTAAAATTTATTTCTTAATTTTTATTTAGGTATATTAATAGCCGTTGCTGAAAGAAAAATATATTTTAATGGTTATACACTTAACTTGTATACTTAAGAAATAATTAAAATTCTAATAGCGAATTACAAAATCACTTTAATTTACAATTTTTTTTATTTAGACAATAAAATATAAATATTGTAAACTTATAACGTAACACCTGGTACATAATGTCTATTAGCGTCTTTTTATCAATATCCCAAATATTTTTATTAAATAGAAAACCCATCAAAGTCTTGTCATAAAGACCGGTATACATTACTTTAAAGGTTGTTAAATCCCTAAGTACTTGGCAAATTTTCAAATAGCGTGCTTCTGGTTAATAACTATGGAAGAGATCGATAAAAAATTGCTTTTGCTCTAAAATAAAACGTTTTTGGGTAAATGGAACGCTGATAAAGGGGTATAATAACGGGGAACAGCATTAAAAATAATGAAATACATTTGCCATAAAAGAGTTTTGTGTAACAAACAGTCATAAATAAAAAAAAATGGCCTTTAAATATTCCGTGTGTCCAATAACTCTACAAAAAGATGTTAGTGAAAAGGTGATGGCAGTAATACAAACCTGTGATATTATTTACAGGGGTGGCCCACCATATAAGAAATGGTCTGTAGCTGAATATGGTAGTGGAAAACATACACGCTGTCCTACTTCAAAACCTTAATAGGCAATTTTTATTTTCAAAAAGCGTACTTCTGGTTGATAACTATGAAAGAGATCAATAAAAAATGTTTTTCTCTAAAATAAAATGTTTTTGGGTAAATGGAATGCTAATAAGGAGACTATAATAGTAAAAAACTGTATTAAAAATAATGACATACATATGACATGAAAGTGTTCTATGTATCAAACAGCCATAAACAAAAAAATGGCCTTTAAATATTCGTACTTCTGGTTGATAACTATAAAGAGATCAATAAAACATGTTTTTTCTTTAAAATAAAAATGTTTTTGGGTAAATGGAATGCTAATAAGGGCTATAATAGTTAAAAAACTGTATTAAAAATAATGATATACATATGACATGAAAGTGTTCTGTGTATCAAACAGCCATAAATAAAAAAATGGCCTTTAAATATTCCGTGTGTCCAATAACTCTACAACAAGAGGTTAGTAGAATAATGATTGCAGAAATACAAACATGTGATATAACATACAGGGTGGCCCATCATATTGGACATGGTTTCTAGCTGGATATGTTAATTGGAAAACATACACGCTGGCCACTTAAAACATTTATAGGCAATATTTTTTCAAAAGCGTACTTGAAATACAAAACATGTGATATAATATACAGGGTGGCCCATCATATTGGACATGGTTTCTAGCTGGATATGTTAATTGGAAAACATACACGCTGGCCACTTAAAAACATTTATAGGCAATATTTTTTCAAAAAGCGTACTTCTGGTTAAAAACTATGAAAGAGATCGATAAAAAAATGCTTTTCTCAAAAATAAAATGTTTTTGGGTAAATGGAATGCTAATAAGGGCTATAATAGTAAAAAACTGTATTAAAAATAATGACATACATATGACATGAAAGTGTTCTGTGTAACAAACAGCCATAAATAAAAAAATGGCCTTTAAATATTCCGTGTGTCCAATAACTCTACAAAAAAGAGGTTAGTAGAATAATGATTGCAGAAATACAAACATGTGATATAATATACAGGGTGGCCCATCATATTTGACATGGTCTCTAGCTAGATATGTTAATTGGAAAACATACACGCTGGCCACTTAAAAACCTTCATAAGAAATATTTTTTTTCCAAAAGCGTACTTCTGGTTAATAATTATGAAAGAAATCGATAAAAAAATGCTTTTTTCTCTAAAATGAAACGTTTTTGGGTAAATGGAATACTAATAAGGGGTATAGTAGTAGTACATTTGCGATGAAAGAGTTCTGTGTAACTAACAGTCACAAATAAAAAAAAATTGGCCTTTAAAAATTCCGTGTGTCCAATAACTCTACTAAAGGTCAAATTCTTACCATTATTTATTTTGCATATTTTATTTTTAATCCTATAATTGCTAAAAGAGAGGTTAGTAAAAAGGTAATGGAAGAAATACAAACCTGTGATGATATATAGAGGGTGGCTTACCGTATTAGACATGGTCTGTAGTTGGATATGTTAACTGGAAAACATACACGCTGTCCTACTTCAAAACTTTCATAGGTAATATTTTTTTCAAAAAGGGTACTTCTGGTTAATAACTATAAAAGAGATCGATTAAAAAATATTTTTCTCTTAAATAAAACGTTTTGGGTTAATGGAATGCTAAACAGTCATAAATAAAAAAATGGCCATTAAATATTTTGTGTGTCCAACAACTTTACAAAAATGAGGTTACTAGAAAAGTGATTGCAGAAATAAAAATCTGTGATATTATATATAGGGTGGCCCACCATATTATACATGGTCTGTGCTACATAAAACATTCATAGGAAATATTTTTTTACATAGCGTGCTTTCGGTTAATAACTATGAAAGAAATCGATAAGAAATTGCTTTTGCTCTAAAATAAAACGTTTTTGGTTAAATGGAACGCTGTTAATGGAGTATAATAACGGAGAACAGTATTAAAAATATGTAATTATATTTGCCATAAAAATATGCTGTGTAACAAATACCCATAAATAAAAGAAAATGGCCTTTATATATTTCGTGTGTTCAATAACTCTGAAAAAAGAAGTAAGTAAAAAACTGATTGCAGAAATATAAACCTGTGATATTATAAAGTGTACTTCATTAAGGGTGGATAGGTAGCATATCTTAGAAAGTAGTAGTCAGTGGACTGGGAAAAAAATCCTTTTATGAAAATCAACTATAAAAAACCGCTGAAAATTATTTTTAAGTATAGTTAGAAAACTATACCGCTTAAGAGCACAACAGTTATGGTCGTGTATAAAATAGTTATTTTTGTACCACGGGCGTAAAAGAGCACTTTTACGCCCGCGGCTAAAAGAAATGCCCGAGCTCCGCAAGGGCAACAATCAACGGTGGGCGTAAAAGTGCTTTACGCCAGAAGTGCAAACAATATTTTTGTACGACTGAAATTAATATACAAGCATTCTCTGTAGTTAGGAGAAAATTTTCCAGCTTTTAATGTTTTAAATAATAATCAGTATACTTTAAACATATGTTTAATTAAATAAATTGTTGTTTTTCAAAAAAAAATGAGGTATTATTTAATTTTATTATTGTTTTATAAATTTATAAATGCGGGCGTTTCTGATACTTTTTGCCCTAGGGCGTAAAAGTGCAATTTAATGCTGTCCAATGGAGGCGTAAAATTGTATTTTATGCCCTGTCATACAAAAATATAATTTCTTGGAAATCACCCAGTATAGGTTAAAAAAAATCCACGGCATTGCCACTAATTTACCGAATTTGGTTTATTTTTAAAGAGGAACCTTGTTTTGGTCTCGCTAGAAAGCGCTTGTTCAACGAGTTTGGGGTTTTTTATTTATTTATTTTTTTGTTTGAAATATTAAAGGAAATGCTATTGTTAATTTATTATAAACGGAAACCTTATTAAATTCGCAACAAAAATTTAAAAACTGCATATTATATTTTTATTCGTTTAAAAGGTATTGCAAGAATAACGTTTTTCTTCAAATTCGTTAAAAAACCATTGAATTTTTGTGATCAAGCGTGCCATGACAAAAAAAACATATTTTAAAACTTTATCGTACTTACATATAAGTTTATCTGTTTTAAAAATAATAATAAAGTAGCCATAAAAATAACAATAAAATTATTATTATTATTATAATTACAGAATTAACAGAAATCATAACAACATTAACACTACCGAGGCGACCAACAAGAACGTTTACTCCTTCGTTGATACTTATTTAAAATTAAGCAGGTTTTGCAAATCCCTTTGAATGCTGCTAATTAAAGAGAAACCAAGCGCCAAATTGGACATTTAAGTTATCAGTGATCGTATTAAGAAATAAATCTTGCAAAAAAGTTAACAACTTTTTATTCGTTATTTAAACATGATACGTCGTTTAAAAGGAAATGTTAACCTCAACTGAATGCCTTATTTTATAACTTTGAAACAGTAGACACTTAGATTTTTTGGTCGATGGTTCCTTTTTATTTATTTTGTATTTATTTATTTATTTAACAAACTAACCAAATGACAAATTACAAATTAAAAATTGTATACAGTTGCCGAAAATATAATATATATGGCATATGAGTGGAAGGAAAATTAATCAGGAGATTTGTGTTTGCTCCACTCACATGCCATTAAAAATACGTGCCTAATTCTATAAAATTAAAATATAATAAACTTAAATAATAAAAAAAATGATTGACAAAACATAAATAATTTAATAAGTTGACTCACTTAAGACACAAACCTAGAGATATTTTGGCAAATCCGAAAAAAATTAGTTACAACCCACTGCTTTATTTTAACTTTAATATTTTTATTAAGTTTTGTTCTCAGCCCCATGGGCATCATATTAAGTATTTTAGGTCCGACATAGGTAATATGCCATATGAGTTCCAGAAAAGAACTGCTGCGGTAGAGATAGGTAATTTCCACTTACAGCTCTGGTTTCGTGCAAATGAGATACAAATTTATTAAATATTTTAAAATTTAGGGAAAAATGTATTACTCTTATACAATAGAATTGTCTAACTGTGCACATACCAGATTCCCTAAATAAGGTGTCAGTTGGAAAGCTGCGTTTTTGCGAAGCATTATCTTAAGTACATATTTTTGAACATTAACTAAGGAGTGTAATATACTGTTGCACGCAGCTCCCCAAGCTATAATTCCGTAACCCATTACTGACTCAACCAAAGCTAAATAAACTAGATTTAAGAGATTAATTCACAAAAATGATCTTAACTGATAAAACTTGTAAACCAATTTTCTCACTTTCTTTGCTACATATTCAATATGCGGATTCCATTTTAAACACTGTTCAAAATAAATGCCCAAATACTTAATTGATTCACAACGTGCTGTATTAACATCACATTTACAGTTTTTAAAGTCGTTACAGTTACCTTTATGTAACACAATGCTTTTATTAGCCGGAAGACCTCGCCTATTCAGGGCAAAAGGCATAAAATAAGACTTTTCACTATTAAGTGTCAATATGCTGCTATCCATGCATAATTTTATTTTAGAAAGCGCTTTTTCAGCCTTATTAAATACATCATTCTATTCTTTGTCCTTGAACAAGAGCACAGTGTCATCTGCATAACACACAATCTCATCTGGTTCCTGGAGTTTAAATAAACTATTTATATAGATAACAAACAAAATAGGACCAAGCACAGTGCCCTGTGGAACACCGAATTCTACCTCTTTTTCCTCACTAAGGGTATTATTAACTTTTACACGTTGAAATCTACCAACCAAATAAATCCATTTTAAATAAATACATAAAACTGAAATAGTACTTCAAAAAGATCCAAAGTACCACAGTCCTGTTTAAACAAAGGGGAAAAATAATGTGTTTTGTTTTAAATAATTATTTATTTAGTCCAAAAATATAAAAAAAATGATAACTGATACAAATACATTTTTTATAACATGTGTCCCAGTATAGGTATTACAAGAGGACAAATGGAACAATAATTTTTGAATTTAAAAACGAAATTTTGGAAAAACTGGTCGCATGGTCCATAACTAATAAATACAACATTTTACTTCAATTGGTATTATACAGGGCGAGTTATAACTAAAAAATATAAAAATTAAAGTATTTTTATTTTAAAAAATAGGACAAACTATAAACCAGGCGTGTGGAACTTTCTACACATATAAAATGAATAGAAGGAAGAGGTTTGGTGCCAAAATTAATTTTTGCGATTTGGCGCATGGTTCCTTTTAATTATTATCATCATTTGATAATGTCAATATTGTTAAAATGTCATTATTGTTTTGAATTTCTAGTCTTATACCACGGCTTTAAGTAAAGTCTTAAAATTAAAATTTAAAAAAGGCCGAAAATGGCACAATTTTTTTAAACGTTTGTAAAAACCCTAATTAGCCATGTAAATAGTCTTAACGCGGCTGTAATTTTTGATAATTTTGTTGGGTAAATAATTACCAATATTATTATTATTATTTTCGTGGGTTTTATTTATTATTGCTAATAATAAAATAAAGTAAAAAACAAAGTTTGGGAGTATTTTTTTTATCATGGCACGCTTGATAACACAAATTTTAAAATTCAATTGTTTATTTAACGAATTTAGTATAAGACGTTGTTTTTGCGTTAACTTTTAAGCGAATATGCGTTTTTGGATTTTCGGTTGCAAATTTAATTGGGTTTTCGCTTTTAATAAAATAATTATAGCTCTCTAGTAGGAGAAACAAGAGGCAATATGAATAAAGCTATTTTTTTATCAGAAAAGTTCTTTAAAGAAATACCAAGTTTGTTAAATTCAGTTATCGTCTTCGTATATTCTCATAGTTATTCTTGAAGGCATTATTTGTGTGCAGTAAGAAATAAGGTCCTCCAATTTTGTTTCATCGGTCTGTCATGTATATCTTTGTGCTTTTAAAAAGTGTATCCTATTTATACGTTGTTTCTCGTTTATATAAGTAACAATTTTATGCAGCATGTTATCGGGGTAATTTCGCAAGTGCTTCAAAATTATCAATAATTTTGCTTGAAAGCGATTTGCCTAAAAACTACTAGAGTTAATTTTCATATTTTGGCGAAAGTGCCTGACTCTGAAGGAGGAGGGCTCTTTCGCCAAAATGTGAAAATAAACGAGAGTAGTTTTAAAAGGCAATACACTTGAAAGCTAAATTATTTGATTTTTGATGCATGAGTGTAATTAAGGAAGAAAATTACTCGAAGAAAGTAAAACTATCAAATGAAGGAATCATAATTTTTAAACTGACATTAAATAAACAAAGCTATTGTTAGGATGTGATTGTCAAAATTAATAATTAAAAACATGACAGGGCAATTTGCGATTTCTACTATACAATTATCGCTGTAATCAAGCTGATAATTCTCGAGTAGACAAATGAGTGAGTGTAATTTTCATTAAAATAAAATTTTTAAGCTTTCTGTTCAGTTTTTGTCCCTTTAGTATTAGAAAAATGCAGTTTTTTTTCTGTCCGTGTATAATAAAAATGGATTAGAGTGCCTTATGTAACGACTTCTTACATAAATCACTTTTTTGTAAATGTCCTAAAGGTACTATATTAAGATTTATTTTTAGTTTGTTAATAGACTATCTCGACTGCCTCCACTTTTTCTCTTCCTGTTCTTTAAATTTACTTCCAATATTACTCAATTAATAATTATTGTTAATATCCCTATTACTTTCTGCATGTCGTCTTTTTATTTCTTTTAGTTCCTTTTAACTTCAAAATTCTTCTTGATAGACATGTTTTTTTATTTCGCATGGGTCGCTGATATTCCCCAAACACCTATAATTCAGGCAATAAACTTCTGTGGCATACGTTATTTGCTGTGGTAATAGTAACAGCCAAGCTACAAAGATAGGTGTAGCAGCTATATTATATGATAACTTTTGCAAGAAATAGGCCTAAACTATTATTTGGTGGTGTCACGGGCGACCCCGTGTTGTCGTGTAAGGGCTAAGGAATCTGTGTTTTCGTGTACCATTATTTAATCAACACCCGGTATTTTTAAAAGCAAATAAATCTTTAAATCAAATACAATATTTACCACGCTGACTTTGAATATTTACGTTTCGGTAAGTTCTGAGAATATAAATTACAAAATCTGTAAAATCCCCTTTACTGACAAGTTCTATTCGAGACAGTTGAGACCTCGATTGCAGCAAAATCCTGCGGAAAGCTAGAAAACAGTCCTAATGCCATTGTGATGGTAATCAGGAACGTCATAGGGTTTTGTCCGTGTGAAAATGGACGCCATCTTATCAGATGGATGTCGTTTACACAGTTAAGCCCTGCGTTACAAATAGTCGGGGTTAGTAGACCGTTGACCGTACTTTTGGAGGAAATACGGCCCTTGAATGAGTTTATTTATGTCTTGTGATGTTGGCAGGTGGAGGAAGATTCTATTAGATCTTAGTTTAAACACGAACACAGGGTGCTCGGATTTTGTTGCAATAGCAGGTTATCTTGGTTATTATTAAAGATAGAGACTTGTGGTTTTCGCGAACGGTTGCTTCTTTTTGATTAACGAAAAGATAATACTAAAATATTTTTATGGTCTTCTTGTTTTTGATGCACAGGTCAAAATTCATTTATTTTCCATTTTTAGACCACCCTTGTTTACTTACACTTATCTTGCAACTCACAACAAAAGTTAAAACTGATATTAGTAGATATTTTTGGATAGGGTATCTATAGTGGTGTAATTAGTAGGAGATATTAAAAAAAATATTTGTTAAAATATAAATCTAACACGCAATTTTTTTAAAGAAACACCCTGTAAAATATTTAAACATTAATTTGTAAAGAATGAGAGCATTTCAAAAATATATAACACTTAATAGTTATTTTAAATTTTCAGACCGCAAAATGATGTTCCCATCCTCAACAATTTAATGATTTAAAAATATACAGGGCGTTTAATTAAAAAATCATATTTTTGATTCACATCTCAAAAAATACAAAATTTAAAATAAATCTGGCTATACCACTGGATTCTACGTAGAAATATCTACTTACACCAGTTTTTACCCTTTTTGTAGGTTTTAAGACAATTGAAATACGAGGGATGTCCCAAAATAAACAAAATAAATTTTGCCTCATATGTCAAAAACAAAGAGAACCATAAAAATCCTTTAGTGTCTTCTTTCATTTTATAAAAAAGTAGCAACAGTTCGCAAAAACTGCAAGTCTCTATCTCTAATAACAATCAAGATACCCTACAGTTGCAACGAAATCCGGACACCCTGTACATACCAGGGGCCCACAAAATGATTTTCTGGCTGCAATTTTTTTATTTAATTATCGATACTGACGAATTTGGTAAGGTTGTTATACTAATCAGAAATATTTCTTATGCGTATACGATAAGCATTTACGACTTCCGGATTCGCTGGAAAGAATTGAAAATTTTTATTTTTAATTGGGACACTCTGTATTTTTTTATTAAATAATTAAAATAGTTCTTTTATTTTTAGATGAGTCCTGCTTGATGCCCTTGGGAATGGAGAGTGGGAAAATTAGGGATGCAGCGATATCTGCCAGTAGCAGTTACGACTCTGGAAGCGTTGGACCACATCATGCTAGGTAAAAATCCTTATCAATTTCTTTTGCTAACCTTTTTATACATTTGATTTAATACGATTATACCTAATATTCTTTTACTTTCTCAAAAACTAAATTTTTTAAACCTAAGATATACAGAGTGTATTTAAAAGATCTGTACAAAATGCTATCATAGACTGCTCGGGCCAAAATACAATGATCTAACTTAATTTAACTTAATCGAAAAGGTAATCATTTGCGAGATTTAGGGTAAGTTTTTATTTTATTTTAGTTATTTTTAAATATTTTACCTATTATTGGATTCTTTTTTATTCCAAAATTTGTTTTACGGGATTTCTTTAAAGTAAAGAATCAAAGGCTACTAACATTTTTGCTGTTAAATGTAGAGGGAGCCACCTGCAGTACTTTGCTTTTGTTCAAAGTGTCATTATTTTTTGTGCCTCGATATTTTATGATTCTAGATGCTAATTGTTATTTTCTTCATATTTTTTGCATAAAAATAGTATACTTAAAAAATATCGCTACGAGTAACCGTTTCTAAGATATTTTAATTAAAACGTTTTACTTTACATAAAAAAATTCCTAAGCATTCTTCTACGCTTTATTTAGGCCACCCGGGTTTTTCTATAAGGTCGATATAAATTGGTATTTTAATTTCCTTACGCCAAAATACAATGATTTAAGCCAATTTATTGTAGTTAAAAACTTTGCGAGATACAGAGTGTCCAAGTTAAAAAATAAATAAAAAATTTGGCACCTGTTTGCATGACAGGCAGTATGGATTTCCTCACAAAAGTACCTACTACAGCAAATCTTCTTTCCTTCGTATTACACTGTTGGAATAAGTCTCTTGAGTTTGTAGGTGAGTCCCAGATCGTTGCTCTTGATATATCCAAAGCTTTTAAGCAGGTCTGCCATGCCGCACTTCTTAATAAACTTCCCTCCTATTGTCTTTCAACTAAACTCTGTAATTGGCTCTCTAGATATCTATCTGTTCGTCGTATATCAGTTATTGGGGACGGCCATTCTTCAAGCTTTCACCAAGTAAATGCTGGAGTCCCTCAGGGCTCAGTTCTGCCACCAACATTGTTTTTTCTTTACATCAACGACCTTCTCTCGTCCACAACTAATTCCATTTATAGTTTCGCCGACGATACTACCCTTCACTCAGGTTTTCAGGTTCCTAAACCCATCTCTAAACCTGACTTGGAAAACAATTGCAGAGCGATGCAGATATCTCTTTCGCAGGATCTTATTTTAATATTGGATTGGGGCGCCAATAATCTCGTCCATTTTAATGCATCCAAAACACAATCATGTTCCTTGTCGGGAAAAGAGTCATCAAATACTCATCCTCTACTTATGTGCGGCCAAGTTTTACAGAGCAAAGACACCTTCAATCTTGTGGGCGTCACATTTGAAAGTAACCTTAACTGGCATAAACACATTGTATCTATAGCCACGGCAGCCTCAAAAAATCTTGGATTTCTCTTTCGAGCCAAAAAGTATTTTTCCCCTTCTAATTTATACACTTTATATGTGTCCCAAATCCGACCTTCCTTGGAATATTGTTCTCATATCTGGGGCATGGCGTCCCCCACAACCTTAAGCATTCTTGATGATGAACTTCCCACTTTGTGCTTTATTCTCCCTAGAGTTTCTGGAATGTGGAACCTGCTGCCCGTGGAGGTCTTGCCTTCCCCCAAATCTTCAAAAATTTAAGTCCCATGTCAACAAACTTCCTCTTACCTCGAAGAAATAATTATTTAAAAAAATCTTTTAATATCAAGTATTATTTGTAAGTAAACCTTAAGACACTCACGGTACGTTAGTATTTAGGCTTTTAGCCTTCGTGGTTTGTCCAAAGAAAAAAAAAACCTTGTATAAAAAACAGCATATTTTGATTTGTCACTCTCTTACCTAAACCTTTTATTACTGTATTTTGTAAGAAAATGTCATTTAATAAATAGGATTTTTAAAATATCTAAAATAAAATAAAAACTTTGACACCCTGTATCTTGCAAACGATCACCTTTTCGACTAAGGTAAATTACTAGATCATTGTATTTTCGTTCAAGGAATTTATGGCAGAATTTTATACTGACCTTTTAAAAACACCCTGTATAATCTAGCCTTTTATACCCTTTTATATTAAAAAAGCCTAGTAAGTAACTATGAATACTGACTTTTTAAACCAATTATTTTTTTTATTGTGGAAATCAGCTCTCGCACTCTGTAATTCGATAGAAAGAAGAAAAAGGCATTTCTTGTCTGTATACTCTGTATTATTCTCTCTAAATAGTTCGTAAATCTTCGGCAGTGGAAAAATATTAGACTACTGGTCCTTAAAACATTGGGTTCTTGTGGAAAAATGTACCTTTTATAGAAGAATGCATTTGTTATTTCTTAAAATATATATGTTTTTTTATTTGGCATATTCACTCATATATTAATCGGTCGAAGTCCATTAAATTCCCGGATTTTATTAGTTTATATTTTACTTAATTAAAATGTATCTAGCTTATTTCTATTTTGTATAAAAAGTAGAGGAGAAAAGACAGCGAAAAAATTTGCGTGTAAAAGAAGGGAGTTAGCGGCATAATATATAATATTGTTAATCCCTTTTAATTAGGAAAAGTTGAAATTGAGCGGTGTTTTAGATTGCATGGATTTAATTAAAAAAATAATTTGTGAGCTTAAACCTCATCTGAGTGTTAAAGCTTAAACAAAACACAATATAATACCATAACATAAACGAATAAATTATTTCGACAAAACACTAAATAAAAATTAATGTATTATAGCGATCACAAATTGCAATGTCGTCAATGTTCCCACAAACACACGCTTATAAAATAATGTAAACAAACGTCTAGCAGGCAAGAAGAGCGAGATCACTTTATACAAAAACGCCATACAATAGAACAGGATAAATGACAAGAAAGATCCAAATCGCCTTTCTATTTCCAGGCGTTCTTGTTGTCCATTCGTGAGTGCGAAACGAGCCAAAAGACTTTACGGAGTTCGAAACAGACAGGAAATAGAAAATAAAGAAGAAATTTCTTTCTTGGCGAGATACGGAGTCCAGGCGCTGACTTTTTAAACTAATGTCATGCACTAATGGTACAGGTGTTTTTCCCAATTTCAAATGTCCAAATAATTTAAAATCCGGTGTTATAAATGGACCCCTCATCCTTTTTTCTAATTATTTTTTTAAACCATAAAGGTAATTAATAAATAAATTCCCGGAGGAGTGGCAAACCATATTCTGAGCTAATGTAGTGTAATTAGAAATTTAAAATAAATAAATAAAAAATGATATAATTACCGTTAATTGTGTTTTTATTTATAAAAATGAAAAGTTTATAGTATGTAGATAAGGCCACAACAGGGTTGGCTACCTTTTTTGGGCCTAATACCTAACAACCAGGTATAAACTAGGGCTGGCAAAAACCGGAAAAAAACAAAACCGGTTACCCGGTTTTTGAAAAAACCAGTTTCGGTTAAAACTGGTTAACCGAATATTTAAAAACCGGTATTAAAAACGGTAATAAAGACAGGTATTAAAAACCGGTTTTAAAACTGAAAAACCGAAACCGATTTTTAAAACCGAAAAACCGAAACCGCTTTTTAAAAACCGAAAACGGTTTTCAAAACCGATACACCGAAATCGGTTTTTAAAACCGAAAACCGAAAACGGTCTTTAAAACCGAAAACTGAAAACGGTTCTCAAAACCAAAAATTCTTTTCTAAACCATAGTTAACAGAAAACGTAATTATTCTCTATTAATTGGTTTTGCGTTGATTACGGATTTGCCCATGAGCTGTGGTGTTAAGTGATAATCATTATTCATCCTAGAATATTCTTTAAAAGAAATTGGTTAAATATAAATAAGAATAAAAATATAACATCCCTGTTAATAAAATGCAAGATTCTAAAAGGTGATGTAAAAATTCCATACATACAAACATAATTTATTTTTTCCTCTTTATTTAAAATTGGTATTCTATTTTCGGTGTTTTTTCTTGGTTTATTGGTTAATAAAAAAACACAAAAGGAAAAGTGGTGATTTTAAAATTTTAATTTAGTGTATTATTCGAAAACCGTATATCCGAAAAACCGGTATTTGAAAACCGGTTAACCGATATTCGAAAACCGGTTTTTAAAACCGGTTAACCGGTATTCGAAAACTGGTTTTCAAATAACGGTTAACCGGTATTCGAAACCGGTTTTAGGCTTTGGCCAAAACCGCGGTTAACCGAAAACCGATTAACCGAAAAACCGGTTTCGGTTGCCAGCCCTAGTATAAACAGCTAACTTAAGAGTATGTATTTACCTTAATTGATTTTTTAATAAGTCAAACACGTAAATATAGACAATTTTTTATGACAAATCCAGTGGTATAGGGCTAGCTTTAAAATCCTGGGCTAAGTTAGGGTTGGCCCGATTTTAAGTTTTAAGACTCCATTAGGCTATTAAGGTAATTATTTTTTTGTTAAAAATAAAGGTAAACCACTGCATTTGTTAAAAATAAAAATTATTTTTTAGCTCCTCGTTTAGTTTAGAATAAGTTTAATCTCCTGACTTGTTTTTGTCTGGTGTACGGTTTTCGCGTAAAAAATAAAAACTATTTCTTATACAGTTAAAAGAATAAATAGAAACACAAACTGACCATGCCAAAACAATGTTTCTATTTATTTATGCTGGAACCGTACATCAAACAAAAAAAAGTCAAGATATCAAATTTTTTCAAACTAAACGAGGATTTGAAAAAAAATATTTTTGAAAGATGCAGTGTCGTACCATTAAAAAAAATTAAATACAAATCTTGTTCAAACGCCACTAGTAAAATAAAAAAAAACAAGAAAAAACGTATTGTAATGATTAAAAAATGTGTACAAAGTTTGGTGCGAAATCTGAAGGAAAGTTATGATAAAAAAGGATTTTTTTCTTAAAACTTTAACACTCTGTATTTCGGAAATGAATCATTTTTAAACATAATTTTATTTCATAAATGTTCTTATTTTCTTGCATTCTATATAGTGTTAAAGAAAAGTACCAACTTAAAAATAGGAAAAGTATTAAATAAATTTTATTAAGCTTTTCAGTAATTCTTAAGATTTTTAAATGTTAATATCCTGGCAACCTAGAATTTTATTTAATAATATTCTTTTCACTTCTAAACGTAATTTTAAAGAAATTCATAACCCTGTTATTACACAAAATAAAAAACCCAAGATTAATTAAAAGTTATAAGCCTTTGTTGCAGAGAAAAATCTCATTCTACTTCTAGTCAAGTGGTAAAGTATTAAATTTTGTTAGGTTGTACGCTTGTTTTAAATCTCTTTTATTAACTTGATTTTTTTTAATATTAAAGGAATAAGGGATACAAAAAAAATAACAGCAAGCTAACCAGAAGTAAGTTTTAATATACCGTTATACAAATTTTAATTTAAATATTTTTATTTATTTGATAATATTTTGTTATAATTATCTTAAAAAGTTGTAACATTAGAATGCATTCCTAATAATTAATCATTAATTAATTATTACAAAACATTGATTTAAACAATATCATTTAAACAAAATACGTAAAAATACCAAATTACCTTAGTACCAATTTGAAAAAAGGTTGGAAAATACTAGAAGAAAACGATGAGAATCCAGTTTTTTCTTTAATATTTACTCGTGTTGGAGTCATACAGTATGTTCATATAAAAAGTTACCACTAAGTTATCCGTGAAAAGAGACAGATTTGAGAAAATCGCCGAAACACGTTTATTGAGGAAGATAGCTTTTTACAAAAATGCATCTTCAACTCCCTAACCACCGGGATCCCCACCCCAAAATTTTTAAATGGGAAGGTGGTTAAGTAATACATTATTTTAAAGCTCCTGATTGGTACTTTTTAACACCTTTTACAAAATAGCGTACTTTAAAATTTACCCAAATACCTGATGGATGGCCATATTTCTGAAACTAATAAAGTTAGATGTACTTAATGGGGTATTCTCTTAAAGCTTTTTTAAAAATCTTTTTATAAAAGACAAACAAAGGTGCTGCATTAAAAAATTATACACGTTTTATCCTATCCTGTATATTATCAGTAGTATCATCATTAAAAAGATTTTTAAAAGAGCTTAAAGAAAACACCACATTAAGTACATCTAACTTTATTAGTTTTCTAAAACGGTACATCACTAACTGTAAAAATATGTATGATTTTTTTTTTATTTGGACTAATCGAATAAAAATACTTACAGCTTTTATGTCTCATTTTATTTTTATTCCTTTCTGTCATATAATTGCAAATTTCCATACCATAAAAGAAACATTAAAGAAACTTTTTTTAGGATTCGGTTAAATAATTTTAAATTAGCTATTATATGGCCACAGAAATCAATATTGATGTAAATAAAGTTTCTGTTTACAAATTTGTTTTAATAGATGTTTTCAGAATTTAAAAGTTTTTTTGTCTTTTTTAATTAATAAAACACCCTGTATCTTGAGCTCGAGAAATTCGCGGACTCAACTTTAAAAAACTTTTGTTTTCTATTTTTTTAGATAATTCTACCTTTGCCGTTTGGCACTATTATTTAAAAACAACCTGTATAGTCAATATTAAAAATCAAGAAACTATAAAAATTTCAATAATAAGTTTTAGGTTTAGTAAAAAGTTATATTTGTTAACACATTCGCGGACGCTGCAAGTTTTTGGGGGTACTCACAGGGCCACCTTTCCTTTATCATCACATGTTTTGGGGTTGTAAATATTGTGCAAAGAAGGTTAGGGTTGAAATTTTGGTTTTTAGCTAAAGAAAACCCATGACTGCATTTGCAGTCATGACCCTAGAGATTAGGAAACTGTTCCTTATAGGGACATGACTGCATATACAGCCAAGAACCTGTAATACTTTCTAGCAAAATATATTGAAAACATTAATAGAAAAGAAACAAAAGACAACTCTGAGTAAGTATAAAATAATACACGAGACTTTAAATGCCAAATCTTAATTTAAATCCAAGTGAAATTTTTCAAAACACTTCCCAACACACAATGGGGGATTATTTTCGCACATTTTACAGCGCCATGAAGTCTGTCCTCGCTTTCCATTTTTAGAACACTCTCGACATCGTAGAAAATTACTCTTGCGTTTCGAGTTTTCTGGGACTGGTATTTTTTAATACATGTTGGTGTGCTGCAGGAACAGGAATATTAGCTGTAACATGCACTGGTATTGGTATCATTGGCGAATTTCTAATTATATTTAATGAACCTCTCTTTATAATTTTTCTTCCATCTTTCAAATCATTAGAAATCCAAATTAGACCTCTAATGAGATGTTCCCGAAATTGAAGTGTACTTATTTTTGACTTCGTTATTTCCCGGTACAGTACCCGTGGCCTTTATCTAAAAATGGATCAATTAGTCAAAACACCAGTGACTGCAGTTTAGACATTTCGGAAATGTTGGGTTGTTTTCCTTTATATATCTCAAAGTTGTGATTGTATCCATTCGGAGAACACAGCTCAAAAAATTTTATTCCTTATTTGGCTCGTTTATTTTTTATGTATTGTCTAAAACTTGACCTGCCTCTATGCAATAATAGTGACTCATCTAAAGCTAGTGATCCTTCAAAAGAAAATGCCTTTTGGAAATTGCGCTTACTTTATTTAGACGATCTTTACTTTCTCTATCGTTAGTACAATTAAAAGCGCGTAACAACTGTTCATATCTTTGCCCTGACATTACGTGTGAAAATATGGAGTGGTAGTAAAGTGGATCGTATGAAAATATTTTCCGCAAAGTTGGGAAACGTATTTGCCCTTGAAGAAGCGATAGTCCAAAGAATTTATATAATTCGTCAAAATTGGTGTCCGGAAATGTTGCCATACGTGAGTATTTTTGATGAGGTCTATTCGTCACCTTCATTTTCTTCCCATAATCATTCGGTACATGAAGTCAAGAGAGTCATTACATCATCATCCCATATCGTTTTAAAAACTTCCAGCGGTGACGGAACGTGATCAAAAACTAATTTTATCCCTGAGTTTGCATTATTGAAGTGAAAATCTGGAATGTCATCAACGACGTCTGTCCATTCTTCATCACTGCTCAGAGGATTGGGAGTTTGCGTTGGACTTTCACTTGCAGTGTCATCAGATTCAGAGCTAGCACGTGCACCAACTTGTAAAATCTTGTTCGATCATGAGCTATTATCTGAGGGAAAATAGTCTTCATCATTGCTATCAGAGTCCGCATAAGGATCCTCGACTTGTTTACTATCCCTACCAGAAGTAGAAGAGTTTTCAGATTCCGGTGATTCATGAGCATCACTATCAGTTTCAACTTCATTATACAGTGCTAACAATCTAGCTTCTTTCTTTGGATCCATTTTACTCTACAAGGAAAGTTTAGTATCAATTACACAATGCTGGGGTACATCAAGCAAGCGATCTATATAAACAAATTGCCAAAATCAAGCTTGGTAAATACACGAAATCACTAAAAATTTTTGTTTTATGCAAGCAAATACATCCAACCCCTTTCAACATACGAAAGTTATTATTTTTGCTTATAGAAAAAACTTACCTAAAGAAAATTCTTAAAGCGTACATTCGTGGGACACAACTCAAATACAACTGCTAATCTAAGTGACAGATGCGTCTGCAAATGCAGACGCGACGTCATAAAATCAGGTGATGATTAACGGGTACGCACTTGTCAATATATACAAAATACACATTTCTAAGGACAATTCCCAAATATATTATTGAATTCAGTGGGACACGAAAGTTCCTTCTAAAGAGTAATCAACGCTAATAACGACTGCTATGAAAGACGTGTCCTCAATAGTTAGGCAAATATTGTCTTCATATGCAGTCGCGTCCCTATATGTGTTAAAACTAATCAATGGCTATATTTTCTAAACTAAAATAAATATCAAAAATAAAACATATCGTTTCTGCAAAAACTTGGGAAAGTATAAATGACTTTTTTCAAAACACCCCTATCAACCCCTTACGCTGCACCCCCAGTCACTTAAAAATACTACACTTAAATTTTAGAAAAATCGTACCTTATTATTAATAAAAAAATTATTGAAAAATATCCAATTAAAAAAAAATTGTTTAAAATGTAATAATAAATTAAAATAATAATGCCTAACCTCTTTCCATTAAAAGATGGTTAGTTTTGGTTAGTTCTCCTTTTAAACTTTGTCTAGAAAAAGTAATAATAACTGGTTTTTGCTTGTGCAACCGAACTAACCAGAATTTTTTGAGGGCGGGTTAGCCCTGAAGGGAGTAATATTTTAATTTATTATAAGTTTTAATTAAATTTACATTCATTTCATTGGACATTCTTTGATATAAATAAAAAGTATGATTTTTCAAAATTTAAGAGTAGTATTTGATTATACCCCAACTTTTCATGGCCATCGAAGAGCATTTTTTATAAGCTTTTCAGAGTAGTGCCACATCAGGGGTGTTCCCAATTAAGATTTTTAAGTGACAGGGGTGCAGCTTAAGGGATTGATAGAGGTGTTTTGAAAAATACGTCATTTATATGCCCCCCAGGTTTTATAGAAACGGAATTTTTAAATTTTTTGATATTTACCTTGGCTTAGAAAATATAGCCATTGTTAAGTTTTAAAAACTCACCCTGTATTTGCATTAAATTTTTGTTTAATAATAATATATTTAATATTTTTACGAGATTTTTGTATAGGCAATTAAGTAACCTTAAAAAATCAAGTCAAAGAAGCTGTAAAACAAGCAGTTCTAAAAAGTTCTCAATAACAGCTCCGATTTTAATTATTTTGGTTTTATTTTTATATTATCTTAAATTAGAAACTTCTTAGATGAGGAAAATAATTATTTGTCATTTTAAACAATATAAATGTTATTTATACAGGGTGTCCGCTAACTTTTCCGACAAAATTTATGGAATGATTTCTTGACAAAAATTAAGAAAAAAACTTCATATAAAACAAATAAACATATGTCCTAAACGTTTAACTTTTGGAACTACAAGGAGTTATTATTAAAAACAAAACAATAGTTTTTTTACGATAAGTTTTTTACCAATAAAGATATTTTAAAGAAATTTTTTGAAGACGTCTTTAATGTATAAAAGCATATTTTTTTGACGTACTGGATTTCCGTTAGAATGAAAAAGGTTTTTCGAATTAATGTTAAGTTTCAAACATATTTGGTCTTTACCCTCTTCTTTTATTCGATCTATGATTTTTGCTTAAGGAAAAAAAAGCATTTCTCAGCAAGTTCAAATCGCTATTCGATTTGGCCGTACACCCTCAACTTTAAACAAATTGAAAAAAAAACGGTAAGAAATAGAAAAAAATTTGCACCTTTTATTACGTTTTTTTGTAATTTACTCAAAATTGGAAAATGTACGGCCAAAACTGACTTGAAATTCGGAGTAACAGGGTTAAAAAACATACCTGTAGATAGACCCTGTGACTTGACTCGGTGCACATAAAACTTTTTTTTGTGTGCCGGTGTAATTACGTTATAAAGGATAAATTTTAAATATACAGGCTGGGTCATAAACAAGTTATGCAAGTTGGTTTTTTCGAAATTCTAAAATTTTAACATGCGGGTGTAACTCGGGAGGGACGAAAACACTTTTCTCTAAATTTTCAGAATAATTAAAGATAAAACTTTTGTAGTTTCAGCTGTCAACGAAGTTAGCGAGTGATATATTATTATGTTTTTAATATTAGCATAAAATGTATGAAGTTAAAAGAATAGGATGATCTTTACTCTTTCAAAAGAAAAAAAATAAATAAAAAAATACAAAAACAAAAAACGTCGGCTATAGTCGAAAACCAAAATCATTTTGAAAACTCCATACCCTGTACAGGGTGGCTCGAGTTCGACGCTCATCATTGGGATTTCGGAAACCGTAAGAGATGCAGGATCGGTTAAATGAAGGCAAAGTTGCGCAATTTGATGCTTAATAAAATGCCGTTTTGCGTTTTAAAAAATTCGAGTACTTCCGAAGATATTCGAAAAAAACGGAATTTCAATTTTGGTTTCTATTGTTTCCTGGCTATATTTGTTAACATAACTCAAAAATGAAAAACACGTTTTTATGGCCACTTTATACACAATATTCTGGTGATGGAATTTTCTGTACGAAACGTCGGCAAATATCAAAGTGGCGATATATAGTGTTTTAAGAGTGATGAAAGGATTTAATCAAATTGAAAAAATATCAGGTCCGTATTTAAAAAAATTAAGTTGATGATGGTCGCCAGAAGCCTAAACGTCAGATTCAATATTTAATCACACTGAATTATAGCGCAGAAAAAGTGGCCATGAAAACATGTTTTTCATTTTGAGTTATCTTAACAAATATAGCCAGGAAACAATAGAAACCAAAACTGAAAATTCCGGTTTTCGAATATCTTCGGAAGTACTCGGAATTTTTAAAACGCAAAACGGCATTTTATTGAGCATCAAATTGCGCGACTTTGCCTCCATTTAACCGATCCGTATCTCTTACGGTTTTCGAAATCCCAATGATGTGCTTCGAATTCGAGCCACCCTGTACATCATAGAACTTTTATTTTAAAAGTTAATATTTAAAAAGTTTTATGGTAAGAAAATCTAAAGACACGCTGTATGACATGTTAGAGAAAAGTTATACATTTTTTGCTAAAAATATACGAATTTATTGGAGCTTTTAAAAAGCTTTTCAATCTTCTTTAAGCCACATTGAACCAGGTGCACCGTAAAACTCTAAATTGTGGCGACTGAAATGAAAAACCTACAACTTGAAAGCACTTTCCAATAAATTCGATTTAGATTTTTACATTAGCCTAATAAGTAAATTATCAGTGGGGATAAACTAAAAATATAAGGACCCTTTTTTATGTGTTATACGTATTCAGCATCTGGGTTTCCCTACTTTTTTTTGTATTTCTTCAGGTTTAGCGGAAAAAAATTAATTAATTGCAATTTACACTGTAAAAAGCATTGTAGGCACATTTTTTAAAATAATTGGGCCTTATACTATTTTATTAGCAATTATGTAACGACAATAATTAATACATATTTAAATAAGTTAAAGAAAAAAACGGTCTAACAATCTAGATATGCGGCAGCGTGTCATAACAAGTTTAAGCTCGCCGTGTGTAATAATACACCAACCACCTCGTGCCACTTTTAACCCTTCATAACTCAAAACCTATTTTACTTAAACACATGAAACTACGTGTGATTATTTAGATCCATAAGAAGAACTAGAAGCCCAAATTTTATGAAAATGGCCAAAACGGATATTAAGATATGAAGGTCCAAAAGTCGTCAGTTTTCCACTCACTGACTGTCATATAGATCAAAAACCTTACTTACTTTTAGATAACCTAGAAAGATATAATTTGGAATCCAGCTCGGTAATTGCGCGTGTAATCTGAAAATAAAAAAGTAAAAAAATAAGGGGTAATAGGGAAGGGTTTCTATATAAAAAATGTTTTTTAATTTTAGCGTTTGAACCCTTACAAATACATATCTGAAACTTTCTCAATGTGTGTTTTATTATTTTATATATAAGAGAAATGAAAAAGTAAAATTAAGTAAAAATAAGTGATGTCCCCATACAAAAACGGTGTGTGTCGTAGGCGGTGCCTGGACTCCGATTATTTATGCATAAAGAGGAAGCATGGTAAAAGGCAGCAGATAATGAACGGGCAATACATACTTGTATTGCCATTCATTATTGTATATAACTTAATAAAATGAGTGATGTAATAAAAACTTGCCAAGTCAAATTCAGCCTACTGTAATATCTTATATACATATTTGCATTTTGTACAGAACTTGGCACTCATTTTGATTTTCATTCTTTTTGCGGCGAAGCCCACAGCCAAGCACAATAGTTTTAGTATTAAACTTGGCTCACCTTTTTACATTTATGTTTTTGGTGGGATTTATACTAAAAATAAGTGTTTTTAAACTTTTTAGTCTTTTGAAAAGGTTAACACCATTTATTTTGAGAACAAAAAATTTGCGGACCCATGGTAATTGAATATATGATTGTTTTATATATATACGGTGTAATTTAATTGATGCATACATATGTTCTTAACCTCTTAACTTTTGAGCTACAGGATGTTAAAGTTTAAGAAAAAAAATCGTATTCTTATCCTAACTTTAAAACTGTTCGAGATATTTTCGTGAAATTAGGTACGCACCTACTTAGGCATTTTTTAATGTAAAAGGTTTTTAATTATTTCTACCCTTTGCATCCGTACGGAATATATACTAAAGATTAAAAAAAAGGTACGCCAGTGTTTTTCAAAAAATAAAAATTATTTTTAAAATTCCTGTTTATTTTGAAACAAATATCTCTTTTGATCGTTTTTTGTCCAAGGCACTGTTTTCGCGTAAAAAATAAAAACCGTTTTTTATGCATGTTTGGTAGTAGGCTAGTACCCTATTTTTAGGTTTTTATGTGAAAACGATGCATCGGAAGAAAAAATGCAGAAAATTAAATTTCTTGCAAAATAAATGAGGATTAAAAAAAATAATTTTTGGAAAAAGCCAAGGCGTTCCCTATTTTTTTTTAAATTTTCAGTATCCCATACGGACGCCACTGGTAGAAATATTTTAAGATCTTCTACATTAGAAAAATCCTATTGGTTCTTAGTAGGTGCATGCCAAATTTTATTAAAATATCTCGAACAGTTTTATACAGGGTGGCGCATCGAAAACGAAACAGACGCATTTACTGGCAGCTCAGTTTTTTTTTTGAAAAACGCTCAGACCCGTCGATTTTGTTTTCGAGGGGGACACAAGTTTGGCAAAAATCACGTTAGCACGTGCAGCCCCCTGGGCGGGGGTGACACCAACCCTAAAATCTTAAATGAGAAGGCGGATCGAGTGATACATCATTTTAAAGCTCCTGACGAGTACTTTATAACCCTAGAATATGAAGTCAATATCTTCACCTATTACAAAATGGCGGTACTTTAAAAATTACCTAAATACTTGATTTGGATGGCCATATTTCCGAAACTAATAAAGTTAGATGTACTTAATGTGGTATTTTCTTAAAGCTCATTTAAAGATCTTTTTAATGGTAAAATAATATACAGGGTTCTTAAATAAAAAAATATGTACTTTTTCTTCTACCCTGTATATTACTACCAGTATCACCATTAAAAAGACCTTTAAAAGAGCTTTAAGAAAACACCACATTAGGTACATCTAACTTTATTAGGTTCGGAAATATGGCCATCCAAATCAAGTATTTAGGTAATTTTTAAAGTACCGCCATTTTGTAATAGGTGAAGATATTGACTTCATATTCTAGGGTTATAAAGTACTCGTCAGGAGCTTTAAAATGATGTATCACTCGATCCGCCTTCTCATTTAAGATTTTAGGGTTGGTGTCACCCCTGCCCAGGGGCTGCACGTGCTAACGTGATTTTTGCCAAACTTGTGTCCCCCTCGAAAACAAAATCGACGGGTCTGAGCGTTTTTCAAAAAAACTGAGCTGCCAGTAAATGCGTCTGTTTCGTTTTCGATGCGCCACCCTGTATGATAAGAATACGAGTTTTTCTTAAAACTTTAACACCCTGTAGTTTAAACTTAAGAGGTTTAGGATATTGTGACGTTGACATTTTGAAATATACATCACTTGACGTCACTTGGGCAAATGTACCATATGGAACTATCTTCTTGGGACCAAGAGACCGGTGGACCAGTCAAAACTATTTTCACATTTTTAAAAAAACTAATTTAACTTATTTGGATTAACTTAATTTAGTACGGGCATATCCCTAGGGATAGCCCGTACGGGGCTTAACTCAAACTTTAACTCTTTACTTGACTTTACTAACTCTTTCTTATCTAATAAACAATCAATCCCCGTCTTAAAATTTTGTTCTCTTTAAATATTAAATTTTTCAGTATTTGTTTTGCATTTCTAGGCAACTCTGCTTGTTTAATGTTTTTGTTTTATTATTATAAGAGTAACCTAGAAAATTGTTTGATTTCTACTTTTTAAACCTTGACACTTCACGTATTGTTTTATGTACCAAATTTCCCAATGTTAAGTAACCCAATTATATTTAAATTTCCCAAAAATGTATATTTTTAAAATTCCCAAAATGTATACTGTTTTGTACTAGGTGTTCACATATGCCCCTTCCCTGAAAGCGTTGGACCCACAACGCTATTAGAAATGAGCCAAATTTACTTTAACCCCTTTAAAAAAAATTAGCAATATTACCAAAATCGATAGTTCCATATAGCTTACAAATATTTAAAAATCTAACAATATTTTACCTATTATGTAAATTACCGTAAATAACCTTAACTTTTAGAAGTTTTTAAAAATATGAAAAAAGTTTTATCTAAAATTTTTTTCAATAAATGTAAACAAAAAAAATGAACAAATAGCCCTTAATCCAAAAAATAATTAATTAACTTGACTTTTTTTCTAAAAATAAAAGATTTGTCATTGATTATAAGAAAAAGGTTAAATTTTTTTCATTGTTAACTGAATAATTTCTAAATTTGGGATTTTCTCCAAGTAGTTTTATTTAAATATAGTTGTAACGGTTAAGATTATTTTTTAGAGAAAAGTGGCCTAAATTTTATACCTCCCATATTAAACACTTTAAATGCATAGTGTTATTGTGCTACATAATATGTACTAAACAAAACATCTGACTTGGTAAATAAAAAATGTTTATTTGAAACTAGCTAGCTCTGCATTATTAGATATGGTCTTGACCTTTCTCGGATATTATATATCATCAAAACAATGACCCTTTCATCACTTAATATTACATATACGGTGGGTTAAAAAAGAGTTATTATCAAATTTTACTTTTAGGCTACTTTTCTCTGCATATTAAATCATTATTTTTATCAATATTATACTTTTTCTAATAAGCAAACAACAAAAAAAATACCATTAATTAAAAAACATTACAGATTTACCTAAACACTATACAAGTACCATAATATTCTAGATTGTCCATCTTTTGTTGAATTGTACTGTGTCCACCTTGCCTCCCTGTCCATGTTCTTGATGGTGCGTTCCATTGGCCATTTGTCCCGTACTTCTTCTCCACATACCATTGTCTGCCTTTCATTCCCATTTTCTTTCTTCCACATCAGGTTACTGCAACTTCATGCCAATTTCCCCATATCCTGAGCTTTCTCAGGGCCGCTAGATAGTCTTGTACCCCACCATTCAAGACCATACTTCAGAGCTCTTCCCCATACTAGAGATGTGGCTTCCAGTGCTAATGCAGCCTCATGCTGCTTCTAAACTCCGTCTTCACGACGTAACACAATAACTTCAACGCAAATAAATATTCTTCTTCAACACTTCTGGCTAACACCATTTAGCCATATTTTAAAACTGAAGATATTCCTTATCTTCGTTTTCTTGTAGCTACGCTGCTACCTCCTTGCAGCTACGCTACGCAACATATTTTTTCCCCATCTTCGTCCTTTCACACACATTTCTTCTCCGGGGAACGGGACGCCTTTACCATATATATGGTATTTTCTTCCACAAATAAACTGAGGGGTAGGAAGGGCGTACCATAAGCGACTTTTCCTATCGCTTCACAAAGGGCACTGGAACTGGGGCGGGCACAGCTTACCATAACCGACGTTTCACAAAGGTCACTGGGAACGGGGGCGCCTCCACCATATGTGACGTTATTATTATTATTTGATTAACTTAATTTGGTACGGGCATATCCCTAGGGATAGCCCGTACGCGGCTTAACTCAAACTTTAACTCTTTACTTGACTTTACTAACTCTTTCTTATCTAATAAACAATCAATCCCCGTCTTAAAATTTTGTTCTCTTTAAATATTAAATTTTTCAGTATTTGTTTTGCATTTCTAGGCAACTCTGCTTGTTTGATGTTTTTGTTTTATTATTATAAGAGTAACCTAGAAAATTGTTTGATTTCTACTTTTTAAACCTTGACACTTCACGTATTGTTTTATGTACCAAATTTCCCAATGTTAAGTAACCCAATTATATTTAAATTTCCCAAAATGTATATTTTTAAAATTCCCAAAATGTATACTTTTTTGTACTAGGGTGTTCACAATATATGTTAATTTAAACTTAAGCTTAGGAATCATATCCTGTATTTTTGGCCATAAATTAAATTGCACCCTGTATATTTATTAAAAGAATCTCACCGCAATTTTTTTAACAACATTCCGCACTTTTAAAATTTACCATAAAATAATATCTATTTTTCTACTTTTTGTCTTAACCAATATTTGATCTTATAGGTATATTCCTAAAAGTTGTAAGGATACTAATAATAAAATACAAATTGAAAGTGGTCCCTAAATTAACAAATAAGATAATTTTATTATAAAATTTAGTTTTATCTCTGAAAAGTAATAATTAGGTTATAAAGCAAAAATTAATTAAAACTTTAAAAATTGCGCTTCTCTTAAAAATTTAATATTTGTTTTTTTCTGTGTAGTTAAAAAATGAGGTACAATAATTTTATCTTAACTGAATCCAGTGTTTAATTTAATAAATATATTTAATGTAATACTTTATACAGCGTGTCCAAGATAAGGATCCTAAGCATGGGAATCTCAGTACCTATTGGAGATACAGCTTAGGTTAAATTAGGAAAAAGTTGTGTTTTTAAAGCTTTTTTATCTTTTTGACATCCCACGAAGGTCTAAGCCTAAATACCAGAGTACCGTGGGTGTCGGGTTATTAGATGTTTAACCCATCGTTTCCCCTAGTTCCGTCAGCGTTGTCCAAGCACTGAAACATGCAGTTGCATTTCACAGCACCTTTAAGACAACGCGGTAGTGCCACCACGGTCGTTATTTTTAAATAACTACTACCTAAATATGTCTCCCCGCTGGGAATCGAACCGCCGACCTCTGGCTTCGAAGATCAAAGCTCTGTCCACTAGGCCACGGGGAGACCATTATTATTTATATTAGCTTATTTACATGTCGTTCAAAAACTTGAAAAATTTTCATTGCCTGCTGAGATATTTGGCAAAAACGAATATTTGACTATATCGGTTTTATTTTTTCTGACTTTATTTAAAGAGATATAAAAAAACTAATAACACTTTTTTATTGGCACATTTTAGCTACTTCATGATGGTATTTTTAGATTGTATACCCGACGTTTCGTTTTCAAGAAACCATCATCAACTTTATTTTTTATTTGGCTCGAAAAAAGTACCCCCTATAACTTATCCCATTTATAATTACAAATTCAACGATGTATCACATGTCATATTTTAATTTTTTGTTAAAAGAAAAATTGCATTTTTCTATTTTTTAAAGTTATTTTTAGGTAGACCTTGCCAACAAATGCTTGGACTTTAATACCTGTTACCGTATCTGCAACATAATTTAATATCATAATAAAATAGTATTTGTCCTTATTACCCTGCTTGTCAAGTTGTTGTTTTTAGAGCACTTGTTCTTATTGTTACTGTTGTCTCTATTATTATTTATGCAGTTAATGAATTATGGTAAATTTATGGTAAATACATGGACCTGGTATTTTAGTTCCTAAAATTCCACACCACATATTAAACCCAAAATGATCTTGATGTTTCGATATTTTCTTAACACGCGGATTTTGTTGAGCCTAGTAATGCGTATAAAGACAACAGTAACAATAAGAACAATTGCTCTAAAAACAACAACTTGACAAACAGGGTAATAACGACAAATACTATTTTATAATGATAATTAATTATGTTGCAGATACGGTAACAGGTATTAACGTCAAAGCATTTGTTTGCAAGGTCTACTTAACAATACCTTTAAAAAATTAGAAAAATGCAATTTTTCTTTTAACTAAAAATTAAAAATATTGACATGTGATACATCGTTAAATTTGTAATAAAAAATGGGATCAGATACAGAGTGTACTTTTTTTTCGAGCCATATAAAAAATAAAGTTGATGATGGTTTCTTGAAAACGAAACGTCGGGTATAAAATCTAAAGATACCATCATGTAGTAGCTTAAAAGTGCCAATGACAAAGTGTTATTAGTTTTTTTATAACTCTTCAAATAAAGTCAGAAAAAATAAAATCGATATAGTCAAATTTTCGTTTTTGCCAAATATCTTAGCAGGCCTTAAAATTTTTCAAGTTTTTAAACGGCATGTAAATAAGCTTTAAAAAACACAACTTTTTCCTAGTTTAACCTAAGCTGTATCTCCAATAGGCACTGAGATTCCCATGCTTAGGATCCTTATCTTGGACACACTGTATAGGAGTCAGCACTGTTTCTTACTCTATCTCCATTACATACATAAAACTAAAAATAAGATTTTTGTATCTGTTTTTTATTTCTTTAACATTTTATGTAGGAAGAGATTAGATAAAAAAAAGTCCTGCATAAAAACTTGGTAATTGATCCGTCTCGTTATGTTGTTGCTTTACTTGCCTATGAACGTATTAAATTAGCTGAACGTATATGACAGGGTGGTGCCTGTTCGTGGACCTTGTAGGGTATAGCAAAATCTAAAAGAGAGAACAAATCTGCAGTGGGATCACTTTTCTCGCGTTTCAATTCGATTTAAAAAATTTGATCGAAATCGAGGATTATTTGGCCCCCACCTTCGATAATTCGTCTCTATTCGATCAAAAATACTTGATCATAACAAACCAGCCAATATTTCTCGATTTTGATCGAAAATTGTAAATCTGATTGCATAATCTCGATTTAGATTTTTAAAACAAATTCGGTTATAAAAGTAAATTATGGCTAACCTAATTCATTTTGGAGATACAAAGTGTTTTTCAAATTTTGTCAATTTCTGCTAGACACTTGTAACTTGCTTGATATTAGAGATAGGAACAAAAATTTAAATGGAAAAATTTTAGGGATTTTAACGCAGAGTTTAGTGGCCAACCTGTATTTTTTATTGACTTTCATTTTTAAGTTATAACCACAAAGTTGGGTTTTTAAATGGAACACCCTGTATATTTTATCACTCATAGAAAGGTCTTCCTGAAAGCCGTAAAAAGATGCCACCGTTATCATATTAAAATATGAACATGTAAATCTAAAAAATAGTAGATCTACTATTTTTTAGATTTACATGTTCATATTTTTAAAACTATAAAAGATAAATACAATGTATCTACCTAATTTAACAGCATATGGGAAACTTTTTTTATTAATTATACGAAAACAATTTATTCTTTATAAAAGTTTTGCATGGTCCAAAAACCTAAAATGCAATCATCGGATATCAAATTGTGTCAGTAATGTACAAGGTTTGGCCAAAAATGTAATTTTTGCTCAAAGTAAAGTACCTGCATTTTTGCTAATATTGCAAACTGTTATGAATAATAGATGTATAGAATTAAAAATTACTCCCAAACATGCAATTTTGTTAATTTCCAAAAAATATTTTTTTCTGCGATATTGGTAAAAATTTAGGTTTGTACATTAGTGCACCATATTTTATGATTATAAATGTTATAGGGCAGTTTTAAATAAACTTTTAAATTAATCGTTTTTAAAACAAGAAGAATGTACAATGCACTAATGTACAAACTTAAATTTTCTCGAATTTTGCAGAAAAAACAATAAAAAAAATGTTTTTGGTAATAAAGAAAATTGGATGTTTAAAAGTAATTTTTAATTCTTAACATCTTTTCTTTGTAAGAATTTGCGATATTAGGAAAAATACAGGTACTTTACTTTTGAGCAAAAATTACCTTGTTGGCCAAACCTCGTACATGACTGACATAATTAGATACCTGATGAATGCATTTTAGGTTTTGGACCATGCAGAACTTTTTATAGAGAATACATTTTTTCATAAAATTATTAATAAAAAAGTTTACCATATGCCGCCAACTTACGTAGACACACTGTATATCAAATTTTAAGTAGTAATTAACCTTTTTTTTGTTTGATATATAAACTTAAATACCATTATTATTTCTTAAAGGTTAAGAAACAACAAGCAGGGAGGTGCATGGTGTCCAAGGCATATGGTGTCACGCAACTCAAGGGAATATCTCGAAATTGATTTAGGAGAAATATATGTTGTAACAGGTAAGTTTAAATAAGTAAACCTTATGTTTGTCGCTTGGTTCATAATTTATTCAGACTGGTTAAATTTTAACCACCGTTGTTTTGCTTAAGCATATCTCTGGACATAATAAATCTATACAGGCTGTTGCAAATTCGAAGAACACCATTGGAATCTCGGAAACGGTTAGAGATACAAGGTTGATTGAAATAAGGCAAAGTTGCGCTTTTTTATGCCTAATAATATTATGTTTCACAAACATTTAGAAATTCGCAGCCGTTGCAAAATTATCCCGAAAAACCGAAATTTTGCGAAACAGTTACACAACTATTTTTCTCGGTTTATTTTTAAAAAATATATTTAAAACAAGCGACACAATAACATTGCCACTTTTTCGGTTCTATATAAAATGATCCCACTAAATTTAAGATCCGACGTTTCGTGTTTGAGCCACCATTATCAACTTTGTCTTTTTTTTAATAAAAGGGGTATCTGGTTTTGGGCAATAAACTCGTAATTTAATTCTAAAACCAACGATATATCACACTTTACATTTATACGACGTTTCGAACCAAGAAACCAATCATCATTTACCATGTTGACATTACAAAACGATTTTTCCCCACACCTCATACCTACCTGCAAAATTTCCGCTTACAGGTTGGTATGCCATTCATTTTTATGACAGGCTACGATAAAGTTGATATGTATTGCTTTATTTTATCACGTATAAGTAAATGTTTGTAAATTACCCTATTTCTTGTAGCTTGTTAGTTAAATTATGATATAAATACAATTATTTAAAGGGAATAATAATGTGTTGTACTATAAATAAATGGATAAATACTTACCTTTAAATGGAAATTTTCAAAATCGTTTGGAGTAAAA